>JAMPIV010014085.1:0-100000 GCA_024509875.1 Oreohelix idahoensis
CATCTTGCGGTTGTCACACACTCAACTTATGTGGAAAAGATGCTGCTGAATGCATACCTGAAGCAATAACCTTTTTCGGAACAGTTCAAATTGTGTACCACCTGTTCAGTTCCAGTCCTAAGCGGTGGGAATTACTACAAACCCGTATTGGTTGTTCTTTTCATGGTATGTCTGAAACAAGATGGTCAGATCGTGTTGAATGTGTAAAGCCTTTTGCAGCTCACTCGCCTGGCATTAAACTGGCACTGGAAGACCTCCTAGAACTAAATTTGACGGCCAAAACAAGAAATGAAGTCCATGGAGTTTTATTACATGTGACATCTTTTGCCTGTGTGTTAATGTCAGCCGCGTGGAACAAAATATTAGCTGGCATAGATATTTGCAACAAGATCATCCAAGCTAGAGATGCCACACTTGATGACAGAAACTCTCCTCACAGAGCTGACAAAACTTCGAAACAACTGGAAATGCATGTGGAATGAAGCCAAATTGGTTGCGTCAAACCTAAATATAGAAATAACACTCTCCCGTAGATGTGATGGAGTTAGGCGCAAGAGGGCAAGGCCGCATGACGACAGCACACCTGATGCTAACTTGGAAGAAATAAATGACACAGATGATACTCCAGAAGAGGCCCACTTCAGAAAGTGTGTGTTTTACGTTTTGCTAGACAATGTTATAGCAGAATTAACTGTCCGCTTCAATGCTGTTAAAAGTTGGCAGAAAAATTTGATTTCTTGTGGAAATATCTCACCATGTCCGAAAGTGATGTGGAGAGAAAAGCTTTATCTTAGCAATAGTATCGTCGACCAGGGACTGGCGGCTCCTGAGCCGACCCAGCTCTAATGGGTACCTCCGAAATCGGCGAGTATCTGCCTGAATGGCGAGGGACACCTGTCTCTGTGCAAGAAAAAAGGGATACTCACGTAAAATCAGTCTCAGGTTAGACATAATAACCTGAGACTTCGCCTCGAGTAATAGAGGCGTACGAAAAAAAAAAATCAGAACAATGTCCTGCTGACTTAATGGTGACGATTTTGTAGGAAAGGAAATGCAACATTTACCCTCAGGACATCAAGCAAATTTTGTAAATGCACAGTTAAAGCCATTAGATCTGTTGAACTTGTTAACAGAGTACAGACTTGGTGACCTGTTCCCAAATGTTTGTGTTAGCTTAAGAATACTATTAACAATTCCAGCAACAGTAGCTTCTGGAGAGAGGTCATTTAGCAAACTTAAGCTAATTAAGAATTATTTAAGGTCTACAATGTATCAGGAACGTCTTGTGGATTTGGCCAGGCTAAGTATTGAATCAAACATTGCCAGAACAATTAATTTTCATGATGTGATTCGAAATTTTTCACAAAAAAAGATCAGGAAAGCTCTTTTTTAAAAGTAAATAGTAAGTTTATCTACCTTTTTTACTAATACTTTTGTCATCTGATGATCTGATCTGCATTGCAATATAAAAGGAAGTTTCAATGTGAATTCGTTCTCCTTATTTGTATTGTAGCATAAACAAAGATGTTCAAATCAAATGTGCTTTCTTATCTCTGGTCCTCTTTTATTTTATTTATATTTGTTTATATTTATTTATATTTATCGTGGAGGGAGTATAAGAGCATAAGGCCTTAAATGCAGAAAATTAACATAGCGCTCCCCTCCACCCCTCTCTCGTCTTCCAAACCCTTTTTGACCTTAGGCTACAGCTCATGGCATAAAACCGTAGTGGATACAAACAGAATGACTAATGGAGACGGGAAGGGGCCCAAAAGAAACGCTGTACCCCCTGATAAAATTCCTCTCGGAGGCCCTGCTCTGGAGCATACGTAAGTATTTAAAAAAAAAGGTAAAGGAACCCGTTACACGCCCATTGAGGCATATTGGGAATATGGTGTTAGGCCCATATTATCTTGACCATCGGCACACGAGGGGTGATGTGGTCGGCATCACGCCGGCCGCCTTAACCTTCCCAGAGTAGCTCTGGTACCCATTTGGGGCTGGGTCGACCCAGGAGCCGTTTGTGGCCTAAAAATTTTTCCGCCTCATCTGGGGATCGAACCATAGACCACTGCGCTAGGAAGCCAGTGCACTAACCACTATGCTACCGCGGCTCCATATAGGTAAGTATTTGCCAGTAATATATCTTCTGCTATATCAGGTCCACTGCATTCTCATAAGTTTCTTATATTTTGAATAGCAGAAAGTGAGTCTGTTAATACTGTCAATTTATGAAGAGGGTTGCTAGAGATTTCCAGGGCTTTCAGAATTGATATTGAGTCACCTTGTCGGCGTCTGTGGCCTAATGGATATGAACGCAGTTTCATAATCCAGATATACCAGGTTCGAAACCTGCTGCAGGTGGTTTGGTAGCAGATCGCTTTGTGTGGATTTTTAACAATGGTATAAGCGCCGTACCGTTCAGAAAGGAATGGCAAACTACTGAATGAAAAAATTGCCTAGAAAAATCACAAACAGCCAATAAAAGCTGGGGTTGATTGCCACGTCCTGTAAAGGATAAGCAACTAACTAACTATATGACCACCAGCTATGCACAATGCTACAATATACATATGTGGAAGTGAATCCCTGTGAGGCTAATTACACCCTCATTAACTCTTGAAATCATCCACACACTTCCAGGGATTCCCCCTGTGTTGAAACAAGTCACTTGAGCCCCAGGCGTAATTCTTTGGCTTTGACTTGGTTGACTGCAGGCAGAAGGATCTCACTATGGACCCAGAGATAGGCAGGGGAAGCTGAGAAGTGGCTCTGTACAGAACGTGACAATTCCTTGGGAGAGCCCAGAACCAGAGTATAGTATTTTAGCTCTGCATAGTTGGAGAGCCCCATTGGAAGGCGGGGAATGCACAGTATACCACGCACTTCTTACTCCTAGCTTGGGACCCGATGTGAAGATCCTTTAAATGCAAGCCAAGCTGGAGAAACTAGAGCTCATGACTTCAACTCAACACGTTTCTGAATGGTAGAAAAGCCTAGATCTATAGTGTAGATAATACAATGGAGTCTTCAACTTGTTACTGACTGCTAAAGAGCGAGAAGTTCAGCAGCCCTCGGCTATGACTTTTGCTGTGAACTCCTAATGTCTTACTTCAATAACCAGATCATCATATTCAAACATTTTGAAAGCGTGCAGCTCATCTACTCTAGACTGAATGGCACGGTCAGTGTAAAGTTTCTTTTCTTCTTTCCACTCTGTAAAGTGTCAGTCTGTATGCTCTGTAAGGAAGAGTGGTGTGTTGTTGAGATCAGGCATGCCCCAGTCTACCCAGCTGTAAATGGGTAACTCACCCTAGTCCTGAGTTAGGGAAGGCAAAGGCTCCAGGGGAAGCAGGCCCTAAACTTGGTCACTCCAACCGACGCAGGATGGTGTATGTATGAAGTAGAAGTGTAGAGTGTGATTACCGCGAATGGTGTACTGTTCGTGTGCTGACCAATATAACCACTCATACACTTGTGTCTACAAGGCACCAATGCAGACTGCTGGAATCTTTGTTTACTCAATTTATTCAGACGTACACACTGGGACATACGAGTACATCATGGTATGTTGACATATCAATTTGTAGGTATACATAGCAGATCTGAAGTCATGACACATTCAGAAATAATGGGCAGTACATCAAAAGTTCAATTGTCATGATACATTATGGCCGCATCCCCCTATCTGACTAAACGCGTCAGTGAAGGCAGATCGGTAAATAACTAAAGTTACTTGACGTCCATAGTTTGTAGTATATATTATGAAACCACGAAAGGGGGGTTTCTAGCAAGATTGAGATCTCCCTGTCACTGTCCGATAATAGGATAAATAATCTGTTCTCTTGGCAGTGATCAAAACATATGATGACCGAAATCTAACATGGCTGCCTCCCTGAGTTGTCGTTCACTCATTCATAGGAAGGAGAATATAAGCCAGAGTTAATTTATAATGGGTATATAACTGATTTCATAAATGTTTCCATACAGCTCTACGGTGATCAGGTTAATTCACGTAGCCATAACCGCTGCAGGAAAGTCTGTCATCTTTGTCGATACAAAACACGACCCTAGCGATACGAAGCACAATGTTCCATCTAGGTCGAATCGACATGAGATCATCAAAATAGGGTCTGGCAATACATGGAGTCCGAATTATACATTGTACCGTACCTTAGGAGAGTCTCTAACATAAACTATAGTAGAGATACCATCTCCTTTAGAAGAAAACCACTTCATGAATCATATTTCCTTAAGAATCTACCAGCCCTTTGAAAAGTGCGTACCCGCCATTATCACGGTACATCGGAACTCATCACGACTTGTCAAGACAACTCATACTTCCGCTAGACCGGAATAACAAGAATCTAGTCCCGCCTACCCATCCAAAATATACAATATAGGACTGATTCTACTTGTACTAATAATATGTAATACATATGAATTCAGGCCATAAACATAATAAGCAAATTAATCTATATTCTGGCCCTAAAAATAAGTACAAATATAAGAGCAATATCCTTGCGCCGGATCAATATCCAGAACGATTACTCCTATAATCAAAAGTGTGAATCAAACATGGATTATCTCGCTTTCCCCATAGACAGCATTCTCATACACAAATGAATGAATGTCTATATTTTTCCCATATTAAATAGCCATATCGATTTTTGTAATATGTGCGTCAAAATATGCACGCAACAGTCAGCTCAATCATTATAAAATGTTGTGATCACGGGGAGTGCACACAGTATCTGGTCGTCTTTGAGGCTCTCCAATAACTTTGAGGAATACGCACCCGCACGACTTTAAATCATCTTAATAAGAAACCTCGCACGCCATTATCTTCTAGTTCGCAAAATATTCAAGAAAAGCGAAAACGGGATAAATGAAATCATCATCATCATCAGTTGCCATCTCCACAACGAAGGTTGGCTGTAATGGATCTCCAACGTCTTCTGTCTCTTGTCTTGGTGGTGCACTCTGATAGACTCTTTCCTGTCCATCTCTTGATGTTATCTTCCCACTTATAGCGCTGTCTTCCCCTTGCACGTTGGCCTTCAACTCTCCCTTCTGTTATGGTCTTCTGCAAGGTGTTATGCCTTTTTATGTGGCCAAAGTATTTTAGCTGCCGAACTTTGACCTCCCTCATTAGTTCTCTTTTCATACCTAGATTTTCCAGGACCTCCTTATTTATTTTCATCTCTTTCCATGAGATACGCCCCATTCTTCTATATATCCACATTTCTTACTTACTTACTTAGTCGTTCCCCTTCTACCGTGAGGTGTAGAGGTTTGGAAGAGAGAGCGCCAGACTGTTCTATCGGCTGTCTTCCTCCTGGCCTGGTTCCATTCTAGTCCTCGGTCCTTCAAATATTGTCTAATGTTGTCCTCCCAGCGGACTCTGGGTCGTCCTCGAGGTCTGGATCCTTGGCTCTTTGTTTCCCATGCTTGTCGTGGTAGCCGATCTTCTCCCATTCTGCAGACATGGCCAAACCATCTTAGTTGGGACTGTTCTACTTGGGTCTGTAGGGGGTGGCATTTTAGGCCTTGACGTATCGTCTGGTTGCGTACCATGTCTCTTGTTACTTCAACCACCTTCCTCAGATACCTCATTTCTGAGGTTTGGATCTGGCTTTTATGGGTTGTAGTCATTGCCCATGACTCGCATCCATATGTCAAGACTGGGATATGGGTGGAGTGGTATACAGCCATCTTCGTTTTCTTACCAACCTCTCTCTTGCTGAGGAATCCTCGATTTATGGCCTGAAAAAGTCTCCCAGCTGCTGATTTTCGAGTGGCCAACTCTTCTTTGATGCCTCCCTTTCAGTCTATAATAGCTCCGAGGTATTTAAAAGTGGTCGACCTGTTCCAGGACCTGTTCTCCCAGCTTAATCTGATGTCTTCTTTCTTCTCGTGATATCACCATGGATTTTGTTTTAGAGCTGCTTATGACCATCCCTCTCTTCTCCAGCTCTTCCTTCCAGACTTGCAGGTTGGATTGGAGATGTGCCTCTGATTTTATCCACATTTTAAGAGCCTTAATTCTTTCTTCCAAATGCTTATTCATCGTCCATGTTTCTGCACCATACAGAAATGCAGAATATATATAACTCTTTATGATTCTCAGTTTTAATTTGTGAGATAACTGTTTGGATGTCAGTATATGTTTCATGTTGTTGAATGTAGCTTTGGCCATTCCTATTCTCTTCTTGATTTCTGTTTCACATCTGCCATCTTCTGTTATTATATGACCAAGATATACGTAGCTCTTGACTTGTTCCAGGATTTTCCCATTTACGCTTATCTTTAATGTGGGTTTATCGTATGTTTTGCTAATTACACTGACAAACAACATTTTTCTTTCTTATATAAGAATAAGTGTTCTTAGGTCAGTTTCTTGCGCTGATTTCAAATCTGAAATTCGTTTATCTCTATCACGTCGGGTTCTTAAGATATTTGTGAATAAATATATTTTGGGAAACCGTTATTTGCTCCGTTTCATTTTTACTATATAACTTATTAAAAATTAATAAAAAGCAACATAATTCTACTTTTTATACTGCTAAAAGATGCATGTCATATGTTACGCGATTTTTCAAATAGTTACTGTATTTTGAAATAATTCTGAGCAAAATATGGCTTCTAGAAGTTGTAGAAATTCGGCTGATCTGTTCTGTTACGTGTGCGGATATTTTACCGATCGTGTTGACCAGAAAAACTTTACACCATTACTAAAGAAAGCATATGAACTTTATTTCGATTCGAAAGTTGATGATGCAAATAAATCTTGGAAGCCAAATGCAGTTTGTTCGATACATTGGCAGGTTGGTTACGAAAATCGCCGAAGCATAAGTCGATGCCTTTTGGAGTGCCAGTAATATGGCGTGAACATACAAATCACACTACTGATTGTTACTTCTGCTTGACAAATATCCATGGTTTCACTTTTAAAACTAGAAAGTCTGTGGTTTATTCAAATATTGAATTGGTTTCGAAACCAGTGCCTCATGATCCAATCACGTGTCCGATCCAAGTACCACCAGAACATAATCCGTTGGACGTGAATGAACCATCAGAAAGTGATAGTTTACCTGCTTTAGAAACTAATTCTGACTCCGATTACATACCGGTGAATGATTCTTCTTCTTCCGTCCTTAGCCACCGACCGTCAACGCAGTCAGTGGCCATTACGCCTAGTGGCGTCTTAGGGCAACAGCAGATAGGTTTTCTTTGCCATTGTTTCCCATCACGCCTATTGGCGTCTTTAGGGCAACGGCAAATCAATCCATTTGCTGTTGTTTCCGTAATCGAAGTGACTGGCAAACGGGTGATCAGCCCGTTGGTCGGTGAATGATGGTGTTTACTTAATTAACCATTCAGGACTTTCAGATCTAATACGTGATCTCGCTCTTACCAAAGGACAAGCGGAATTACTCGGTTCGCGACTCAAAGAATGGAATCTTTTAGCGCCCAATACTCCGATATCTAAATTTCGTCATAGACACAGAGAACTTGTTCAAAACTTTGAGATGGATGATGACATTTGCTATTGCAAAGATGTAAACGGTCATGAGCACATAGTCAACGAATGGCGATTTTTCATCGATTCTTCCTAGACTAGTCTAAAAGCCGTGTTATTGCATAACAGAAATTTATTTTCATCAATTCCAGTCGCCTACTCTGTTCATATGAAAGAAACTTATGACAATATGGCTATATGTTTGGAAAAAATAAAGTACAATGACTACCAATGGCGGATTTGTGGAGACCTAAGGTCATTGCAATTCTCACGGGCATGCAGACTGGGTATACTAAATTTTGTTGCTTCCGATGTGAATGGGACAGCCGCAACAGACAGGAACATTATGCAAGAAAGGTGTGGCCTATCCGGGATCGTATGCAGCTCGGGTATAAAAATGTAATACACGAGCCATTATTTAACAAAGACAGCTTCATTTTACCACTGTTACATATAAAGTTGGGGCTCATGAAGAATTTTGTAAAAGCGTTAGATAAAACGAGCAAAGCTTTCACTTATCTTCGAGAAAAGTTTCCGCAAGTTAGCGATGCAAAGATAAAGGAAGGTATCTTTGTAGGACCTCAGATTAGGAAAGTTATGCAGACAAACAATTCGAGAACTTGTTACATGGTAGTGAACTTCGCGCATGGATGGCATTCAAATCGATCGTCGATAACTTTCTGGGAAATCACAAATCTGTTGACTATGTTGCATATTGTTAAGCAGTGCATAGATGCATACAGAATTATAGGCTGTAACATGTCCCTCAAAATCCATTTGCTCGATTCGCATCTTGACTTTTTCCCTGACAACCTTGGCGAAGTCAGCGATGAACATGGAGAACGATTCCATCAAGATATCGCCGTAATGGAGTCACGTTTTCAAGGACGGTGGAGTGTGACCATACTTGCCGATTATTGTTGGATGCTTCATCGCGATGTACCACATGCCATTCACCGACGAAAGTCGACTGCAAAGAAATTCAAGCCTACATAACTGTTATACTTCTTGTACGAATGATGTTGTAATACTGTATGCGTTGTTAAAAAACTTCAATTGCGTTTTTCTAGAGATCCCGACCTGATAGAGAAAAACGGTTTGCAGATTTAAAAACAGCGCATTAAAATTGACCAGAAAAACATAGAAATGTTAGAGAAAGAAAAAAAAAGTTTTTTTTTGTTAGTCAGTGTTATCATAGTTTTTGTTTTCTCAATATTAATGTCGAGTCCATATTCATGACTTATACTGTTCACTTGCTTTACTAGTTCTTGTAACTCCTGTTCGCTTTCAGCTAACAACAAGGTATCATCTGCATATCTAAGGTTGTTTATTGACCTTCCACTGATGTTCAGTCCTGGTATTTCCTGTATCTGTTTGAAAATTCTTTCGGTGTATAAATTAAATAGGCAGGGGGACAGCACACAACCTTGTCTGACACCTCTTTTTATGTCTATGTGTCGTAGATTTTTGATAGGAGAATTAAGACTTGGGTTGGTCCCTTCTGAATAGATTAGAATAAGTGATAGTCACAGTGAGAAGTAGTAATAGCAATAGATTTTCACGAGTGAGATGGTAGAAATGTAGTACAGGCTGTCTCTGAAATCAAGAAAATCTTCTCTCTTTCACCTATCTTCTACGACAGATTTAAATTTAGTCAGACAGTCTACACACATATATATGCAATATATATATATATATATATATATATATATATATATATATATATATATATATATATATATATATCCACTCACATACATACACACATAAGACGACAGTTAGACGTACAGACGTGGGAAAAAACTATGACAGTGATTATATGAATAGTTTGGGAAAACGAACTGACCGACACGCTGGAATACATTTTATGAGTAGTTTATTTATCAAGACTAAACTTCTCTCACAACATAGCAAATCACATCAAGCATATACAAAAAAAATCATAAACAAAAAAATCAAGAAATGCTACAAGAATGATAGACCCGTTGGTATGATCCTTCCCTCAATGTATAGCCCACAGTCCCGTTAGAAGAAAGTGATAACCCAAAGAGTCACAGATACATATGATTTAGTCTAAAATTCGTCCTCCTTTTAAGGTATGAACAGACTGGATACCCTGATCTAGTATAAGGGAATATATAGATATATAGTTAGCAATACCTTGCATAAAGAAATGTTATGACAGCAAAAATGAATGGGTGTCAAAATACCACCATAAAGGGATCGCTCAGTCCTGCATTCACTCTATTCATTCAACTGTACTATATCTGAAAAGTTTATAATTTAAATTGCAAGCGTAGCTTGTCTTATCAATTTAAATTGAACCCGTCAAAAATAAGTTTATATAATTTAAATTGCAAGCGTAGCTTGTCTTATCATTTAAATTGTCCCGTGAAATAAGTTATATATAAAAATCAATCATCATGAATTAGGAATACCGTGTTCCATCACCACTCATGAAGCATCTAGTATTATAAGTTAGTTTAGAAAGTTTATTCTCGTCTGATTATTAGCAGTTAAAGTGAATTCATTATAGCTACATTGTTGTTTAAGCTAGAAATATAATTTCTGTTTTCCACTGTAACTCGTCACTATAAAATAATACAGACTATATAAATTAAGCGCTCTGCACCAAATCTAACTAGAGAAATAAACATAGCGATTTAACACTTTAAACACTTCACAAAATACTAGATGTTATATATGATATTTTACCTCCAAACAGAATTACAGTTTCACAACGACTAGGATAATTCACTAGATAGGTATTTAGAAGCTCGGCCAAATTTGACGAGAAACTAATGACTTCGCTATACAAGCTTCATTCACTAGCACGAGTGATTCTGTCTACTGCAAGTTGGAGAATGAAAAGAAAGTTTCAAACTCTGGTTAATATCTATTTCCAGACAAAGAGGTAAACGTTTAATTTCGCAAAACGAAGTACTCTCCCCTTTTCCGTCTATAACGCTTACGTTTAACACCTAAACGCATGCCGTAACTGCCACCTTCTGACCGAGAGTGCGCGTGTCAGTTGCGAGTCTCAGACGGCTTGTCTCCAATGGCCCGGCAGTTTTCACGCTGACCATGGCCCACAATGAGTGTCGTGTCAGGTGGAATTTCCAGACAAATGTCTCAAACTGCGCCGAGGAGACGTCATTTATCGCGCCTTTCCTGAGCGCTCAGCCGAAGAAACCGCGCCTGTCAGCTGAAAGTGCAGACATAGTCTGCTCGTATGTCTGAGATAAGCGAAAGTCACAGTTTCGTGTCCTGACATCTAATGCAAATAGAATGCATTTTAACGCTCTCCCGTCTCTGTAGGGCTGACACGTTACGTCATAACTGCGTTCTCAGTTTAATCAGCAATGAAATGCGTTTCTAAATGAGAAACGAAACTGGCGAAAGTTAGAATGGGAAAAATATTATTTCTCGCAAACGAATGGATGCGAAAAATCCAGGAAAAGGTAAAGAGTGATAATAAAAATAGAGGATACGGGTGACAGAAAAAGAAGAAGATATAGGCAATTTAATGATCATAAAACCTATGTGACACTATGTATGGTGAATAATTCCTTCCCGATCTTACTGTGGCAGTTTGCTCCCAATAAAGGTTATTGAATGAAATCAGTGGCGCACTAAGACGGGTGCGAGGGGCTGTCCGCCCCGGGTGACAAGCAGGAGGGGGTGCCGTCGGACACTATTATTTAAGTACTCTTTAAAAATCTTCTTTGCGACAAAATATATTTTTGTGTACGTTTTATGGGGTGTGGGATGCCATCGGAATGATACTTTAAGTATGCCCCTGCATACAAGGAAAAGAAAATATTCTACTTATATATTTAAAGCACTTTGCGAGACCAGAAAAACGGGAAACTGGTCATTAGATGTATATAAATTAGTAGTGTTTTTATGAGTAATTACCAGCGGTTTTTCAAACAGCTGTAGGCATAGTGAAAATATTGAATATAACCCGCATCCAAATTCGAAACTTTCGTTTAATGTTTCAATTACAGTGTATTCATAACTAAAGAATTACAAAGAAATGATTGCACATCAGTTTTAACTTTTATAATAAATGTTTGAATTGATGAAAATGATACATTTTACAGTAGACAGTAATCAAGTGTTTACGAGTTTAATGAGCTGTCTGTTGCTGTTTCCATTCAATTATACTTGAGAAAATGTTATTTTCAAATTTGTGATTTAAGTTTGATGCTGAATTTACGTTGCCAATGTTCTATTTAGCACAGATACATTTTTCTGTCCATTATATTGCGTTAATGATGATTCGCTTCTAAAATATCTTATTTGTTTCGCACTCCCATAAACCTGGTCACGCACCCTTGGGTAAGTAAGTACCACTGGTGTGGAATATGGTCTGTAACTGGTGATCAGTGTTGCCACTCTAAATTTTGAAGGGGAAAAAATCTAGATATCGGCGACTTGGGCTATTTTTTGGGGTACTTTGGACGATTTTGAGAGGTTTAGGGCGAAATCTAGGTGGCGTTCTACAACTGATTAAGGAAAGGGACATCTAAACGGGACCAAAAAAAACCTATTAAAAAAAATAGATCTAGGTGAATCCACTTAGGAGTAGCAACACTGCTGGTGAACTACTCCGATTTCTACTTAAGAGCCGTTTCCTGCCCTCCACATCACGAGATCCCGGATGTCCTAGCTTCCTCCTCCACAGTACTCCTTGGCTCCTTGGTCTCCCGATTTTTCTCCTCCACTGTGGGTTCCAGTCAACGGCTTGCCTGGCCAGCCGCTTCCCGAGGGAATGTGACGTATTTCAGCAATGGAGCAGGACAAAATATAAAGGTAGTCCCATATCAGATACTGTCATAGGGAAGTGAAGTGTTAGAGACTTCACTATTCCCAGTTCCAGCTTTAAGGTGGGATGACTTGTTCTCTTCGTCGTCGCTGTGCCTTCCATAACTCAGATGCTGAATCAGTTACCCATTTACAGCTGGGTAGACTCAGCTAGCATGACATATCCCTGAATAGGACTAGTTCTGAAAAGGATATTGTTAGCTATGCCAAAGCTACCAGTGCATCATTTCTGTCATCATAGTATGAAGTAAAGAAGTTTAATGTTGTATAATTATTGAAGACGTAGCTTGCACCGTGAGAATTTTCTCAAGCAAATTTTCCAGTGTGTCATATAACAATCAGCATTGTAATTATTGCTCCATATTCTCTTGGACAAGACTGCAAGCACTGAAATTCATGATATTTACACGATGTTTAAATCATTCAGACATGTTCCCAGTATAGTAACCGGTGACTAACAGTACTGACTGCATCCCTGAGTTTAGTCCATCTGGCCTTGTCTTAGTCTAAACAGAACAGACCTATTACATGTATTTTTATCATTATAAAATAAACGGTACATTCTGGAGAAAAAAACATTCTGGAGAGTGCATGAAGAATTTCAAGATGTTCTATTTTATATCATCATCATTATCATCATCATTTTCTCCATTATAAAAAAAAAAAATCATATCATTCTTGGACCATATTCGACAAAGGGCCTTGTTAAATCGTTTCATTCATCCATGTCCGTTATGTAATCCATTAACAACACAGCCACTCCTATCATGCTTCATTATCTTTGTTGGTTATTTTAATTAGCTCATCTGTCTCGTCTGAATAGCATATTGGTCTATGTAGACAGTTGTCGTGGTACTAGTAGTAGATGTAGTGATAACAACAATAATTATTGTAGCTGAGGTGGTAGGGAAAAAGGTAGCCTTAGCAACAGTTTGTATTATCTTAAACTGCACTGAATATGTATCATTGACGGATCCAAGGGGATGTCGATGGAAGCGATTGCATCTCACCACTGGCGCATCTAGAAATTGTCCAAGGGAGGGGTGATATCATAATGATAAGCGCCCCCCCCCCCCCCCTTTTTGTTATACATTTTTAGACAATTAAAACACAAAATAACAAATTCTGATAAAAATGCGACAACTTGATAGTTTTATTATACAGTAACTCAAAAATACTAATTTTTTTTTTTTTTTTTTTAAATATATTTATAACATAATTACATAAAACTTAAAGAAACAAAATCTGATAAAAATTGATAAACATATTATATTATAGCACAACATTGTTTTATTTGGGATTGGCAGCCCGATACAGAAATTATCCGTCTCTTGTCGCAAAGTCCTCTGTTTTTGCGGCTCGAGTGAAGTCGTCTGCCTGGCGCCTTCTTTAGTCTTATTGTTGTATGGCAGTTTCCTTTATTGTCTTTCATTGTTCCGCCACATAGAATTACTTGCAAACTACATTCTTAACCTTTAGGGTACTTACCATTGTCCAGTACCAGACATGTTTTAATTTGTCCGTCGTCCGAACAAACGATTCCTTAAAATTAAAACATGGGGGTGGATACTGGAGCGGTTGACTTGAAATAAAGGTTTTCAAAGTCCCAAAAGAGGGCGATCGCTCCGTCGCCACGCCTTTGGATCCGCCAATGCCCCAATTACAACATAAGATAAGCAATTGTATTGTTTTTTTCACTTTGATGATGAGAAATATCCCTTTCAACCTCTGATGGGTTATAATTTGGATATACAGTATATTGTTTTCAATTCCGAATAATATGAACAACTGTCGATACGTGAAAATGGCATCACATCTGTTAAATCATTGTAAATAGGGTAAATCAAAATTACAGAATGATGCTTACTACCAGCTCAACAGAAGAGAACAAGTGGTAATCTTCAGACTCCGCACTGGCCACAACAGATTGAGATACCATCTATTCAACAAGCTAAAAATAGGAGCTACCGATCAGTGTAACTGTGGCACTGATAAGATGACTGCTGAACATCTGCTTCAAAGTTGCCCCTTATATGCGGAACAGAGAAAGCGCAAATGGCCAACGCCAGTTCCTTTCGTAGAAAAGCTTTACGGGGATTCAAATAGCCTCAAACTGACTACTGCTTTCGTTGAAAACATTCAAGTGCACGTCTGAGAGTGTACGAAGAAGAAGAAGAAGGAAAATTACAAATTTTGTGTGTATGTAAAAAAAAAAAAAAAACGAGATTAAATAAAGCAAAACGAAACAAAAATAATATTCAGGAGGAGGGGGTATAAACGCCTGGTGTTTCCGGTTAGATATTTAATTGACTTTCACTAGCTATAAGTCATATGTATTGTTAGCACATCATCTGACTTTCACTAGCTATAAGTCATATGTATTGTTAGCACATCATCTGACCTTGACCATTATCGCATTTCAGACAAGAGCTCTACTCGAATCTCCTCGACATAACTAGAAAACAAAAACACACACACACAAAGTAATACGTCTTACTAAGAGAAAGGACAAGGAAACCTACGTTGCGGCCACAAGGCCTTCGTCAGGGACAGGCAAACAAAAGGAAGAAGGGAAAGAAAGTGAGAATTAAGTGGAGAACATGAAACTATAGTAATAAGAGACAAATACTCCCTGATAGTGTCACATGTTGGGGCGAAAATGGCCGCTACTAAACCGGAAGTGAATAGTACATTGAAACCATAAATAAAAAATAATGAAAACAAGGAATGGAAAACCGAGTGGAGTGAAAAAGTAATACATATTGAGAGAAAAAAAAATTTTTTAAAATTTAAAATTAAAAAAAAAAATTTTTTAAACAAAAAGGGAAGTCAAGGGTGATCGCAGTCATAAAAGAACTAGCGCTAGATAGAAAAAGACGCCTCAGACAAAAGAATGCTGGGTGTTCAAACCATTGGGTTTGAGGCAACCCATAAGATGGATGAGGCGTTGTTCCAGGTGGAACCGACTGTTGGTGTCCGATGAACAGGATCTGATGGCTGTCACCTGGATGTCAGTGGCACCGTGGTGGCCAGGGCCATTGAAGTGGATGGCCACAGGTGTGGATTTCAGCTGCGAGATGTAGAGGTGTCTGCAGAATCGGTCACCCAGTCGTGTGCCCGTTTGGCCGATGTAAGTAATATTGCAACGTTTGCATATAATAGCATAAATGACGTTACGTGACTCGCATGTGAAGCCCTGGGTGATGGTGAACTTGGCCTTAGGGAATGTCACTGTGCGTGTTTGGATTACATACTGGCATGTCTTGCATCGTGTCCGGTTACATGGCTGGGTACCAAAATGGCCATCGTCGACAGTTTTCAAACGGCTGTGGACTAGGAGGTCCCTCAAATTTTTATCCCGTCTATATGCCAGCAAGGGTGGCTCACTAAACACTTCCCGTGCCACTGGGTCAGCTTGGAGGAGAGGTAGGTGGCGATACAGGATCCTTTTAACAGCAGCGCTGTGAGGGTGATAGGTCAATATTAACTTGACTCTATCCGAGGAGGTTTTGTGGCGGGGGCTGAGGGCCTCTAGACGTGAGATAGGGAGAACACGCTCTAAGGCAGAGGTAAGAACATCCTCCGGATACTGTCTCCTGCGGAAGAAGTCCAACATTTCCTGGGCTCGGCATAAAAAGTCATCATCGTCATGGCATAACCGACGGAGGCGGAGAAGTTGTGAGAAAGGCAAGGAGTCACGACAAGCTTGAGGATGAGAGGAAGTGTACAAGAGGTAACTGTGTGCATCAGTGGGTTTGTAGTACACCGAAGTGTTAAGGCGGGGAGCGATAGTGACAACAATGTCAAGGAAATTAACAGAGACAGTGGAGATGTGAGAGGTGAATTTGATCGCAGGGTGGAAGTTGTTGATGAAGTGTATGAACCTAGATAGGTCAGCCTCAGGCATATCTATAAGACCTATGCCATGATCGATGTATCTATGATACATAAATGGAAAAAGTTCTCGCCCACGGCGACCGTTGCCTCAATTGGCTGTGTGTGGTGTACCCGGAAACGGGGCCTCCCAGTACTGAGGCACAGTTAAGTCCCCGATGTCACTTATCAGTGCAGAGTTGAGAGAGATGGCTGAGCATCACAATCCCCCTGTGTTGCAGCATGATGAGAACCCAGCATTGCACACTGAGCTTGGGGGGATCACTTGGGCACCAGACTTAATACTGGCTCTTGACTGGATGGCCGCATGCAGGAGATTTCTACAATGGAGGGTTGGCAGGTGGTGGGTATCTGGAAGTGGCTCTGTGCAGGACGTGAGGATTCCTTGGGTGAGCCCAGAACCAGAGCACAGCATTGTGCAAGCTCTGCATAGTTGGAGAGCCCCCTGGATGACGGGGAATGCACAGTGTGCTACCCCACCTATCCCCAACTGCTAACTTAGAACCAGAAGTGGGGTCCTCTGTATGCGTGCCAGGCCAGGATAAAATGCCTGGGAAAGAGACTGGATCTCAGAACTCCCTAACTCAAAGTTGCAGGATGGCAGAAAAGCCATGGGAAAGACAGGGCTATTTTGAAGATAACGCAACCATATTTTCACCATACGAGCTCGGACGCCGCCTCGGTAAACAAGGTCCGCGCAGAGCAGTGACACCCCCAGGCTGCTTGCGAATAGTCTACTACTGGGAACATAAACTGATTAGGGATGAGCCCACTCTCCCGTTGAACAGGTGCTAAAGTCATAGATACTGGGCCAGAAGGCGCACCGGAAACCACAGTATCACGCAACTCGCTTTTTTTTTTTCTATGGAGAGTACACCGTCAAATAAATCTCGTACTGGTGCTCGCCCTGTGGAGCTCCACCAGGCAGGTGCAGTGCCGGGCTCTGAGCCTCGACAGAGCCCACCCTCAGCTACTGGAGGACCCTCTAGACCGTCTTGTGGAGTCAGCAGACGGCGGAGGAGAACTACTGACCAAAACAAAACAGAAAAAGAGAAACCCAGAGTGCCACTAGTCATGATGCACTGGAATGCAGAGGGAGTGAACAGCAAGCAGGCTGGATACAGCAAAAAGACAGAGCTGGAAAACATCTTGTATGAGAAGCAAGTCAGTGTTTGCTGTATCCAAGAGACTCACTTGAAAGCAGATCAAACCTTTAAAATAAGGGGATATCAATGCTTCAGATCCGACAGAAAAGATAGACGAAAAGGAGGAGTACTTACTCTTGTAAGGAATAACATTCCTGCACACGAAAGGAAAACCTTCATGGATGGAGCAGAATATCAGCTGTTGCAGATAAAAGGTAGACAAGATGGAAATAGAACTCTTGAACTATTACTGTCCGAACAACAAACCCCTGAGTCTCAGCTCTATACAGGTACCAGCCACCAACTTTATAGCAGTTGGAGACTTTAATAGCCACTCCCAGAGCTGGGGCTATAACCATCTGGATCACAGAGGTGAAGAGGTTGAAACTTGGCAAGATGATCACTCCCTAATCCTAGTCAATAATGCCACAGATACTCCTACCTTCTACTCCAGAGGATGGCACACAACTTCAACACCAGATCTTGCCTTCTCCACACCAGATATAGCTGGATCTATTAGTAGAGAAGTAGGAGACCAACTAGGGGGAAGCGACCATCGCCCAATCTTTCTTACTGTCCAGAGTGCAACTCTCAGTACAGGCCCAGCCATTACAAGATGGAACTACAAAAAAGCCAACTGGGGTTTATTCAGGCATCAGGTGAACATGCTGCTGTCTACCCTCAAGGTACAGAACAGAGACATTAATGAAGTGGTAAAAAGACTTCAACAGATGCATACTACAAGCTGCAAAAGAAACCATTCCCAAAGGATGCCGGCGTAACTACATACCATACTGGTCCAGCACACTCCAAGAACGTCAGGAAGCTATGGACAGGGCTAGAAAGGACGCAGAGTCTCAGCCTTCACTTGAAACTCACAACAAATGGAAAAAGGCTGTAGCAGAGTTTCAGAGAACAAAGCTAGAAGAAAAACGGAAAAGCTGGAGAACTAAAACGGCATCGCTGAACCTTGAGAAAGACGGCAGGAAACTTTGGAGATTAGTCAAGTCTCTAAATGAAGAGCGTTCCTCACCTAGGCAGACTATCACATTAGATGAAGGTGGCAAACTTTTCAGAGGAAAACAAGCTGCAGACTTGTTTGCTAGAAGATACAGTTCAGAAAGCAACTTACCCATTAACATAGATCATCAGAGAGAGATAAGAAAAGAAATACTGGCAACCATGGGACAGATAGATACTCCTGCCCCAATGAGGGAACCCATCACACTAGGAGAACTACAGAAGGCTATTTCCAAGCTTAAGTTTCAAAAGTCACCCGGCCCAGAAAAAATCAGCAACGAAATGCTAGTAAATCTGAGCTCAGCAGCAAAGACAAAACTGCTTGAGATATTCAACCACAGCTGGTTGAAAGGAACGGTACCCCAAGTATGGAGAGAAGCCATCACAATACCCATACTAAAGAAAGGGAAATGTAAGACCGAGGCTGCAAGTTACCGGCCAATCAGTCTCACAAGCTGGATTTAGAGAATGCTACAGTATAGAAGACCAAGTTACTTACTTGTCTCAAGCAATAGAGGATGCCTTCCAGGAGAAGAAAAAGGTCCTAACGATCTGGGTCGACTTCAAGCAGGCCTTTGACAAGGTGTGGAAAGATGGCCTCATTGCAAAACTTAGGAGAAGTGGAATCCAAGGCAACATGATGAAATGGATCCAGTCATACTTGCATAACAGGAGCACTAGAGTCACTCTTGACGGTCTGCAGAGCAGAAAAGTGTAGCTCCATCAGGGGGTACCTCAAGGAGGAGTAATTTCCCCAACACTCTTCCTTGTTTACATCAATGACCTGGTGAAAGATCTCCCTGCAGGAGTTAAAGCTGCCTTATATGCAGATGACCTAGTACTCTGGTGCGCTGATGAAAATGTCACCACAGCAAATTATAGAATGCATCGGGCAGCAGACATGCTAGTGTCATGGGCAGAGAAATGGCTTATCACAATAAACACAGACAAAACCTCCACAACACTGTTCTCCTTCGCCCCCAAGGACAAATCAGCTAACATACACCTAGGGACAACCGTGATCAAGGAAGAAAGCTACCCCACCTATCTTGGGGTGACATTTGACCAAAGGCTTACATGGAATAAGCATATTGAAAATGCAGAAGGAAAGGCCCGAAGGCGACTAGGCATACTCAGAAAATTAGCAGGTACCAACTGGGGAGCAAATGAACGAAATCTAAAGAAGATTTATAATGGAGTAATAAGACCACACTTAGAGTTTAGCTCAGCAGCATGGTCATCAGCGGCTAACTCACATCTGCAGTCTTTGGACAAGGTGCAAAATCAAGCTCTCAGGCTCATTACAGGAGCCATGAAAACTACACCAATAACAGAGATGCAGAAGGTTGCTGGATTACAGACATTGTCCCATAGAAGAGACACAAAAACCATGATCCAGATGGAAAAGTATAACAGTATGCCAATGCACCCAATGAAGGCAAGACTAGATGATCTGGCATTGGGACGTCTAAAGCGTAGCAGCTTTGTGCATCGGGGGAAAAGACTTATAAGACAGCATCAAGAAGACCTATCCATGAAGACAACACCGCTGAAGCCCACCCTATACCCTGTACCATGGGAGCAGGCCAGCAGTGCCCTCCAAATTAATACATCAGTCAGTGGTCTCACAAGTGGATGTGAGTATAATGATCTGCAAAAACGAACTGCTACATTGAGTATGATCCAAGAAAGCTATCCCGATCAATCATGGATACATGCCTATACAGATGGATCAGCAACTAATGCTGTTAGGAATGGAGGTGCCGGTATCTTTATCTCATATCCTGACAACCACTATGAGACTAGGCACATTCCCACTGGTAAATTCTGTTCCAACTATACAGCTGAGGTTCAAGCTCTAGAGCAAGCTGCAAATATGATTTATAACACCAACTCTGACTGCCACCAGGTAGTCATCCTCACAGATGCACTGTCTGTCCTGCAAGCTCTCAAGGGTGGTAAACTCCCGCATCTGAGAAATGAACTAAACAAGGTAGCTGCCAAAAAGAGAACCATACTTCAGTGGGTACCATCTCATTGTGGTGTACCCGGAAATGAAAAGGCAGATAAACTTGCAAAAAAGGGAGGAGAATGTGAACAAGAAGATAATGAAGTCACATACTTTGAGAAAAAGAGAGCTATCCAGACTATCAGAAGAGAACAGAACCAACCCAAAGACGACTATCACACTCTCGACCGGCAGGGGCAGATAACTATTTTTGGACTCAGGACAGGGCATAACAAACTGAATAAACACATGCACAAGCTACGATTGTCTGCTTCACCACTGTGCACATGTGGATTAAACGAACAAACTGCTGAGCATTTTCTACAGGACTGTCCTCTGTATGACCAGTTAAGAAAGATATACTGGCCCAATGACTCAACACTAAACTCAAAGCTATATGGAGTTAAAGAGGAACTTCAAACAACAGTCGAATTCATCATGAGAACTCGTCTGACGGTGTAATCATCAAAGATGCGATCGCAAGAAGAAGAAGAAGGAAAAAGTTCTGGATACTGCTGCCACACCTGATACTCCAGGTAGCCTATGAAGAGGCAGGCATAGCTGGGACCCATCTTGGTGCCCACAGCGACTCCACTGACTTGGTCAAAGAACTGTCATTGAACTCAAAGCAATTGAGTTGAAGGACCAGATCTGCAAGCCGGAGGAGAGTCTCTGTAGCGATAGAGGGGTGGGTGCACTGGTCCAGGAAAAACCGGAGAGCTTGGAGACCGTCAGAGTGCGGAATGGAAGTGTAAAGCGAGCAGACATCCAACAGAAATAAATGGTAGGTACAGTCTAGTGAAAGCTGGATAGAGGAAAAAGTAGTACGGGCATGGTTGGTGTCCTTTTATGAAGGAAGGAAGGAAGCTGCTCTACAATAGGCTGGAAGACACTGTCTAGGAAGTCAGATATATGTTCGGTAGGGCAAGCACAAGCCGAAACGATGGGTCTCCCAGGGTTGGAGGGTTTATGAATTTTGGGAAGCATATAAAACACAGGCTTGCCCAGACAACTATCATGGCTACGGAGATGAGAGGTGCTAGAAGGTAAGGACTTGTTAGCGATAAGACTTTTGATGGTGTCATGGACCAGGCGATTGTTGAGGGCTGTCGCATTATTGTCACGTCGCTGGTAGAAGTAGCTGTTGGTGAGCTGCTTATTGCCTTCTTGGAGGTACAGGTCCTTGCACCATACCATGATGGCACCTCCTTTATCAGCCGGTTTGATAACAATGTCATCTCTGCGGCGGAGCTTAGAGAGGGCGTGGGACTCGTATAAAGTGGAGATGGCAGGTGAATCTGGTTTTCTTGAATGTAGCAAAAGTGAAATCAATAGCAGTGCGAGATATGTCAGGTGGTAGGAGGCTGAAGGAGGTGGTAATAGAAGACCGAAGTGAATTGATAAAGTGTTTCAGTTAAGACATAGTGGGAAAACGAGTGGGAAACGGAAATAAAAATATGAGATTTAAAAAAAAAAATTAATCTGTATACGTAAATAAGAAATAAATATATACAAAATAACTAACAATAAAGATAGGTGAATAGATCGACAGTAAGAGCAGAAATAACAGTGAAAAGTGAGAGAACAGGTAGACAATGCAGTCAGGTGCTGGGTATGATATGAGTATATGAGGAGAACTGCCGTAAGACGGGGGTAAAATGAAAAAAACACAAAAAGTAATACGTCTTACTAAGAGAAAGGACAAGGAAACCTACGTTGCGGCCACAAGGCCTTCGTCAGGGACAGACACACAAAAGACAGAAGGGAAAGAAAGTGAGGGTTAAGTGGAGAACATGAAACTATAGGAACAAGAGACAAATACTCCCTGATAGTGTCACATGTTGGAGCGAAAATGGCCGCTACTGAACCGGAAATGAATAGTACATTGAAACTATAAATAAAAAATAATGAAAACAAGGACTGGAAACCGAGTAGGGGGAAAAAGTAATACATATTGAGGGAAAAAAAAATCAAATAAATATAATAAAAATTTATAACTAGAGGGCCCCGCTGGAAATTTGTGGGTCAGTGGTTGAGAAACATTCAGCTAAGCTAAATTAGTGAGACAAACATTACAAAACTTCATAGTACTGAAAATTATTATAAAAAATATGAAGACATTAATTGAAAATCAAATAACACACATAGCAAAAGAAGAGGGACTATTTAAAAAAAAAAAAAAAAAATTTTACAAAACTTGGAAAAGTAAGTAAATTTATTACTAAGTAAATTACATTAGCCTGCGAAGATTAATTTCTTGTTACGAAAACAACAGTAGTAGATGACCCACTTCAAGTATCGAGAAAGGCAATGTGGAAAATCGAAAGTTTAACTTTCGAAATTTCAGCCACTCATAACTTCAATTCAACAAAGGCAATATATACTTTCACATAAAGTAATATACATTTAAATAACATATGTTCATCATAATATAATCTTTACAGTTCATCCTATATAATAAATTAGAAAAATGTAATCAATTTGCAAGATACTTACATTTCAAAGATACTAAAAATTCGCCCGACTAATAATTCTGTGCTCATTCGATATCTTAGCTGGTTTTATTTCATTCACCGGTTCAGTTTGTACTTCCTGTGCATTGCAAGGCGTGGGCACATGATGGTAAATGGTAAGACTAAGATGTGAGGGTGCACTACCGATTTCGTTGAAAATACTATAATATTTTCATGATATACGTGATACATCAGACATCATGGTTGAGATGAAGGATAGCGAGACCTATGCTCGATGTGGCCTTAAAACAAGAACTCGGAGATGCGGTAAGGATTTCTTCTTCTTTGATCCTTAGCCGCCGACCGTCAAAGCAGTCAGTGGCCATCACGCCTGGTGGCGTCTTGTAGGGCAACAACAAATTGATTCCACTTTGCTCGGTCGGTGGCCATCCTTCGTACAGTGGCCTCTCTTTCGTCATGACGCTCAATGTGAGCACAAGGTAAGGATTAAAAAAAAAGGTAAGGATTTACTTTACGCTAATTAAATAGGTAGCCTAGGCCTATTATTTATTTAAACATATAAAAATGGTTAGCCTAATAGTAAGAGGGTTGGGGAAAACGCATAAACAGTAATAAATCTTAGAGTATAAACAGTTTATAACGCAAAAAATTGCATGAGGTTATTAAAAAGACCAAATGTCAAGCGCTAATCCATATTCAGTTGTCAGCACCAGTGATTTTGAGTCTGAGGAAGCATTTTGGTGTTTCATCGGCCTAGGCCATAGCTGAAGCATTTTGGTGTTTCATCGGCCTAGGCCATAGCTGAAGCATTTTGGTGTTTCATCGGCCTAAGCCATAGCTGAAGGACTGGTTTACGAGATTTAGATCTTTGTAAGAAATGCCTCCCTCCATTTTGAGCCAAGTTTTGTTTTTCCCATCCTTGTAAAATCATACATTTGGTAAAAACATCTTTTCTGACTACAACTACAATAGATGAGGTGCCTTCTCAACTTGGGTCTTTATAATCTTTTATTTCAGAGACTTTTTTCCAGCATTAGAACTCTGATCATGCGTTTGAAGAAGCCTAATTCTTTAAAAGAGACAAGAGGAAATACACTGACAAGTTGAAAAGAGCCAGAAGCAGCAGTCAGAGAAAATATGACAACCTGCACAACAGTACACATAAGCTCACAGGTAAATATAAGCAGCATATTCCGTCATAGAAAAGAATTGAAGCTTGTTTAGCATAATCAAAGAGCAGACGAAGAGGTGGAAGGAACATTTTGAGGAGCTTCTAAACAGACCATCTCTACAAGATCCCCAGACATCCAGCTAGTAGGAAAAGAATTAAATGTGAAAAATCAAATAAAAAAGAAATAAAGACAACCATGCATAAGAGACGCAAAAAATGGCCGTCCTAACAGAGGTCTGTTAATACATTGACACCTCTGCTGAAATTTTATACAGATTACTTGGTGAGATCTGTGAGAGAAGAAATACCAGCCAACTGACAGGAAGGATATCTGGACAAGTTACCAGAGAAGGTAGATTGGTAAGAGTGCATACATTACAGAAGAATGTTATAGTTAGTGCCATGGAGAGTATTAACAAGATCATCCTTGAGAAATTCAAAGAGGCCCTAGCACATTGATGTTCAGTAATATAGCATTAATAGCATGTGACAAATTAAAATGACAAAACTGTCCCGAAATGTGTGTATGATGAACCAGGATATTAGGAAGTGCCGTCTGCATAACCAGTGATGACTATCCATATCTGACACACATATCGCGTCTAGAAGTGCAGATTTAAATTAAATAATGTTTGCCCACAGTTTTTAGTGACAAAGTGCTATTTAGTTTTGAGATGTAGAGTAGTTTATATATACATATACACACACCCACACACAGTGCAGTCCGGATAATTAGAAGTCACTGGAATCATCTAAAATACTTCTAGTTATCAGAATTCTGCTCAAAGAAGGACATTTACGGCAGAATAAGAAGTAAAGCATGAAGCAGTTGTTTTAACCAATTAGAAAAAAGTGTTTTGATTTTCTCTTCTTCTTCTTCTTGCGATCGCATCTTTGATGTTTACACCGTCAGACGAGTTCTCATGATGAATTCGACTGTTGTTTGAAGTTCCTCTTTAACTCCATATAGCTTTGAGTTTAGTGTTGAGTCATTGGGCCAGTATATCTTTCTTAACTGGTCATACAGAGGACAGTCCTGTAGAACATGCTCAGCAGTTTGTTCGTTTAATCCACATGTGCACAGTGGTGAAGCAGACAATCATAGCTTGTGCATGTGTTTATTCAGTTTGTTATGCCCTGTCCTGAGTCGAAAAATAGTTATCTGTCCCTGCCGGTCGAGAGTGTGATAGTCGTCTTTGGGTTGGTTCTGTTCTCTTCTGATAGTCTGGATAGCTCTCTTTTTCTCAAAGTATGGTTTTGATTTTAATTTCTGCATCTTTAAAGTTTTTCAAAAGCTGTTTAGCGAAGAGTAAAATGTTGTATCAAGTTAATTGCTAGTAGCACAGTAGTGTCGGTGTAAAAACGTTAGATTCACGTGTTTGGTTTATTATTTTTGCATGCTCTGTTACTGGTTCCTATAAGGATTCCAGAGCAATAGCTATTGCATGACAACGAAGCCAATGTAAGAGTTACCTGTTGTCTAGTGTTTTCCTTCCTTTCTTCTCATGACAGCCTGCCAAATGCTGGTTTATGTTCATTAATTACTATTCAAATGTCTCGGGTTTCACTCTTTGTTAATTCTGTATTTCAAACACGTAGTCCCGCTGCTTTCAGAGTTTTACGCAAGCCTTATACTTGCAAACTGAAGTGAACCAGTGTTCGTTTAGTTTGCCTGACGATTACGCGCTTTCTGGTTTAATGAATGTTAGCATTGTAATGTATTACCGGATGATCGGAGATTTATTAACCTGTAATCGCCTGTTCACCAAAAAAAATGTATTTACGGCCACATTTTACTGTATTAACTTCGGTGATGAATACTTGAAGTAGTTAGAAGTGCAAGCCTAGCTGTTTAATTTTTTTTTGTTCTTTTTCTTAAGTTTTTCTGACGGGTTTACAAAAAAAGTCTGCATGATTCCTTCACATTATGTAACACAGTAGTGATAACATCATCATGATTCCTTCACATTATGTAACACGGTAGTGATAACATCATCATGATTCCTTCACATTATGTAACACGGTAGTGATAACATCATCATGATTCCTTCACATTGTGTAACAAGTCTGATAACATCATCATGATTCCTTCACATTATGTAACACGGCTGTGATAACATCATCATGATTCCTTCACATTATGTAACACAGCAGTGATAACATCATCATGATTCCTTCACATTATGTAACACAGCAGTGATAACATCATCATGATTCCTTCACATTATGTAACACAGCAGTGATAACATCATCATGATTCCTTCACATTATGTAACACAGCAGTGATAACATCATCATGATTCCTTCACATTATGTAACACAGCAGTGATAACATCATCATGATTCCTTCACATTATGTAACACAGCAGTGATAACATCATCATGGTTCCTTCACATTATGTAACACAGTAGTGATAACATCATCATGGTTCCTTCACATTATGTAACACAGCAGTGATAACATCATCATGACTCCTTCACATTATGTAACACAGCAGTGACATACATGCCACACCTCGGAGTTGAAAAACCTGTACAAAAAATTCAAAAAACCTGTACAAAAAAAAAAAAAAAAAGACAGAAAAAAACGTATCAAAAGAGTTCATTCGTGTAAAAAAATTTCAATTAGGCCTACAGCTGCATCATAGAGGCATGGAGACTTTGCCTTTTAAAACAGGTCTTCATTTATTTTAAAACTCAAACAATATTTGTCTGAGTTTATTTTGCACTGTAAAAATGATGTGATCGTGTCATCATTTAGTCTATTTCTGCGCTTAATTATCACTAACAGACCAGGAAATCCTGTGTTTGATAGGACCTTATCCTTTAGCACGCTGCATTGTTTTCCCGAAAATGTGCCCTGCAGCTGCATTCTTTTTCACAACACCCCCTTTTTTATAGTGGATGACTTGTAAATTCTAGTTTTTTGGTCAATTGCTCTAATTTTTGGACTGTATAGATATAAATGAATGATAAATCTGATGATATAAAATTTGTTTGTGTACATGTTAGATGTGATAGGAAGAGAGGTATGAAAAGATGAAAAAAACGATAAAAAAATTTAAAAAATGTTTTTTTAATTTAAAAATTTAAAAAAAAACCAACAAACGACGAGTCCTTTTCCTTTGCATCTCAATGAAAGTCATTTGACCAATACAAATCAAATGACGATCTTTTCGTTACACCCATCATCAGTAGCAAAGCAACAAACGCTCTCGTCAGCAGTGACATTCGGCCGTAACCCTAAACCTTTCCGATAAACCTAATCCTAACCCCTAAAATTATACATACTAGCAATGACATTCTACTTTCGTTTCCATCTCTGACATAACCCATATTCTGAGAACCGATATTAGCGCTAATAAAGACAAAGATCTCCTTGTCATCGCATCGGAGTCAGAATCCATTAAAATTAGAGCGAAAATGGCCGCGTGTTCGATGCCGATTGATTGCGATTTAAAAAATTCACAGAAAATAAACGCGGATACTCCCATTACTAAATAAAGATCGGAAACGGAAGCTAACTCTCTTGCATATAACATTAAAAAATGACGGTAGTGGCACAAAACGATTGATTTATATGTATGTTTAATAATTAGGCGAAAAAACCTATACAGATGTTTGTATGGGCCGTACACATCTGAAAACGCAAACACCCCGTACAGATTATGGGTAAACCATAGCGTGTGGCATGTATGCAGTGATAACATCATCATGATTCCTTCACATTATGTAACACAGCAGTGATAACATCATCATGATTCCTTCACATTATGTAACACAGCAGTGATAACATCATCATGATTCCTTCACATTATGTAACACAGCAGTGATAACATCATCATGATTCCTTCACATTATGTAACACAGCAGTGATAACATCATCATGATTCCTTCACATTATGTAACACAGCAGTGATAACATCATCATGATTCCTTCACATTATGTAACACAGCAGTGATAACATCATCATGATTCCTTCACATTATGTAACACAGCAGTGATAACATCATCATGATTCCTTCACATTATGTAACACAGCAGTGATAACATCATCATGATTCCTTCACATTATGTAACACAGCAGTGATAACATCATCATGATTCCTTCACATTATGTAACACAGCAGTGATAACATCATCATGATTCCTTCACATTATGTAACACAGCAGTGATAACATCATCATGATTCCTTCACATTATGTAACACAGTAGTGATAACATCATCATGATTCCTTCACATTATGTAACACAGCAGTGATAACATCATCATGATTCCTTCACATTATGTAACACAGCAGTGATAACATCATCATGATTCCTTCACATTATGTAACACAGTAGTGATAACATCATCATTTTCCATCGCGCTCCTTACAGAGCATGGAGCCACCACTACAACTGATACCCCTTGCAGGAAGCCTGCACCAAGCAGTCATGTGACTCTTGCAGTATTTGGTTTCTGTGGCTATTTGTTTTACATGATGAGTTTGCCAGCCCCCATGCACAAACTAATATTAGTTGCCGTATACATCATGCCTGAAGGTGCAGTAACTCTATTCTTTTCATAGACCCCCCGAACCTGAAATCACATGGGCCAACAGTGATAGCATGCGACAAATAACATTACAAAACTGTTTCCAGAAATGTGTGTATGATGAACCTGGATATTAGGAAGTGCCGTCTGCATAACCAGTGATGACTATCCATATCTGACACACATATCTAGAACAGCTTGTCTAGAAGTGTAAACTTGCATGAAATAATGTTTTTTTCTGCAGTTTTTACTGTCTAAATGACAGTGATATATAGTTTTTAGTAGTTTTTACAGGACTAAGCTTAGGAACAATACTGTGAATTGCTTGAAGAATAAAACTAGAAAAACATAGAACAATGGAGAATAGAAATTGATAAATAACTAGTACATAATATATATTTCCTCCTCAGTATATGAAGTGCTAAAAGTGGAAAGAAGGAAAAGGAAGTGACAAAAGAAAATGCACAACAGAAAGTGTCAGGCCATGAAGGTGACCATAAACATGAACAGCTGAGAACCACAATGGTTTTGTTCTTGTTCTTCATTCTGCTGGAATGTTATCTTTGACAGGTAGAACCACAATGGTTTTGTTCTTGTTCTTCATTCTGCTGGATTGTTATCTTTGACAGGTAGAACCACAATGGTTTTGTTCTTGTTCTTCATTCTGCTGGAATGTTATCTTTGACAAGTAGAACCACAATGGTTTTGTTCTTGTTCTTCATTCTGCTGGAATGTTATCTTTGACAGGTAGAACCACAATGGTTTTGTTCTTGTTCTTCATTCTGCTGGAATGTTATCTTTGACAGGTAGAACCACAATGGTTTTTGTTCTTGTTCTTCATTCTGCTGGAATGTTATCTTTGACAGGTAGAACCACAATGGTTTTGTTCTTGTTCTTCATTCTGCTGGAATGTTATCTTTGACAAGTAGAACCACAATGGTTTTGTTCTTGTTCTTCATTCTGCTGGAATGTTATCTTTGACAGGTAGAACCACAATGGTTTTGTTCTTGTTCTTCATTCTGCTGGAATGTTATCTTTGACAGGTAGAACCACAATGGTTTTGTTCTTGTTCTTCATTCTGCTGGAATGTTATCTTTGACAGGTAGAACCACAATGGTTTTGTTCTTGTTCTTCATTCTGCTGGAATGTTATCTTTGACAGGTAGAACCACAATGGTTTTGTTCTTGTTCTTCATTCTGCTGGAATGTTATCTTTGACAGGTAGAACCACAATGGTTTTGTTCTTGTTATTCATTCTGCTGGAATGTTATCTTTGACAGGTAGAAACCACAATGGTTTTGTTCTTGTTATCATTCTTGATGTTATCACAGGTAGAACCACAATGGTTTTGTTCTTGTTCTTCATTCTGCTGGAATGTTATCTTTGACAGGTAGAACCACAATGGTTTTGTTCTTGTTATTCATTCTGCTGGAATGTTATCTTTGACAGGTAGAACATTCTGCTGGAATGTTATCTTTGACAGGTAGAACCACAATGGTTTTGTTCTTGTTCTTCATTCTGCTGGAATGTTATCTTTGACAGGTAGAACCACAATGGTTTTGTTCTTGTTCTTCATTCTGCTGGAATGCTATCTATGACAGTAGAACCACAATGGTTTTGTTTCTTGTTATTCATTCTGCTGGAATGTTATCTTTGACAGGTAGAACCACAATGGTTTTGTTCTTGTTATTCATTCTGCTGGAATGTTATCTTTGACAAGTAGAACCACAATGGTTTTGTTCTTGTTATTCATTCTGCTGGAATGTTATCTTTGACAGGTAGAACCACAATGGTTTTGTTCTTGTTCTTCATTCTGCTGGAATGTTATCTTTGACAGGTAGAACCACAATGGTTTTGTTCTTGTTCTTCATTCTGCTGGAATGTTATCTTTGACAGGTAGAACCACAATGGTTTTGTTCTTGTTATTCATTCTGCTGGAATGTTATCTTTGACAGGTAGAACCACAATGGTTTTGTTCTTGTTATTCATTCTGCTGGAATGTTATCTTTGACAGGTAGAACCACAATGGTTTTGTTCTTGTTCTTCATTCTGCTGGAATGTTATCTTTGACAGGTAGAACCACAATGGTTTTGTTCTTGTTCTTCATTCTGCTGGAATGTTATCTTTGACAGGTAGAACCACAATGGTTTTGTTCTTGTTCTTCATTCTGCTGGAATGTTATCTTTGACAGGTTGAACCACAATGGTTTTGTTCTTGTTATTCATTTCTGCTGGAATGTTATCTTTGACAGGTAGAACCACAATGGTTTTGTTTTGTTCTTGTTTCTTCATTCTGCTGGAATGTTATCTTTGACAGGTAGAACCACAATGGTTTTGTTCTTGTTCTTCATTCTGCTGGAATGTTATCTTTGACAGGTTTGCATGTCCACGAGGGCCGCGGCCTGCTGGTTTTCTCTCGGATGTGTACGTTCTAGAAATTGCTTTTTCACATGTGTGACACACAACTTCCAGGAAGAGAGAGAAACCCTTAGACTTGGTGTTGTCAGTTCTTGTTTGCAATGTGCTTTGCTTACAAAAATTGCAACACACATTTTTAAGAAGGTTGTTGAAGAAAGAAATGTCCACAATGGTTTTGTTCGTAGGTTTAGGCTGCGCGCAGAAGACAGTATTATGCGATGCAACATTCTTGCTCGTGCTCAAGTTAATTTTTATATCAGATCGACTTGGGCCAGGCACTACTGGATCTGCAATATTAACCATAGGCCTATCGGATACTGATATGCAGAAATTCCATGTTGTTTGTGTAGGCCTATCAGTTTGTGTATTATTCACCGCTAATTCTGTCTTACCTTTACCACTAGTAGAAATCACATACTGTCGACACAACCTGGCAGCAGATATTTGCTTTGATCTCTTACTTATTCTTCCCATTTTGATGTAATAGAACACAATTCACTGAAATTTAAACAAGAAAAATATCGAACATGCAGCAAACAATAATTGTTGACGGGCGGAAATGGCTGTTGCTTCTTCCACATTTGCGCACGCAGCCAAAGTGTTGTTATGACCAATCAAAACAGTTGTTTACGTTTGTGTCTTCAATGAGTCAGGAATGAGGGAATGAGGTCACCACGTGACCACTCCTTATAAGGCAATTAGCGTAAAATTACGGAAATTTTCAAACACAATTCACTCAGAGCTATGAGAAAAAATAGTTTTGAATTTGCGATATTACGGCAGACAATGAAATTCCCTGTGTATTGATACCAAATAGTCCCCGATATGGACAGGGTAACTAAGGTATTATTGAGCGACAAATCTTGCATTTTCGGCACAAATTTGCAAATCATAGCTGGGGGTGGGTACAGAAAATATGCTTTTTGATACATCAAATGCATTTTTTATGTTATAAAACCTTGCTCATTCGATTCCTCGATGATTATTTAATAAAATAAGCTCAAAAGTAAAAAATCGATATTTTGTACGTAAAATCCAGTTTTCAGTACCGTCAACCTCCTTAATGCCAAGATCATTTCCTGTGTATAATTATATTTTTCACACAAATTCTCAGACACTTTTATTATGTGGTTGATGGATTACTTCACAAACATCAACATAAATTCTTGAAGAGGCATAATAAATTGAAAGGATATTTATTAGTTGTCAGTTTTTTATAAATAGGAGCTGAAATTCAGCTTTTTATATTAATGCATGCACCCTAATATAGCCAACAGATTTTGTGCCTGGGTTGAACTGTGTGCATCTCACCAAAGCAGGCAAAACTCCTGAATAAGTACAAAAGGGAACATTCTTCATCAGTGGAGAAGGTTGGCAGCTTTTAGATGGATCATTTCCTTATTTACTCTTGCTCCTTGAGGAACGTAGAGCAATCACTGCAGTTGTCCCCCTTATAGGAAGCAGCACTAAAGCAAAAGTACGCAGTTCATTTTACATGATGAGGTTGCTAGCCCAACAGCTTTTTTCATGTTCTTTTCATTTTTGTCCTTGACCGTAGACTGACAAATCAAGCAGTGAACGTCTTGTTGGGCAGCAACAAACTGTCGCCACTTTGCTCAGTCGGCAGCCATCCTTCGTGTGGTGCCCCAGCTCCGGTTCATGCTTTGCATCTGTGCCTCCATAGTTCTCCGCCAGGTGGCTTTATGGGCGGCCTCGCCTTTGCTTTCCTTCTGGAGTCCATAGCATGGCAGTTCTGATGATGGTGTCAGGGTCTCTTCTGAGGATGTGGCCAACCAGATTCCAGCGTCTGCCCTCTATGATGATGCGCATGTCTTCTTGGTGGCTCTGTGTTAGCAGTACTTGGTTGGTGATGGTGTTCAGCCAAAAAATTCTAAGAATTTTCCTAAGGCAGGTTGTGTGGAAAGAGGACAGTTTGTACATTTCCTTTTCTGTTTCTCTCCGGAATTCTGCACTGTACAGAAATTTACTCAGCTGTCGTATATTTTTCATTTAGTGTTTGTACTGCACTTGGCAGATTTCCAGATGTGGTTTGGTTGGCAAAGGCTATTCTGGCTTTATTGATTCGGTTACTGATGTCTCTGCTTGTTCCATCATCTGGTGTTACTATGCTTCCTAGGTATGAAAATGTGAACTAAACGCTAGTCATCTCTTATGACATACTTAAGGGAGTAATAGACATATTCATTCATGGTCTCCTAAAAGACCCCAGAGAACTATATTGGCTCCATTTTGTCATTTAGAAAAAAATTAAATAGAAAGAAAAGTGTTTGGGAAAAGATCCATACTTTTTATTTTAATGTAAAAAGTTGCACAGAGAGTTAAAGATGGTATTATTTTTTTTCAATTGATAACAAAAATATCCCTTTCAGCCCATAAGGGGTATAGTTGGGATATAAAGTGTCTCTATTTTCACATATGTTGAATTGCCGATATATGAACGTGGCATCATATTTCCTATCCAATTATTGTAGATAGAGCAAATTAAAATGTCCAGATTGTGGGCTGTTTTTCCTTAACTCTAAAATGGTGGTCTCTGCATACTTGTCCAGTGGTGTAAAACAGCAACAATTACAACAACAAAAACAAACAAATGGATAGTGATATATTTTTGTTTGTGTCAAATATTGTTTGACTATATTGTGCAGTTCCCTAGATCTGTCTACTCTCAATACCTGTTCTGTTATGCTATGAAAAAAATAATACACATACCCTTTTAAGCAAAAAGTTTGTAATTTTAAGTTGTTCTCTGTTTTTCAATTTTCAAATCTGTGTAGACATTGTGATAGAACAAAATAATTTTTGATGTTTAGTGTCATTCAGATTATTGATATCGTTCATTAAAAAAAATTATTTTTGTTGTTATTAAATTAACACATTAACTACCGAATTGAAAAACACACTGTGGCCTAATTAAATATTTTTACCATTTTCATCCTGTAGGTGTTTGCACAAAGTAAGCTGTAGTTTTCGTAATTGTTTACAGATTTTTATGAATTACACGTTATTTTAAAGATAAATGAATGTACTATTACAATAAACACCAGTTGTAACTCTAATAGAGGTTGTTGCTATTTAACGGCCCTCCGATGGCCGAGGACTTGCAATATTTTCACAATTATATCTGCTTGCGCCCATCTCTATCAAAATCACAATTTCAATCAATGTGCACTCCGTTTTCACTATTGTCCTCGTCGCTAGATCTATCAGTCAATTGTTGAAACACGTTTCTATCCTATTCAGCCGTTAGACGAGATGTACACGCATTTTTTGTAGTCCTATCACTAGTTGCCACGGTAAACAGTTTTACACGATTTGGTAACTAACCCAAAACGCTGAAAAATATGAACATATTATCAATTTTCCAGTGTTCTACAACAACCATGCTTTGGGCATTTGTTTTCCGGTGGCAACTTTAAATCTCGAACCAGATCAGAGAGTGTTTCAGTACATTTTTCATTCGTTGTATTACTAAAATTAGATTGGCGCTCTGAGCGGCTTGCGGTCCAAATGTGATTATTTTGTGAGACGCTGACAGCGGCTTGCGGTAGTTAATGTGTTAAGCAATTAAATTTTAAATTAATTACATTTTTTTGTAAAGAAATGTAACATGCTTGCCAAGACAGAAGAGCTGATTGTGTTCTTCTTTGTTTTGACAGGAACCATCAATGTCGTCCTAATCAAAACTGAGAAGAAGACAGAAGGCTCTGACTGTTTTGCTGCTGATTAGAATATTTTATTCCCTGACAATGCAGTGCTCTAAATATTTGAGTACATTTTTCGGCAGCAGAAGTGTGATTTTTACACAGTTAAAACAAGTGATTGCCCTTTCATCACAGCATAAACAAGATCTCTTTATGCGGCCAGTTCTTTATTTTTACAACACGCAACATAGATTTAAATCATGGTAATTGGTTTGAATTTAGCATGTTCTTACTGTATCGTGTTGGAAATTTATGAAATGATTTACTTATATCATTAATATACAATACAGTTTTTAGAAGCAAGTTATAAGTAAGCATTTTAGATCACATTTCAAAAAATCTAATTTATTCCTTATTTTCTATACGTGCTTATTTTCGACACCTGCTTTTTTTTTTTCATGATCATCTTTTTTGCTCCTTGCTGAGCATGGAACCATCACTTCATGTAGCCCCCTTGAAGAAGGCTACATCAAAGCTCTAAATCTCCCAGCAGTGGCTGCTGTAGCAATTCATTTTACATGATGATGTTGCCAGCCCGTGCACAACCTCATGTTTGTCTCCTTGTTCAACATGCCTGAGGGGAACATAGACCTCTGGAAATTACACAGTGCTTTTACTTCTTGCTGTGGGTGAAATTGCATGTTAATATTTGGCTTAATTACAAGGGGATTGACATAAGTCTTGGGCCTGACCATGAAGGACATGTCACAGAGAGCTGAAATTTTGTATAGTGTTTATTCCTTTTCAATATAGCCACCGTCTGAATTGACACACTTCTGCCATCTCTGCTTGACCTTGAAAAGACCTTGGGAGTAGAACACCCTATTTTTCAAACTAAACCAGTCATCACATGCCAGTATAACCTCTTCATCGCTGTCAAAATGATTTCCTTTTAGCTGTTTTTTAAGATTTGGGAATAGAAAAAAGTCTAATGGAGCCAAATCTGGAGAATATGGTGGGTGTGGAAGAATTTCAATATTCAAATCTTTGGCTGCTAGCTGCACAAGCCGTGCTTTGTGAGAGGGCGCGTTGTCTTGAAGCAAAGGAAGATTTTGAGTGCGCGTTATCCCTCGTTTCCTGGTCACAACCTTTTAGTTTGGTGAGAAGATCTGCATAGTACTGTCCATTAACTGTGTTGCCACGAGGCAGATAATCTTTCAAAAGGACACCTTTGTCGTCATAAAAAACAGTCAGCATCACTTTTCCTGCAGATTTCTGCGCTCTCGGCTTGACAGGTGTTGGGGAGCCCGGGGTTTTCCATTGCATGATGGCAATTTTGGATTCGGGGTCATAATAGTGTACCCAAGTCTCATCTACTGTCACCATGGTCTCAAAAAATTTTTTCTGACACTTTTTGAGCAACTGTTGACAGCAATTTACCCTCATTTGCTTCTGTTTACTTGTCAACAGTCGCGGAACCCAGCGTGCACACACTTTTCTCATGTTCAGTCTGTTGTGTAAAATTCTATAAACTGTTCTTTCATTTAGTTTTACTCTACTAGCTATCTCCACAATTGTCATTTTTCGATCCTGGTCAGTGATTTTCTTCACTCTTGTTGCATATTCATCGTTGCACTCTGAGGCTGGTCTACCAGATCTTGGCAGATCAGCAACATTTGAGCGGCCGCACTTAAACTGTTGACACCAGTTTTTTTACCGAAATATATGAAGGACAAAAATCACGAAACACTGGTTCCATCTCCCTGTGTATTTCTGTAGGTGTTTTTCCCTGAAACATCAGAAATTTTATCACAGCTCTGGCCTCCTTCTCTTCCATTGTTTTGTCAAATCTTTGGAGCAGCAGATCCGGTCAATATGGTACATTGCGCCGTGCACCGTAGCGGGAAAACCCATTGAAGAAACAAACGCGTACTTCACACATTCAGTGCAAATATGATGAACTTTAAATGTGCCAAGTTTCATCTTCCTCATATGACTTCTTCATGGTCAGGCCCAAGACTTATGTCAATCCCCTTGTATTTTGATATTTGTAATTGTTTTAGCAGCCTAAAACATTCTTAATATGAAAAAACATTACTTAACTTTCAGTGAGCTGAAAAGACGTCTGAAGGCTGAGCGGCAGGCACAGAAGAAAGCTGAAAAAGCTGTTGCTCAGGAGACGGCTGCAGACACTACTACAATTGCCAAGGAGAAGAGTGAAGATGATGAGGAGATTGATCCAACGGTAAAAAGACTAGCTGCATGTGATTTTACCTCTCTTGACTTGCTGATTGTAGAAGAACATTCTTGTAATGCAGTCGACAGATTTTGTCATTGTGTCCTATCCATCACCAACATCACATTAATGATCTTGTCATATCATTTTAATCCTTCAGTTCTTCGTAATCGCCCCTTTATGAAAGTTCAGCAACTTCTTGCTTATTTGTGTTCCCCATGTTTCAGGTATCAGTTTAATATGAAGTTATATTTCAGTTGGTAAGTTCTACTTAATTGCTAACTTCATATCTCCAAACGTAGATTAAAGGTAGTACTGAAACTGGATAGTTAAACACACATATAAACACAGATATATGGTGCATCTTTAGCAGTTTTGAATCGATTATTGGAACCGAAGACGTAGCAATAGAGATGAATGCAGTCAGCGACCCATAGCTTGACTGTTTGCGCCAGGGTCAGCAAACCAGAGCAGACCAAGACCCTACTGCACTTCGAAGTGGTAGTCCTGGAAACAGGCTGCATCACTGCAATCTGGCCGAAAGAATAGGGAATGAAGAGGGAAGGCAAACCCAGTCCCAAAAATGCCATGCTGAATACAGATGTGTTGGGCCGAAAGCGCAAATATCGCAGCTTCGCTGTAAACAGCCATACAACGTAACCAACGTCCTTTTCAGGAGGAACACATAAGAAGAAGAATCGATTACACTAGTCAACAAATTTTCAAAAGTTATTTGTACCAGAAATTAAATGTACCATTTCTTATTGATTTTGACATGCTGATTTCAAAAATCATAATGAAATTCACCAATTGGCTCTGGTTTTTTTTTTAAATGATGAATTTACATTACAGTAATACAAATAATGTATGCTTGTTTAATTCTCTGGGGTGAACAGCTAATCTTTCTACTTTAGCATTATAAAAATTGTAGTTACATACTCAATTAATTGATATTTCAACATAAAATGATAGAAAAAATAAAAACATTATTTAAAGTTCACATATCATGTTTTAATAAGGCACATTTGTACCCATTCCGTCATTATTCAGTCGCTGTTCGAGCTCTCTTTGCTTGCTTCTTGTAGTCAATTGATGAGGCGTCTCTTGTCACAGTCCAACAGTAATCAGCAAGCATTGAAGGGCTCCAATTGCCTTGACACCTTGTCTCCATAGCAGCAATGTCCTGGTGAAATCATTCACCATGCTCATCACTGACCGCTCCACAGTTTGACATAAAGAAATCCAGATGAGAATCTAGAAAATGAATTTTCAAAGACATGTTGCAGCCAAGACTCTTATGCTTCAGAAGGAGATTTTCTACAATTTCATTTTAATTATCAGATCTGTTATTTCCAAGAAAATTGTCCACCACTGACTTAAATGCTAGCCATGCTGCTTTTTCCTTGCCATGCAACACACAAAGAAAGTCGTCATCATGAAGACGTTTTCGAATTTGCGGACCAACAAATACTCCCTCTCTTATTTTAGCTTCACTCAGTATTGGAAATTTTCTGATGAGGTATTTGAAAGCCTCATCTGTTTTCTTGATTGCCTTGACAAAGTTTTTCATGAGACCCAGCTTAATGTGCAAGGGTGACAACAAAATCGTGCTGGTGTCGACAAGTGCTGGGTTCTCAACGTTCTTACTGCCAGGCTGCAATGACTGCCTGATTGGCCAATGTCTTCTGATGTAATGGTCACTTCGTGCACGGCTATCCCACTCACAGAGAAAGCAACAGTACTTGGTGTATCCACCCTGTAGTCCAAGCAAAAGAGCGACCACTTTTAAGTCACCGCAAAGTGACCAATGATGATGATCGTAGTTTATACACTTCAAAAGCTGCTTAATGTTTTTATAAGTTTCTTTCATATGAACTGCGTGACCAACTGAATTGACGGTAACACATTACCATTATTCAACAAAACAGCTTTAAGACTCATTTTGGATGAATCAATGAAAAGCCTCCACTCTTCCGGTATGTAATTGATTTTGAGGGCTGCCATTAAACCAGAAATGTTGTGGTACTCAGAAAGGTCACCCTCTTTGAAAAAGAATGTAATAAGCGGCTTCTGGCGGTTCCTATACACAGAAATTGTAACATCTTCTGCCAGGAGATTCCACTGTTGCAATCTAGAACTCCGCCTTGTTCTTCGGTAAATTCAGATCTCTTACAAGATCATTCAGTTCACCTTGGGTTATTAAGTGTGGTTTAGTGGATGTAGTTTGCTCAAAATCTGGGTCGCTTGAGGTTGATGGTTCAGGGCCATCAATGTCCTCTTCTTCATCAGTGGAAGCAGCTGAAAATGATTCTGGCACTTTGGGAACTGGTAGGTCATCGCCATGTGGTACCGGACGTATTGCAGAGGGGATGTTTGGATATTCCAGAGTCCATTTTTTCTTCTTTGATATGCCTTTCCCAATTGGAGGGACCATGCAAAAGTAACAGTTGTTGAGATGATCAGTGGGCTCTCTCCAAATCATTGGGACTGCAAAAGGCATAGCTTGCCTTTTGCCAGTCAACCACAGTTTAAGATGTGCTGCACATGTATTGCAGCATATGTGTGGCGCCCAGCTCTTATCTTGATCTCCTATTCTGCAGCCAAAATACAAACTGTACGCCTTCTTAATCACTTTAGTTATATTTCGTTTTCGTGATACAAATGTCACCTCACCACATATATAACAGAAATTATTAGCACTGTTCACACATGTCCTAGGCATTTCTAACTACGATACTTTTGATAAGGACAAATGCACTAACTAATGGCATTATTTTATCAGAGATAAGATATTTATACACAAAGGTGGTGTAATCATAGGTAGGATTGCATCATCAACTTCTAGTTACATTTTTATTGGTCATTAGAAAAAACTATGCAATCGCCCACAGCAGTTGCGTCATATATATAAATTGACCGTAATTAAATAAACTAGTAGCATATATCTTGAAAACTAGAGCCAATCAACATTTTTTAATGTCATTTTCGTTTTCAGCACACCAAAATTAGTTAAGATCAGCTATTTTCATTTCTGGTACATTTTGGTTGTTGACTAGTGTTATTGAAACATTCTAATTCTGTTTAGTAGCTTGTATAATTTTAAGCTTTGTTTTTGTGTCTGAAATGTCAAGTATTTATCTTTTTGCTTTTGCAAAACTGTTTTTCATACCTTTTGTTTATTGGTTTTTTAATAAATATCTTGATCAGCTTTAGAACTTAATAGTGTGTCATGTATGTTTTATACAAACAGGAGTATTTTAAGATACGGTCACGTGCCGTTGCTAGTCTCAAGGAGAAGGGTGAAAATCCATACCCGCACAAATTCAATGTGGAAATGTCACTAACAGAGTTCATTGAGAGGTTTGAAAATATAGAACTGGGGAACATTTTGGAGCATGAAGTCACTGTCGCAGGTAGGCATTAACTGGTCTGCTCTGTTATTTCTCTGTCTACAGTTACATCCTATTTTTTTCTTTGTATGCTGACATTGCGAGTTGAGGAAAGAGCTGATCATTTTATACACAGTATTTAAATATGACATTTGTATCACAGGGTGACTGTAGAGTACTCCCAATTTTTAAATTATTTCTTCGCTGCTGGCTAGTTAATTTATATGAATCAGACATATGAAAAAAAATTACTGTTAACTACCATTTTATCACACACAATTTTATGTCACATTAAACATTACAACATAACATGAGATCCTGTTTGTTCTACACATGATTTTGTTCTCTTCTTTCTTTCTTTCAGCTCCCATAGGAGCATAGGCCTTCAAGAAACTTATGCCAAGTCTTTCTGTCCCATGCCGTCTGCTCACGGCTTTTCCATGTCTTCTTCATATCTATCTCCAGTTCTCTTTTCCGTGGTCTTTCTGGGTGGATTCATGGGTAGATAATAATGAAAATGTAGAATATGATTGAAGTGGTATGACACTAATGTGGAACTAATGACAAGATCACTAATGTGGAACTGATGACAAGATCACTAATGTGGAACTGATGACAAGATCACTAATGTGGAACTGATGACAAGATCACCAATGTGGAACTGATGCCAAGATCACCAATGTGGAACTGATGACAAGATCACTAATGTGGAACTGATGACAAGATCACCAATGTGGAACTGATGCCAAGATCACCAATGTGGAACTGATGACAAGATCACAAATGTGGAACTGATGACAAGATCACAAATGTGGAACTGATGACAAGAACTGGACAAGCACCAGTAAAAGAAGAGATGAGTCAAAGACGCCGGACTGGAAAGGACAGACATTTAGAAAACCTGTTGATAGCATTACTAGGCATCCTTGTTCTGTGATTCCCAGGGTAAGAGAAATAGAGGAAGACCAAAGACTACATGGAGCAGAGAACTGCAGACAGACATGAGGGAGACATGGAGCAGAGAACTACAGACAGACATGAGGGAGACATGGAGCAGAGAACTACAGACAGACATGAAGGAGACATGGAGCCGAGAACTACAGACAGACATGAATGGATGAAGGAGACATGGCGCAGAGAACTGCAGACAGTCATGAAGGGAGTCAAGAAGACATGGAGCAGAGAACTGCAGACAGTCATGAAGGGATGAAGGAGACATGGAGCAGAGAACTGCAGACAGTCATGAAGGGATGAAGGAGACATGGAGCAGAGAACTACAGACAGTCATGAAGGAGACATGGAGCCGAGAACTACAGACAGACATGAAGGAGACATGGAGCAGAGAACTGCAGACAGTCATGAAGGGAGTGAAGAAGACATGGAGCAGAGAACTGCAGACAGTCATGAAGGGAGTGAAGAAGACATGGAGCAGAGAACTACAGACAGTCATGAAGGGATGAAGAAGACATGGAGCAGAGAACTACAGACAGACATGAAGGAGTGAAGAAGACAGGGAGCAGAGAACTACAGACAGACATGAAGGGATGAAGGAGACATGGAGCAGAGAACTACAGACAGTCATGAAGGGAGTGAAGAAGACATGGAGCAGAGAACTGCAGACAGTCATGAAGGGAGTGAAGAAGACATGGAGCAGAGAACTACAGACAGTCATTAAGGGATGAAGGAGACATGGAGCAGAGAACTACAGACAGTCATGAAGGGATGAAGAAGACATGGAGCAGAGAACTACAGACAGACATGAATGGATGAAGGAGACATGGAGCAGAGAACTACAGACAGACATAAATGGATGAAGGAGACATGGAGCAGAGAACTGCAGACAGGGATGAAGGAGACATGGAGCAGAGAACTACAGACAGACATGAAGGAGACAGGGAGCAGAGAACTGCAGACAGACATAAAGGGATGAAGAAGACATGGAGCAGAGAACTACAGACAGACATAAAGGGATGAAGAAGACATGGAGCAGAGAACTACAGACAGTCATGAAGGGATGAAGAAGACATGGAGCAGAGAACTACAGACAGTCATGAAGGGATGAAGGAGACATGGAGCAGAGAACTGCAGACAGTCATGAAGGGATGAAGGAGACATGGAGCAGAGAACTGCAGACAGTCATGAAGGGATGAAGAAGACATGGAGCAGAGAACTGCAGACAGTCATGAAGGGAGTGAAGAAGACATGGAGTAGAGAACTACAGACAGTCATGAAGGGAGTGAAGAAGACATGGAGCAGAGAACTGCAGACAGTCATGAAGGGATGAAGGAGACAGGGAGCAGAGAACTACAGACAGTCATGAAGGGATGAAGGAGACAGGGAGCAGAGAACTACAGACAGTCATGAAGGGATGAAGGAGACAGGGAGCAGAGAACTACAGACAGTCATGAAGGGAGTGAAGAAGACATGGAGCAGAGAACTACAGACAGTCATGAAGGGAGTGAAAAAGACATGGAGCAGAGAACTACAGACAGTCATGAAGGGATGAAGAAGACATGGAGCAGAGAACTACAGACAGTCATGAAGGGAAGAAGGAGACATGGAGCAGAGAACTACAGACAGACATGAAGGGAGTGAAGAAGACATGGAGCAGAGAACTACAGACAGTCATGAAGGGAGTGAAGAAGACATGGAGCAGAGAACTACAGACAGACATAAAGGGATGAAGAAGACATGGAGCAGAGAACTACAGACAGTCATGAAGGGATGAAGGAGACATGGAGCAGAGAACTACAGACAGACATAAAGGGATGAAGAAGACATGGAGCAGAGAACTACAGACAGACATAAAGGGATGAAGAAGACATGGAACAGAGAACTACAGACAGTCATGAAGGGATGAAGGAGACATGGAGCAGAGAACTACAGACAGTCATGAAGGGATGAAGGAGATAGGGAGCAGAGAACTACAGACAGTCATGAAGGAATGAAGGAGACATGGAGCAGAGAACTACAGACAGACATGAAGGAGACATGGAGCAGAGAACTACAGACAGTCATGAAGAGATGAAGGAGACATGGAGCAGAGAACTGCAGACAGTCATGAAGGGAGGAAGGAGACATTTAGCAGAGAACTGCAGATAGACATGAAGGGATGAAGGAGACATGGAGCAGAGAACTACAGACAGACATGAAGGAGACATGGAGCAGAGAACTACAGACAGACATGAAGGGATGAAGGAGACATGGAGCAGAGAACTACAGACAGACATGAAGGAGACATGGAGCAGAGAACTACAGACAGTCATGAAGGGATGAAGGAGACATGGAGCAGAGAACTACAGACAGACATGAAGGAAGTGAAGAAGACATGGAGCAGAGAACTACAGACAGACATGAAGGGAGTGAAGAAGACATGGAGCAGAGAACTACAGACAGTCATGAAGGGATGAAGAAGACATGGAGCAGAGAACTACAGACAGTCATGAAGGGATGAAGGAGACATGGAGCAGAGAACTGCAGACAGTCATGAAGGGATGAAGGAGACATGGAGCAGAGAACTGCAGACAGTCATGAAGGAAGGAAGGAGACATTTAGCAGAGAACTACAGACAGTCATGAAGGGAGGAAGGAGACATTTAGCAGAGAACTGCAGATAGACATGAAGGAGACATGGAGCAGAGAACTGCAGACATACATGAAGGAGACATGGAGCAGAGAACTGCAGATAGACATGAAGGAGACATTTAGCAGAGAACTGCAGACATACATGAAGGAGACATGGAGCAGAGAACTACAGACAGTCATGAAGGGATGAAGAAGACATGGAGCAGAGAACTACAGACAGACATGAAGGGAGTGAAGAAGACATGGAGCAGAGAGCTACAGACAGACATGAAGGGAGTGAAGAAGACATGGAAAAACCTAGAGCTGATGGCAAGGAAAAGGAAGACCTGGCATAAGTTTGTTCAAGACTTCTGCTCCTTGGGGGAGTTGAAAAGTGAAAGGAAGGAAGGAATGATAAAGAAAAGTCAGACAGTTATTGTGTGTAAAGTTATATTCATCCTTTCAGGCCAGATTCAAGAGTTTGGATAATTATAAAGTAAGTGTAACTGAGGAGTAAGGCAGGTTATATTTGATCTCTCAGGTTGGATTCAGGAATTATGAAATGATAATAATTTAGAAATAAGGTTGACAGTGTCTTGTATGTAATTTGTTATGAAATGATGATAAATTTGATGTAAGGTAGATGATGTACAGTATGTAATTTATATTTGATCTCTGAGGTGAGGTTCAGGAATCATGAACTGATGATAATTTAAAAGTAAGGTTGACGATGTATGTATGTTATATTTGATCTATCAGGTCGCATCCATGCTAAAAGGCCATCAGGAGCCAAACTGATTTTCTATGATCTTAGAGGAGAATCAGTAAAAATTCAAGTCATGGCCAACGCAAAGTAAGGTTCATTATTGTTGGACAAATGAAATCACGTACAGTTTTTGGTTAACTGAATAATACAGTCACAGAAAGCCTGTGATTCCAGTTCAAGCTAGATTAGCCAAAACATTCAATTTAGAATTATGTTTACTGTTCTGCCCACTCAGCAAACATCTTGAAATCATTCAAAACTAGTAGAGGTGCATTCGTTTTGAAAACAGTTCATAAATTAAATTGCATTAAAATATGGTTACTCCATGTATCTGTTAAATGAATGTGTTGTCTAAAGCATTCTAAAATATTTATATTTTTTATTCATTTGTACTAATTTTAGTTTACTATTTTAAAGGCATCCACTCATTTTAATAGCACACTTAATCTGCAGACAAGTTAGTCACTGTTGGACATTTCAAAGTTCATTGTGTGAATGAGGCATTTGTGGCAGACAATTATTAGATTCATAGTATGTATTATCTTTTGTGACTATTTGATTTATAAGCAGTTACAGACTTCTTGTAATTTTCATAGTAGAATATTAGTTTTTAGTTGTTTTAGATCAGTGGTAGGCAACCTAGGAGCTGTGGTGAGCTACTTTAGGAATACTGAGCTCTCTTAAGATAAAATAGCTTTTTTTTTTAGGTTTCAGTATATTTGGAATAAGTGCAGCTTATAAGTGTAACATTTATCTGTGAGGGAATATCTTGTCCTGTATCTCCATCTACAAAGTGATGGAAAATGCAAACTAAATTATATTTTACCAAATTGTAAACTCACTTCAAACAATATATCTTATACAGCAAACAAATAATGTTAATTGTGGTAAGCAAACCCGCAGATGAAATTAAGCATTTAAATGTTTGGCTGGAGGGGGCTAATCCTAAATTTCTCTAGCTTAAACATTCTTCATTCCCCCCTTGGGCGGTAGAGATCTACCTAAACCGCCCCATAGAATCTTCTGGTAGGTCGCTGTCGGCAGTTGCGACCCCACTTCTAGATTGTTCTTATATTTCATTGATGAATTGTTGACTCTTAGAAAATTAGCTAACTTGGACAGAACAAAAGTGTCCAGATAATTGTGTGTTAAACTGCTAGTCTTAAAAATGGAGATTGTTTGTATTTCTAGACACTATGAAAGTCCTGAAGCTTTTGACAAGACAGTAGAGAAGCTCAGAAGAGGAGACATTGTTGGTATCAAAGGAAAACCTGGTAAGTAGTTTTTAGTTAAATTTTAACATTTTAAAAACATTTGTAGTTATAAAAAAAATCATGAGTATAGAAACATACTTTGACAGACAGTGAACTTATACCATCGTATAGGTAAACTATATTTAAAAAATTATAGTTACGGCGTTATTCCCATTGCAGAGGTCTGCCGGGGGGGGGGGGGTGATTTAAAGTGCTGAAGAATAAAGACCACTTGCCCATTGCTGTCGCCACTCATTGTGCAGGCTAGGCTTTTCTTTTTACCCCCAATATAAAAAAACATAGGCTGTACCAGGGTTCAAATCTGTGTCTCAAGGCTATGGACCCCTTTGAATGTCCAATGAAGGCAATGGACCCCTTTGATTTTCCAGTGAAGGCTATGGACCCCTTTGATTGTCTGATGAAGACTATGGACCCCTTTGATTGTCCAATGAAGACTATGGACCCCTTTGATTGTCCAATGAAGACTGTGGACCCCTTTTTTGATGTAAAGTACATAAAAGCACAATAAATCACTTTACATTTTAAAGTTTAGGTTATGCACACGGACACCCCTAGAATCTGTTCACCAAAGGTTCAGTGGACCACGGGTTGAGAAATCTTGATTTAAAGGATCCACACATCTGGTTTCAAGCTGGAAGGGGGGGAAGTGTGTGGCATACTGTGCATTCCCCTCCATCCCTTGGGGGCTGTACAGATGTGCAGAGCTTAAATTCTGTGCTCTGGTTCTGTACTCTCCCAAGGAATCGTCACGTCCTGTACAGAGCCGCCTCTCTGCTCTCCTTGCCTGTCATCTATTCATTATGAGGGACCACCACTACCACCCCCGCGTGCAGCCAACCAGTTAAGTCTGGGGTTCTAGTGGCTCTCCTAAGCTAGTGTGCAGTGCTCAGTTCACAACATGTTTCAACACAAGAAGGAATCATGATGCTGGGCCACTATGGTGTGGCTAGTCAATCCCTGAAGTGTTGATCAAACAACTCTTTAAGTTTGCCAGCTTCCAGGATGCACCATGTTGAGGCGCTTCGGGGTCTTGGTTAGAGATCTAACCCTGGAATTCACACAGGAGCAACCTGAATTCCTTTACATCCCTAATGTGACTTGTGAACTTGATCAAGAGCAGAAAGCAGATTGAATTGTGTAGCCTCGCTTTTACTGGGGTGTGAACCGCTGTCTAAAGGATGTTGATGGTGTCGTAATGACAACGGTCCAACACGGGCGATGCTATTTGGACTTGACAATAATAACGCGAATGTTTCTTTCTTGGAACGTGAAGGAAGGACTTCAATAACAAGCAGGCACGTCAACGAGTGCCAATGTGTATAGGGACGAACTCGTTAGGTTTACTGACATCATAATTTATTTAGGACGAAAATACGTTGACGACAACAGGTTACAGTACTCCAACATGGATTCCACAGTAAACGTACATGTAGCATATATATAGGCATGGTACAGGCATAATAACTTCCTCACATAAGATCAGGGTTTGACCTTGCGTCAATGTCATGACCGTTAGGACTATTCAACCATAAAGATCTTGGAATAAATATATTGATTCTGTCCTACAGTTCTGGTCGGGTACTTTAGTAGCTTGGTACCCCTGACATGGCAAATCCATACATACTTGCATATAATATAAACAACGAAGGTTATGTCCTAGTGCTTGGCTAACCTCTCTTCGTCGCCGTGACTCGTACGACGGCAATCCATATATTATTACAATCCAATAAACCGTAAAGGATGAAGCCTTGAATCCTTTGTAATATTAAAATACTTTCAGTGGAATTCCCCGTTGATCCATTATAACACCCCTTTGCAGAAAGGTGCTAGCTAGATGCCAACAAAGGATGGTGACACGAAAGTTCAAGTAAACAATTCACTTCTTACCAAAAACTGGTTCGGACTTACGTGTAGTGTAATCCGACAATGACTTCTACCAAGAAGTCATTGTACCAGAAGAATAACTAACCCAACACACTGGGTATATATAGGAATATAGGCAACAGACTCAATGTCTGGCATGAGATGCTGGCTTTCATTCTTTAACCCCTGATGTCATCTGCCTTGCTTGGACACAAGCGCGCACGAATTCCCCTACACCAAATTGTGCATATACGTGCGTGACAGAAGACATTTATAAAAACTAGCATCAACGTAAGTTGGTGCGTACTCACTCAAACGAAATAGAACCTGATGACTACCCGTGAGTGTTTAGAATACATTAAAGGAGGCATCAATTGTTAGAAAAGCTTGCTTGTATCTTACCGTGTTTAATAGGGTTAATACATTCATTCATTGCCCTTCAGCTCCCCAGGGAACATAGGCCCCCGACAAGTCTTCCTGTCCTGTGCCATCAGCTCAAGGTCTTGCCATTTCTTTCTCATTCCTTTCATGTCTGTCTCCAGTTCTCTTCCCCATGTTCTTCAGTTGCCCACTACCTCTTTTACCCTGGGGATTCTAGAACAATGACTGCCTTGTAATGCTATCAACAGGTTTCCTCATGTGTGTGACCTATCCATCGCCAGCATTTTCTTATCATCTCTTGTTACACTGGTGATCTTGTCATACCATTTCAATCTTTCTATTTAGTGCAATCACCCATTTATGAAAGTTGTTTCTTCTTGGTTGCTGTTTTTATTCTGTATGTTAATACAGCACTTAGCATATTAATTGACTCTGTCATATTATAATAACGTAATGTTTCTGTTCTTATTTTTAGGTAAGACTAAAAAGGGTGAGCTGAGTATTGTACCAACCACAATAACGTTGTTGTCGCCATGCTTGCGGCAGTTACCACATCTCTACTATGGAGTGAAAGATAAGGTAGTCATACTTCTGCTGCAAAATTTGTTGGTTTTCTCCGTCATAGCTGCTTGCCGTTTTAACTTTTCGCTTTCAGAATTTCATTGCAGGAACTAAAAATGCTTATTGACCTCAATTTATTTTGTTTCCTTTTGGGGCTAAAGTCAGAACAGTGGGTGTGAGCGTTGGTTTTTTTTTTTTTTTTTTTTTTTCTGACCTGTTTGATCTGTCAGTGACAATATAATGAGATCCATAGAGGAATATCAGTTGGTAGTTGATAGAATAATATCAACAAGAAATATGATACCTCTACACCTCACGGTAGAAGGGGAACGACTAAGTAAGTAAGAAATATGATACAGTCTTAATAGCAAAAAGTGAAAAAAGAGTTGCAGGAAATATTTTTATTCAGTATTGACAGAAAGTGGGAAAAAATGGTCAAAGAAAGTGCCTTCTCCAGAATAAAAAATCAAAGCAAATGGAAAAGTTTTAAAAGATGTCGGAAATATTTTTATTCAGTATTGACAGAAAGTGGGAAAAAATGGTCAAAGAAAGTGCCTTCTCCAGAATAAAAAATCAAAGCAAATGGAAAAGATGTCAGCGGATTCAAATACCTTGGCGTATTAAAAACAGGTTGTGCAATTCAGGGGTAAACAAGTTGTGTAGCCCAAGCAAAGGCAGCATTCAGTATAATGCAAAGTATTTTGTGCAATAAATCTTTGTCAGTGCAAGTGAAAAAAGATTCTGTTTCATTATAAATGTAGAGCCAATCCTAACATCCTGAAGTGGGTCATGGACAGTTAGTAGACAAGCAAAAAAAATCCCTGGTGGACACAAGAGATTTTGTTTTGCAGAAGAGTGTTAAGAATATCATGGACAGCTAAAAAGAGTATTGAGGATATCCTGAAAGAAGCAAGTCAGCAAAGGAATGTTATTCCTTACGTTAGAAGGATGCACTACACATTCTTTGGGCATGTTATGAGAAGAGGAAAACTGAAATATATTGTGACAACAAGAAAGATTGCAGGAAAAAATGAGATAGAGTACGACAAAGAGAGAAGATAATGGACAGTTTGCACATTATGTTATAGAAAGAAGTCAACAACATTATTGATAAATAATGCTGGAGACAGAAAGTTGTGGACAGACATGATCACCTAAGCCACCTGGCATGGTACTTGATGAAGAGAAAAGTATTTATCTTTTAAATCATTAGAATGTATTACTGTGTGTTTGGTTAAGTATTATTGTGTACTTTGTGAAGCATTTGTTTCTTTTTGTGCAGGAGACAAGGTTTCGTCAGCGCTATTTGGATTTGATGATCAATGAGCCAGTCAGAAATATATTTATCACAAGGGCTAAAATTATCAATTACCTTCGCAAATTTTTTGATGACCTGGGTTTTCTAGAGGTGAGAATGGTTAATTGCTTCACTGGTTTTTGTCATTAAATAATCACATTCTTCTTTTGCTTATCTGAGAGGTAACATTATCTGAGTGGAGAGTGGTCTTCACCATTCTTGTATGCTCCTTCAGGTGCACTGGGTCACCAATGCAGCTAGTCCACTTACAGAAAATCTGCACTAAAGTCATTCAAGTTTCCAGTCCCTTGCATAGACATGGATGATTTAAATTAACAGGACAGACAAAATATCTAACTTAGATCTTTGTTAGTCATGGATGATTTAAATTAACAGGACAGACACAATATCTAACTTAGATCTTTGTTAGTCATGGATGATTTAAATTAACAGGACAGACAAAATATCTAACTTAGATCTTTGTTAATCATGGATGATTTAAATTAACAGGACAGACAAAATATCTAACTTAGATCTTTGTTAGACATGGATGATTTAAATTAACAGGACAGACAAAATATCTAACTTAGATCTTTGTTAGTCATGGATGATTTAAATTAATAGGACAGACAAAATATCTAACTTAGATCTTTGTTAGTCAGGGATGATTTAAATTAATAGGACAGACAAAATATCTAACTTACATCTTTGTTAGACAGGGATGATTTAAATTAATAGGACAGACAAAATATCTAACTTAGATCTTTGTTAGACAGGGATGATTTAAATTAACAGGACAGACAAAATATCTAACTTAGATCTTTGTTAGTCATGGATGATTTAAATTAACAGGACAGACAAAATATCTAACTTAGATCTTTGTTAGTCATGGATGATTTAAATTAACTTCTTCTTCTTCTTCCATCCTTAGCCACCAACCGGCAAAGCAGTATGTGGCCAGTACGCCTAGTGGCGTCTCAGGGCAACAACAAATTGATCAATCTATCGCTGTTTCCACCACGCCTAGTGGCGTCTTTGTGGAACAAAAACAGACCAAACAATCTATCATTGTTTCCGTAATCAGATTGGTTGGCAAGCAGGTGATCAGCCCGCTGTGCGAAGTTTTTACGGGATGGGGTAAACAGCCCCATGCCCAACCCTCCTTAGTCGCTTTTTACGACATGCGTGGTAGGGTGCAGTGTTACTATTCTTTGCTCCCCTTTCAGGCCCCGGCAACACACGGGTGATAAATTAACAGGACAGACAAAATATCTAACTTAGATCTTTGTTAATCATGGATGATTTAAATTAACAGGACAGACAAAATATCTAACTCCAGTACTGAGACACAGTTAAGTCCCCGATGTCACTTATCGGTGCAGAGTTGAGAGAGATGGCTGAGCATCACAATCCCCCCTGTGTTGCAGCATGATGAGAACCCAGAATTGCACACTGAGCTTGGGGGGATCACTTGGGCACCAGACTTAATACTGGCTCTTGACTGGATGGCCGCATGCAGGAGATTTCTACAATGGGGGGTTGGCAGGTGGTGGGTATCTGGAAGTGGCTCTGTGCAGGACGTGAGGATTCCTTGGGTGAGCCCAGAACCAGAGCACAGCATTGTGCAAGCTCTGCATAGTTGGAGAGCCCCCTGGATGACGGGGAATGCACAGTGTGCTACCCCACCTATCCCCAACTGCTAACTTAGAACCAGAAGTGGGTCCTCTGTATGCGTGCCAGGCCAGGATAAAATGCCTGGGAAAGAGACTGGAGCTCAGAACTCCCTAACTCAAAGTTGCAGGATGGCAGGAAAGACAGGGCTATTTTGAAGATAATGCAACCATATTTTCACCATACGAGCTCGGACGCCGCCTCGGTAAACAAGGTCCGCGCGAGCAGTGACACCCCCAGGCTGCTTGCGAATAGTCTACTACTGGGAACATAAACAGATTAGGGATGAGCCCACTCTCCCGTTGAACAGGTGCTAAAGTCATAGATACTGGGCCAGAAGGCGCACCGGAAACCACAGTATCACGCAACTCGCTTTTTTTTTTTTTTTTTTTTTTTCTATGGAGAGTACACCGTCAAATAAATCTCGTACTGGTGCTCGCCCTGTGGAGCTCCACCAGGCAGGTGCAGTGCCGGGCTCTGAGCCTCGACAGAGCCCACCCTCAGCTACTGGAGGACCCTCTAGACCGTCTTGTGGAGTCAGCAGACGGCGGAGGAGAACTACTGACCAAAACAAAACAGAAAAAGAGAAACCCAGAGTGCCACTTGTCATGATGCACTGGAATGCAGAGGGAGTGAACAGCAAGCAGGCTGGATACAGCAAAAAGACAGAGCTGGAAAACATCTTGTATGAGAAGCAAGTCAGTGTTTGCTGTATCCAAGAGACTCACTTGAAAGCAGATCAAACCTTTAAAATAAGGGGATATCAATGCTTCAGATCCGACAGAAAAGATAGACGAAAAGGAGGAGTACTTACTCTTGTAAGGAATAACATTCCTGCACACGAAAGGAAAACCTTCATGGATGGAGCAGAATATCAGCTGTTGCAGATAAAGGTAGACAAGATGGAAATAGAACTCCTGAACTATTACTGTCCGAACAACAAACCCCTGAGTCTCAGCTCTATACAGGTACCAGCCACCAACTTTATAGCAGTTGGAGACTTTAATAGCCACTCCCAGAGCTGGGGCTATAACCATCTGGATCACAGAGGTGAAGAGGTTGAAACTTGGCAAGATGATCACTCCCTAATCCTAGTCAATAATGCCACAGATACTCCTACCTTCTACTCCAGAGGATGGCACACAACTTCAACACCAGATCTTGCCTTCTCCACACCAGATATAGCTGGATCTATTAGTAGAGAAGTAGGAGACCAACTAGGGGGAAGCGACCATCGCCCAATCTTTCTTACTGTCCAGAGTGCAACTCTCAGTACAGGCCCAGCCATTACAAGATGGAACTACAAAAAAGCCAACTGGGGTTTATTCAGGCATCAGGTGAACACGCTGCTGTCTACCCTCAAGGTACAGAACAGAGACATTAATGAAGTGGTAAAAGACTTCAACAGATGCATACTACAAGCTGCAAAAGAAACCATTCCCAAAGGATGCCGGCGTAACTACATACCATACTGGTCCAGCACACTCCAAGAACGTCAGGAAGCTATGGACAGGGCTAGAAAGGACGCAGAGTCTCAGCCTTCACTTGAAACTCACAACAAATGGAAAAAGGCTGTAGCAGAGTTTCAGAGAACAAAGCTAGAAGAAAAACGGAAAAGCTGGAGAACTAAAACGGCATCGCTGAACCTTGAGAAAGACGGCAGGAAACTTTGGAGATTAGTCAAGTCTCTAAATGAAGAGCGTTCCTCACCTAGGCAGACTATCACATTGGATGAAGGTGGCAAACTTTTCAGAGGAAAACAAGCTGCAGACTTGTTTGCTAGAAGATACAGTTCAGAAAGCAACTTACCCATTAACATAGATCATCAGAGAGAGATAAGAAAAGAAATACTGGCAACCATGGGACAGACAGATACTCCTGCCCCAATGAGGGAACCCATCACACTAGGAGAACTACAGAAGGCTATTTCCAAGCTTAAGTTTCAAAAGTCACCCGGCCCAGACAAAATCAGCAACGAAATGCTAGTAAATCTGAGCTCAGCAGCAAAGACAAAACTGCTTGAGATATTCAACCACAGCTGGTTGAAAGGAACGGTACCCCAAGTATGGAGAGAAGCCATCACAATACCCATACTAAAGAAAGGGAAATGTAAGACCGAGGCTGCAAGTTACCGGCCAATCAGTCTCACAAGCTGTGTTGGGAAGACTATGGAGCGAATAGTCAACCACAGATTGAAATGGTATTTAGAGTCTGAGCAGATCCTGGTGCCGGAACAAGCTGGATTTAGAGAATGCTACAGTATAGAAGACCAAGTTACTTACTTGTCTCAAGCAATAGAAGATGCCTTCCAGGAGAAGAAAAAGGTCCTAACGATCTGGGTCGACTTCAAGCAGGCCTTTGACAAGGTGTGGAAAGATGGCCTCGAAAATGTCTTACTTACTTACTTTAGTCGTTTCCCCTTCTAATCCGTGAGTGTGTAGAGGTTTTGGAAGAGAGAGCGCCAGACCATTCTATCAGCTGTCTTCTTCCTGGCCTGGTTCCATTCTAGTCCTCGGTCCTTCAAAGATTGTCTAATGTTGTCCTCACCAGCGAATTTTTGATAATGGGGTCTGGATCCCTGGCTCTTTGTTTCCCATGCTTGTCGTGGTAGCCGATCTTCTCCCATTCTGCAGACATGGCCAAACCATCTTAGTTGGGACTGTTCTATTAGGGTCTGCAGCGGATGGGATTTTAGGCCTTGACGGATCGTCTGGTTGCGGACCATGTCTCTTCTTGTTACTTCAACCACTTTCCTCAGATACCTCATTTCTGAGGTTTGGATCTGGCTTTTGTGGGTTGTAGTCATTGCCCACGACTCGCATCCATATGTCAAAACTGGGACATAGGTGGAGCGGTATACAGCCATCTTCGTTTTCTTACCAACCCCTTTCTTGCTGAGGAATCCACGATTTATGGCCTGAAAAAGTCTCCCAGCCGCTGCTTTTCGAGTGGCCAACTCTTCTTTGATGCCTCCCTTTCGGTCTATAATAGCTCCGAGATATTTAAAGTGGTCGACCTGCTCCAATCAACCAACTTTAATCTGATGTTTTCTTTCTTCTCGTGATATCACCATGGATTTTGTTTTAGAGCTGCTTATGACCATCCCTCTCTTCTCCAGCTCTTCCTTCCAGACTTGCAAGTTGGATTGGAGATGTGCCTCTGATTTAGCAATCAGGGCAACATCATCAGCAAATGCCAGCTCCGAAATATAGACCTGTCTCATCTTCCAGTACCCCACTGATACTTTCTTGTTCTCTCCTTACATGCCTTGATGACATCGTCCATGAGGAGTATGAAAAGATAAGGTGACAGGATATCACCTTGTCTTACACCAGTGGTGGTCCTGAACTCTTCTGACTTATGGTTTGCTGTCCTCACATAATTTCTGCAAGACTTGTAGAAGCTCTGTATAGCATGAATCAGATGATGAAAATGTCACCACAGCAAATTATAGAATGCAGCGGGCAGCAGACATGCTAGTGTCATGGGCAGAGAAATGGCTTATCACAATAAACACAGACAAAACCTCCACAACACTGTTCTCCCTCGCCCCCAAGGACAAATCAGCTAACATACACCTAGGGACAACCGTGATCAAGGAAGAAAGCTACCCCACCTATCTTGGGGTGACATTTGACCAAAGGCTTACATGGAATAAGCATATTGAAAACGCAGAAGGAAAGGCCCGAAGACGACTAGGCATACTCAGAAAATTAGCAGGTACCAACTGGGGAGCAAATGAACGAAATCTAAAGAAGATTTATAATGGAGTAATAAGACCACACTTAGAGTTTAGCTCAGCAGCATGGTCATCAGCTGCTAACTCACATCTGCAGTCTTTGGACAAGGTGCAAAATCAAGCTCTCAGGCTCATTACAGGAGCCATGAAAACTACACCAATAACAGAGATGCAGAAGGTTGCTGGATTACAGACATTGTCCCATAGAAGAGACACAAAAACCATGATCCAGATGGAAAAGTACAACAGTATGCCAATGCACCCAATGAAGGCAAGACTAGATGATCTGGCATTGGGACGTCTAAAGCGTAGCAGCTTTGTGCATCGGGGGAAAAGACTTATAAGACAGCATCAAGAAGACCTATCCATGAAGAGAACACCACTGAAGCCCACCCTATACCCTGTACCATGGGAGCAGGCCAGCAGTGCCCTCCAAATTAATACATCAGTCAGTGGGCTCACAAGTGGATGTGAGTATAATGATCTGCAAAAACGAACTGCTACATTGAGTATGATCCAAGAAAGCTATCCCGATCAATCATGTATACATGCCTATACAGATGGATCAGCAACTAATGCTGTTAGGAATGGAGGTGCCGGTATCTTTATCTCATATCCTGACAACCACTATGAGACTAGGCACATTCCCACTGGTAAATTCTGTTCCAACTATACAGCTGAGGTTCAAGCTCTAGAGCAAGCTGCAAATATGATTTATAACACCAACTCTGACTGCCACCAGGTAGTCATCCTCACAGATGCACTGTCTGTCCTGCAAGCTCTCAAGGGTGGTAAACTCCCGCATCTGAGAAATGAACTAAACAAGGTAGCTGCCAAAAAGAGAACCATACTTCAGTGGGTACCATCTCATTGTGGTGTACCCGGAAATGAAAAGGCAGATAAACTTGCAAAAAAGGGAGGAGAATGTGAACAAGAAGATAATGAAGTCACATACTTTGAGAAAAAGAGAGCTATCCAGACTATCAGAAGAGAACAGAACCAACCCAAAGACGACTATCACACTCTCGACCGGCAGGGACAGATAACTATTTTTCGACTCAGGACAGGGCATAACAAACTGAATAAACACATGCACAAGCTACGATTGTCTGCTTCACCACTGTGCACATGTGGATTAAACGAACAAACTGCTGAGCATGTTCTACAGGACTGTCCTCTGTATGACCAGTTAAGAAAGATATACTGGCCCAATGACTCAACACTAAACTCAAAGCTATATGGAGTTAAAGAGGAACTTCAAACAACAGTCGAATTCATCATGAGAACTCGTCTGACGGTGTAATCATCAAAGATGCGATCGCAAGAAGAAGAAGAAGTTAGTCATGGATGATTTAAATTAATAGGACAGACAAAATATCTAACTTAGATCTTTGTTAGACAGGGATGATTTAAATTAATAGGACAGACAAAATATCTAACTTAGATCTTTGTTAGTCATGGATGATTTAAATTAATAGGACAGACAAAATATCTAACTTAGATCTTTGTTAGACAGGGATGATTTAAATTAATAGGACAGACAAAATATCTAACTTACATCTTTGTTAGACAGGGATGATTTAAATTAATAGGACAGACAAAATATCTAACTTAGATCTTTGTCAGTCAGGGTCTAAGGATCCAAGAAGAATGGAAGAAGAAGAATCATGGACAGGGATGATTTAAATTAATAGTATCTAACTTAGATCTTTGTTAGTCAGGGATGATTTAAATTAATAGGTCAGACAAAATATCTAACTTTGATCTTTGTTAGTCAGGGATGATTTAAATTAACAGAACAGACAAAGTATCTAACTTTGATCTTTGTTAGTCAGGGATGATTTAAATTAACAGAACAGACAAAGTATCTAACTTTGATCTTTGTTAGTCTGGGATGATTTAAATTAACAGTACAGACAAAGTATCTAACTTTGATCTTTGTTAGTCAGGGATGATTCACTGTATGGGTGGCAGATATCTGTCATGAACTGGTTGTAGAATGTATTTCTTATGCTTCAAACGGAGCATACATAAGACAAACATTCTACAACCAGTTCATGACACTTACCCAGTATATTCTATATATGACCCGGCAGTTGAAGCTGGGGCTTAGGGCTGTCAGATAAATAGCCATGTCCAGTTTCCTCATCAGCCATGGTAAATTTGTTTATTTTTTAATTTTTAAAAAGAGCTAAGTACTAAAGAAGTATGATTATCTGAAGAGCTAAAATTTGTAATGTCATTATTAGTTGGGCGTCTGACAAGTCTTCAGAACAAAGTGTCATCGTAATGTCAACACAGTCACCCAGACTAACTTGATTTCTGGAGTGGTCTCTGGTATATTAGGTTAATGTTCACATTGACTTTAAAGCATAACAAATTTTTTTTAACAGCATCAATATAATATGGCACCAAAGGGTTGAAAAATTAAGTCATCATCCGCCCATTTAATGGCGGGTGATAGACTAATGTATTCCTCCGTAAAGTTAACAGTGTATATTTTATGTAATGCTGCAGTAACTAAAGTGGTTTAATATTTCTTGGTTACTTTTCATAAACTGAGTGACTCGTCTTCAGGAAATAAGCATGGTTGTCCGTTTCAGGTTGAAACTCCCATGATGAGCTTAATTCCAGGTGGCGCTGTGGCAAAACCTTTCATTACACACCACAATGACTTGAACCAAGACTTGTACATGAGGATTGCCCCTGAGCTGTATCTGAAAGTCAGTGAGGCCTTCTTTACTATATTACTGTCCTGTTTGTCTGTGTTGTGAGTCTGTGTTTTGAATACTATTTAAATATGAAATGTTATCTCAAAAATTTTTCTGTCTGTGTCTTGTCTTTACTCCTCTTTGACTTTTTTTGTCTGTAATTGTGTATGTCTGCCTATCTTGCTTTTTTTTAAAATTCCCTCCTCGATCCACAGATAGAGAGAATGGATAATAATAGGTAACGTAATGTACTAAATAAGTGAAGGCTTTTTTAAAATAAGTTTTCTGCAGACAGATTTCTTATGACGATGATGAAAGGACAAAATATAATTAAACCATGAGTAATTGAGACAGTGTCACTTTTTTGTTATGTTTGCTGTATGTGACCATACCTGGCTAAGTATTTCAAACTTTACTTTGTGTTCTCTTAACTATTTCTGTTGTTTTTGTATGTCCTGTTCTCTGATGAAGACCTTTTTTGGTTGTAATATCAGTTTTATTTGTCTTGCTTTGTAAAAAATAAATTAATATAGGTATGTGGCAGGCACTTATAAACAAGACAGAACACTATGAAAGTAACAGAAATGATGTGCTTACCAGGGCAGTGAATCGGGGGTTGCCCGTTCGGTACTGAGGAAGTGAATTGTGATAGGAGACATGGCCAACTCAGTACCCCAATAAATTCCTTGTTGGTGCCACTCATTCTTGCAAAACTACACTCGGCTATGGAATGTAGGAACTGGAAACAGCCCAGACTTATTATAGACTCAGTCACTTCCATAACTTCCCTAGTCACCAGTATAGACTGAATAAGACAAGACCATAATTCTTTGTCCATTAAACTGTCGAAGAATATGAATAGTACAGAATTTCTTTGGTTATTTTGGGACAGGGGTCGGCAACTGGTCGATCTTGATCTACCATCAGATCCCAGGAGATCATTTAGTAGATCTCTAGGTGACAGAGGGGGGAAAAAGAATTGTTAACTAGGTAAATTTATGACTAGCCCTCTCCTGCAATCACTTAACTGCGCAGTGCCCCCAGGTTTAAAGGTACTTTCACGACATTCTCGGTGAAAACCCGTAAGGAATTGCATACGTCAGAATACGATCTTTACGGGGGCTTTGAAGTGAAGATTACTTGAAGTACAGTGGTTAATTGTCCACCTCTCTGTCGATGAGATTACCGGAAACAGTTCCTGCGACACAGATAAAAGTTACATATAGGCTAATTTATTCCTAATTCCATATACTCTGAAAACAGATATGATTTTATTGTGGTAGCTCAGTGTTTCTCAAGTAGATCTCTATAGCTTCTGGGTTGCCTACCACTGCTTTAGGATAATGCATGTGTAAACAAACAGTGAAACCCGGGGCTAGTAAATAGTAAACAAAAATAGTTTTGTGGCTGGCTTTGTAAGAAAGAAAAAAGGGAAGCATTAGACAGCAGAAAAGTAGCAGCAGTGATAGACTTAACTGGGAATCAAACCACGGACCATTCGACTCAACAAGCACTTAAATTAAACCCCTCACATAAGCCTAATTGCTGCTCATCCATACGAGACAGTTCAGCAGATGCCTCTCACAAGCCAAGGACTCACTACATAAAGAAGAAAGTTATTGCCTGGCTCCCTAGCATTCACAAACACATTATACAGCTCCATCCAACAGCTACAGGACTCATGCAAATTCTTCAGTTTCTTTGATATTGGCTGCGAAGGAGTGATGGGCTCAGTAACCCTAACGACTAGAGTAAACCTACATACGATGCCCCAAAATAGAAATCGGTCACAAGCAATAACAGCCTTGTGTTCCATGGAAGATAAATTATGCTGATTGCTTATTTGTCTGTGATTCTTTTTTCTCTTATTTTCAATATTGTTCACATGCGTCTCTTTTATTTTAGATGTTGGTCGTGGGTGGCATTGACCGCGTGTACGAGATTGGCAAGCAGTTTAGAAATGAGGGCATAGATCTGACACACAATCCTGAGTTCACTACCCTGGAGTTTTACATGGCATATGCAGACTACAACGACATCATGGTCATCTCTGAAAGTTTGTTGTCAGGTGGGAACCATTTTACAGTCAGCATGCGTGTAAACAATGTTGTCTGGGTGAAAATATTTTAACAGTTTTGAATAGTTTTTTGTATTGCTTATCATTTGTACTTGTTTATTTTTCTTAAGCTTCATTTCATGTTTCTTATTGATACAGTGTCTCTTGGGCTCTCGCCCTTCTGCCCAATGCCGTATAATGGTATCTGCATGTTTTCGCATGTCATTGCATGTTTCACTTGTACTCTTTTTGCACTATGTCTAACTTGTACTTTTTAAATCTCATATTCCACTTTTTTTTATTTTTCCCCTTCTGCATTTCACTTCTCATGTATACATATTTTTGTCTCATATTTCACTTACATCTTTGTGTCATCATTCATTTAAACTTCTTTTTTTTTTGTTTTTTTACTTTCAGTCATTTCAACCTCATTGCATCATCTTTCAGTGGTACATCTTTGTCTAAAAGTCCAGCTTTCATCATCATCGTTCCCTATGGAACATAGGGCAGAAACAGTTGCTCTCCATCGATTTCTATTCTGGGCTGTCTTTCTCAACATGCGCCCAAGCCATTCCAATTTCCCTAGCCTCCTCTTCAACAGTTCTTCTCCAAGTTCTCTTTGACCTCCCCACTCTTCTTTTCCCCTGTGGGTTCCAGTCAAGGGCAACTCTGGCTATGCTTGGTTTTTCTCTTCTGAGTGTATGTCCTATCCATCCCCACTTTCTTACCTTAATTTCTGTTTGTACAGACATACTTCGCTTTATTGCGCTTCACAGATACTGCGCTTTTTTTTTTCAAATTATTCATGTTTATTTATTAGAACGTGCCTTCTTCTTCCGATAGATTTTGGCTCTCCACAAGCAAAAAGATTACAATTTTCTGAAGGCTCAGATGATGAAGATTAGCATTTTTTTTTTAGCAATAAAGTATTAAATTTTACAGTACATTGTTCTTTTTAGACCGAACGCTATTGTGCACTTAATAGACATAGTGTAAACATGATATTAGGCTTTTATATGCACTGGGAAGCCCCAAAAAAATGAGTGTGACCCACTTTATTGCAATATTCACTTTATTGCAGTGGTCTGGAACCGAACCCGCAATATCTCTGAGGTATGCCTGTTTTGGCTGTTGTCCGCATCTTTTCTTTAGCTCTTTATTTGTTATTACATCTGGCCAACTTATACGGAGGATCCGTCGGTGACATCTGTTTACAAATGTCAGTAGCTTGGCGGTGATACTCTTTGAGACACGCCAAGTCTCTGAGAAATACAGCAAGACTGACTTCACATTTGAGTTAAAGATTCTAATTTTGTTCTCTCTGGATATAGCTGAGGAGTTCAATATTGGTTGCGGGCATTAAAAGTGCATCTGGCTTTATTTATCTTTGAGCAGACGTCACCAGCTGTTCCCCCTCCTTTGTCAATGTTACTCCCCAGATATGTAAAGTTTTCTACTTCTTCAATGACTTGATCATTGATTTTCATCAAGTCCGTCTGCCTATTATTTATTCTCATTTCTTTTGTTTTATTTACATTTATGTGTAGTCCCATCTTTGCTGCTTCTGTTACTAATCTATTTGTTTTCTCCTGCATATCTTGCAGTCTATGTGACAGAAGGCACAAATCATCTGCAAAGTCTAGATCCTCCAGTTGTTTGTTAAATGTCCACTGTATTCCAGTTTTTTCTCCCTCTGTTGTCTGTCTCATAACCCAGTCTATGACCATGAGAAAAACTGTTGGTGATAGCAGACATTCCTGTCTGACCTTCACTTCCTGTTTCAATATTTCACTTCTGCTTCATCTTATCTTTCTTACTTGTACTTCTCTGTCTCCTGTGTTTGTTGTGGTCCCTTGTCTTATTCTTCACATCTATGGTGTATTTGTGTTATATTTCTCTTCCATATTTCATAGTCACCTTATAATTTATTGATTGAAGCTATTACATGTTCATGGTCAAAAACTAGTCATATACTTTTCTCACATGTTACTGTTTCTTGCCTGTCTTTCCATTTATTATAAATGGCTGAATGTCCCTTTTTCACTCCTTTATCGTTGTCTTCTTTATCGTTGTCTTTTTTGAAAGCCTACCTAATGAAATGATAGTATGGATATCACCGTAAACATCTCTTTTCATAGACTCTTCATAGTTAACTTCACGTATTATTAGTGATCACCTTAAACTTCTCTTTGTGTAGGCCTATGCTTGAATTCATGTCTCGTTAATGGTCACCTTAAAACGTTCTTTGTTTAGACCGTTCATACTTTAATTCATTTCTCGATGTTGGATATGTGTGCAGGGATGGTGAAGCAGCTGACTGGAGGATACAAGATTACATATCACCCAGATGGAGCAGAAGGACAAGCTTATGAGATAGACTTCACTCCCCCATTTAAGAGGGTCTCCATGATTCCAGCTCTGGAGAAAGAGATGAGTGTCAAATTTCCTGCAGCTACTGAGCTTCACACAGAAGGTATTTTGTGGTTGTTGGTTTGTGTTACTGCCATGTCTTGCATCTTACCTTGAACTCAGTAAACTACAATATCTGATTTGTCATACAATCATTTTTTTATATTCTTATGTAATGTAGAGCCACCACTGCATCAGGCGGCAATTAGTTTTATGTGACGAGGTTGCTGGCTTATGTGACGAGGTTGCTGGCTTCATGCATAACCTCTCATAATTTTTTTGTTTAACATGCCATAGTCCTTTCTTTTGTTTCCTCATAGATTCTTGGCAATCTGCCATACAAGTAGAATATTGTTTTAAAGAACATAATTTGGTAAGAATGCACAAATATTTCCTGTATCACTGATTTGGTAAGAATGCACAAATATTTCATATACCACTGATTTGGTAAGAATGCACAAATATTTCCTGTACCACATGTAGAAAGTTGTTAATGTTTGGATGGGTCATTTCGTTATATGTGGCACGTCCATTAGACCCTTTTGCCCATTGGTTCAGCATTCCTAGTTGAAGTTATGTGCTGGTGTACTGTATATAAGGTGATGAAGAGTTAGCACTTCTCTTATAACAAAGAAGAAAGTAGTATTGTTTCTTGTAGACAGCAGGTTTTTTTTTAAGTATGTTTTTTTTTGTGTGTGTTGAAAATGTTATATTTGCTGTTTATTACAATATGTATTTTTAATTGACATTACAGCATCGCGAACATTTTTGGATGATCTGGCTGTGAAACATGGAGTTGAGTGTCCACCACCTAGAACAGCTGCTAGGTTGCTTGACAAGGTCAGCGAATAACATCTGTTATATCGTAGAATTACTTTTTATCTGTAGCCTCAACTTGTTAGCTAATTCATATTTGGGTAAAGCATGGGTAGCAGGGTAGGGGTAAACCCTACCAATAGGAGATGTAAGGCGCCTCCTTCCCTCCGCTAGCCTGCGGGACACCTCACGAGCAGGGGTGGAGTACCCGCTTTAACCCCCCCCCCCCCCCCCCCCCCCCCCCCCCCCCCCCCCCCCCCCGCCCCGCCCCCCCCCCCCCCCACCACTCCCCCCCCCCCCCCCCCCCCCCCCCCCCCCCCCCCCCCCCCCCCGCCCCCCCCCCCCCCCCCCCCCCTCCCCCCCCCCCCCCCCCCCCCCCTTTTCCTTCCCGATCAGGGTCACGTGAAGTCACGGCAGGCAGGTGATGGATAAAAGAGGTGAGCAGCTGGAAAGTTTTTTCAGGAACTGGTCATCACTTTAACTGTGCTAGGCAGAGAATGCCAATATAGGCACAATGGCTAGGACAACCCGCCCAGTATGGGTACTGCCCTTATGGAAAGAAACTGCAACCTACTGTGAGTATTTATGCAAAGCAAATCTTGACTCAGAAACCAAGTAATATGATAGTGAACAGCGTGTATGAGGTTCAAGGGAACCCCTCGCTCGGTAGGGAACTCCATGTGCGACAGGTGGAACCAGAACGTTATCAAGCGACTGTCAGGAATCGTACATTTTAAAAAAATAGGAATGGAATGTTAGAACAATGCTACAGAAAGGTAAGCTGAAAAACATTAAGAAGAAAATGAAAAGAATGAACATAAATATTCTCGGCACATCAGAAGTCAGATGGAAGGGAGCCAGATCGTTTTCATCAGATGGATTGACCAGACTGTATTCAGGTGGGGAGCAACATCAAAGAGGAGTTGGGATTATATTGGACTCAGAGACAACAAAAACAGTGAAGGGTTCAAGGTCAGTTTCAGATCGAGTGATCATGGTTAAGCTACAGGGAAAGCCTTTTGACATAGGTATAATACAGATCTATGCCCCAACAGCAGAACAAGAAGACTCAGAAATAGAGGGATTCTACGAAGTTCTAGACAAGGCTATGAAACAACTAAAATCACAGGACATAAAGATTGTAATGGGGGACTTTAACGCAAAAGTTGGACAAGGAAGAATTAAAAATATAGTCAGTCCATTTGGATTGGGTGAATTAAATGAACGTGGTGAAAAGCACATGACTTCTCGATTTCGAATACATGGTTTCAAAATCATCCAAGGAGACGTTGGATCTGGAAAAGCCCAGGCGACAGAACTAGAAATCAGATTGATTTCATACTGATACAAAAGCGTTTTAAGAATGCCATGGAGTCATCAAAGTCGATGCCAGGGCAGACTGTGGTAGTGATCACATTCCAGTTGTGTGTAATCTAAGAGTGAAACTGAAAATACTCAAGAAATAAAAAAGAACCCCAAAGTTCCAAACAAACATGTTGAAGACCAATGAGGATATGAGAGAAAAGTTCACCATATCAGTAAGGAATAAATTTGAAGCACTCGCTGGCCTTACATCGATAGAGGAGAGATGGCAGGAATTCAATAAATGTATTGAGATGTCAATGCAAGAACATATTCCCAATTCAGGGGAAAAGGAACATAAAAAATGGATGACACAAGAAATTTTAGACCTCATGGAATCGAGAAGACTGTCGAAAAATGATGACAAAGAATATAAAAAATTAAATAGAGAAATAAAGAGGAAATGCAACGTGGCTAAAGAGGAATGGCTCAACGCAAAGAAATTGAGAGCAACAAAAACAGTGATAATAAAACTATGCACAAAAAAGTAAGAGAAATATCAGGGTAGCGAACCTGCATTCAGACAGGATGTATAAAGTCAAAGGAAGGAAATATTCTAATGGACATGGAAGATATTTTATATAGTTGGTTAGAATATATAGAGGAGCTATATGATGATGATAGAGGCGATAAACCAAACATAACAAGAAAAAAACATAGAAGGTCCATCCATATTGAAAGATGAGGTTGAATATGCTATTAAGAAAATGAAACATGGTAAAGCACCAGGGCCTGACAATATTCCTGTAGAAATCTATGAAGCACTAGGAGAACTTGGCATAGAGGAAATAACAAAACTCCTGAACAAGATATATAACACAGGAGAGATACCCCCAAACATCTGCAGATCAGTATTGATCACTATACCTAAAAAACCAGGAACAACAGAATGCAAATCACATAGAAGAATCAGCCTACTGAGCCATGTCACCAAAATACTCCTTTGCATTATAATGGAAAGGACAAGAAATAGAATACGCCCAGAAATTTCTGAAACTCAATTCAGTTTCGTTGCTGATAAAGGTACCAGAAATGCAATTTTCACACTATCACTGCTCATGGAGAGATGTATTGAGGTACAAAGAGACCTTTATCGGTGCTTTATAGACTACTCAAAAGCTTTTGACAAAGTGAAACACCAAGACCTTTTTGATATTTTACATGAACTAAATATAGACGGGAAAGATCTTAGGATAATAAGGAACATATATTGGGAGCAGGAATCCGCGATCAGATTTGAAGGAGAACTAAGTGAATTCAGAGCAATTAAAAGAGGAGTTAGACAGGGATGTGTGTTATCACCTGATCTTTTTAACACTTACAGCGAGACGATACTTCGAAACATTGAACACCTCGAGGGAATTAAAGTCGGAGGATGAAATATCAACAATCTGAGATATGCAGATGACACAGTTTTAATAGCAGAGTCAAGAGGAAAATCTACAAATCATTCTAGACAAAGAAGTGGAAGAGAGCGAGTTGAAAGGATTATCTTTGAATGTCAGCAAAACTGTATGCGTTGTAGTTTCTAAGAAAATACAAATACCAGTATGCTCTTTGAACAGCAAAAGAGAAAAAAATCAAACAAGTCAATCTCTTTAAATATTTAGGCTACACATTGACAGATGGCAGATGTGACACAGACTTAAAGAAAAGGATCGCCATGTCCAAAGAAGCCTTTACTAGGATGAGCAACGTAATGAAAAACAGAAACATCACCATAAGCACAAAAATTTGCTTACTAAGGGGCTACGTGTGGTCCATTCTTTTATATGGATGCTAATGTTGGACAATGAGTAACCAAATGGTGAAAAAACTGTAGGCAGCGGAAATGTGGTTTTTGAGAACGATACTGAGAAATCGTGGACAGAGAAGAAAACAAATGCCGAGGTATTGACATCTGCGGGTGTTAATAGATCGCTCATCAAAACCACCAGGAAAAGACAAATGAAATTTATGGGACATATTAACAGAAGAGGAGGCGTGGAGGAATTAGTCTTATGTGGGAAAATACCAGGTAGAAGAGGAAGGCAGAGAAAGATGTATGTGGAAAGCTTAAACAACTGGGCAACAACAACCTCATTAGACTATCAAAAGACAGAGAAGATTGGAGGGTCATGATCGCCAATGTCTGTTCCAGACCAGGCATCTTTCTTTCTCTGCGATCCCTACTCTCTCAGCCAGACTGCAGTGATGCAGACTGTTTCCAGGACCAGCACGTGGAGGTGGAGTAGGGTTTTAGTCAGCTCTGGTTCGCTGACTCTGATGCAAGCAGTCAAGCTATGGGTCGCTGACTGCATTTTCTATTGCTGCATCTTTGGGTCCCATACCAGGCATCTGAAGAAGAAGAATTGTACTTTATTCATTTTATTTTTTTTAAACACTTGAACACACAAAAAGTGATTTGGTAGGTAAATTATAAGAATTATCACACTGTCCCTTTATGAACCCCATCACTTTTCATTTTGTTCTCACGGCTTGTTAGGTCGTCATTCTATTGATCCTAACTTTGTTGAGAAGGTATAAGTGTGCTTTGAACATTACATATCTCTGGTGGTTAGGGTAGACAACTACTTACATACATATGTTAATACTTGGGGGAGGGGGTGTAATCCTCTGGTTTTAAGTGAATTCCTGAATGTTGGAAACACCTGAGGCTTTAAATTAGTCTTCCCTTCCTAACTCCTCTATGTTTTGAAAAAAAAAAAATTTTTTTTATTGCCGACTTAAGTGCAGGCACAAATATTGGGTAGTTTTTTTAAAATGTTAATGTTAATCAGAATCGACGTCATTGCACTCCGGGCAAACCCATAGGTGCTCAGTCTCCCTCAGCAAATGTCAAAGGGTATGAATGCTAATTGTTCCTGTTGTGTGCTGATTGTACACACGGCGGATGCGTCCATCTCTGCTGGTCTTATGCTTGATGCCAAACTCCAGCAGTCTTAGCCTTGATGATTCATCGATTGCAGTGTCATTCTCTAATAGACGAACATGAATTGCCCTTAGTATTTCTTCCTTATCCATGGCCAATGCACCTTTTATGGGTGCTCTTGAAGCTAGTCTGTCAGCTCTTTCATTGCCACGTACCCCAGCATGACCAGGACAGTAGATCCATATCAGTTCTTGAAGATTGGATGCCTCTTTGGAGGTTTTCCATTCATGTCGAAGCCAGCCATTTTGGGCCTTTTGACGCATGGATTGAGTCTGATACAATAACTGCCTTTGTTAATAAAGTCTCAGACAACCATCTTAAGGCAGCAGTAACTGCCTCTATCTCCATTCTCATGCTGGAGGTTGTTATCATGTAAGCCCCGCTATGTTCAACGACGGTTCTGCCCTTTACTCTAGCAGAGAAGCCACACCCTGATTTATTACCACAGATTACAGACCCATCAGTGTACACAATGGCATCATCATCCCCAGCATTATCATTTATAAGCTGATCAATTTCCAGCTCTGCTCTCCCATTGGCCCAAGTTCTGCACTCTCTACCAAGGCTGATGATGACTTGCTGGTAGTTCATCCAGCTCTCATCTGACTTATTCCACTCGTCTCCCTTGAATATATTTTCAACTGGGGTCACCTGTCAAATAGTCTCCTCTGCCTGTGCCATCCATGACATCCCCCTCTTTATTCTCGCTCTTTTGATGTCAGCTATGTTCCCATGCAGGGGATGCCTATTGTCTGTGGTTACACGCATATACGCTTTTACCTGGGCCATCGTATATCTGGATCTTATTGACAGCAATCCAAGCATGTGCCGCATCATCACAATAGGGGTATCTCGCGTGCAGCCCAAGACTATACACATCCCTTCATTTTGAATGCGTTCCAGTCGGTCACATTGTGATATTGACAGCGTGTCACGACGTGGATTTAAGTTTAGAGCTTGTCCGAGTTATAGACAAGACACTAGCATGAGGAAGTCAGAGAAGATAGATTTAGTATGAGAAATAACAGTGAATGTGGAAAGATGAGACTTATAGCTTTGAGGGTGAGAATCTAGATTGACTCTCCCTCGCCACTTGCGACTAGTTAAGAGCTAAAGACTCACCGCCTCTGACTGCCATAAAGGAGATAAGGTTTCACTAAAGTCCACAGACACAACTATACAGACAAGCATATACGTACAGTATAGTTATAGAGAAACTGATCCAGTACACATTTTATAGTTTATTATACAACAAAATAAATAACACATCAAAATAAATAACGTGCGAAGTTGCACACCTGAAAAGAACCAAAACAATTAAAATGACAGACAATATAACCCAACCCTTTCACCCTCTCTTTCAACCTGCATGGGAAAAAGAATTAAGGATTAAACACACTGTACTGGGTGGGGGTCTCTAAGTACTAGCCACCACTCCTAACTATCCTATTATTATTAACTATAATACACTGTTCTGCAGACGTATAACTAACTGTCTACACACATATGAAGTGCACTCTGATGACCTACACTTCTAACCACTGTACCACAAGCACTGAGCCACTGAATGACCTTTTCAGTGCTATCTCAGAGGCTGTCCTAACACCACTTTCTATCTGCCTCTATAACCTCGCTCTCCCCTCTGCTTCTGCTCAGTGTCTCTCTGACACTACCGTTTTCTGCTGAGTGGCGTCTCCGTTACGCCCCTCCTCTCGTTAGCATTAGGAAAGGAATGTTGACCCTATCTCCTTCCCAGACTACTGCAGCTGATGACTTTGGTATTAAGAACTAGGTACTTGACTCGGGATGTAGATGCTTCACTGCTGATGAAATTTCTTTCTAGTGCCCAGTTACCCCTCTTCGGGTTTAGGCCCCATTGCTTTATTATGGCCGGGTTTAAACAACACCAGGCAACGCGCTGATTTGGTGTGTTACAACGAGCTAAGAGCTCCAGATTTTTTTAAGAGAATCCGTTCCCGCTGAAGATTGTGCTTCACTGCATGAGAACGTCGCGTTTCTTTCACCTCTGGCGATATCACGAGCCCTCGGCTTCTGAGATGACAAATTGCTGTTGGTAAATTGTAGGGGCAGGTTACACCCTCTCTATGTGCCATGAAACTGCTGTAAAACAAAGAAACAACAACGACTGTACAACAAATTCCAAATAATCTCAACCCTAACACATAAACACCTTAACCTTTAGCACGCTGCATTCTTTTCCCAAAACTATGCTCCTGCCGCTGCATTCTTTTTCACAACCCCCCATTGTTATAGTGGGTGACTTGTAAATTCTATAGTTTTTGTGTTTCTTGGTCATTTGCTATCATTTTTGGAATTTATATAAATAAATGAATGATGAATCTGATGATATAAAATTTGTTTGTGTTCATGTTAGATGTGATAGGAAGAGAGGAAAGGAAAGATGAAAAAAACGAGAAAAACACTTAAAAAAATAAAAAAAATAAAAATTTTTAATCATAACTCTTACAGGACGAGGAGCCAGTTATATTGGTCGACGTTTCTAGCCTTAGATGACGGGAAGCCCCGAATCTTGGTCGACATGTTTGAACTAAGTTTTTGTTTCGTTTCATCCCAGTTAGAAGTTTTCGATGACTGGGAAGCGGAAGTATAGCCATTTTTATTATTATTTCTAAAGCATGAGAGTGATATCGTCACTCTTTCTATTAAATTCAAAACGATTCCGATTCCATCCTCGTTTTTTTTTTTACGAAATTTGGGTTACCTATTTTCGATACATATTTTCGAAGGCATCTAATTCATCTTCTCGAAAGCGACCTGCTCGTTTATGTGCTCAGCAGGCCCTTAGTTTGCTAGAAAATTTCAGTGAAGATGAGGAGGGCTATAGCAGTAGTGATTTTAGTGCTAATTCGATGAATAATTCGTCTTTCAGTGATGTCGATTCAGAGAATGAAGGTAGGCCTATTATGTTAGAAAGAGTGGGCGTGGTTCTATCACCTAACTTTGATTCTTCAACATCAGACCCAGTAGGACCCTTACAAGAAGGGGAAAGACGAAAACAGGAGTGTGTCAGAAATATAGAACTAACAACGAATAGCTTTAGATTTCAACCTAAAGACGGAAGAGCAGTGGGTGTGTCCGCAAATTTAGGCCTAAATGAATCATCTACCCCGATCCAGTGTTTTGAAAGCCTTGTATCATCAACTGTAAGGGAGGAAATTTTAAAAATCATAAACTGCTTTGCAGAAATTGAAGTACAGAAGCATACATGGAAAGTAGTTAGAGTATAAACTTGATGTGTGGTTTATTTCCAAAATGGATATAGTTTACAGTGATTTCTATATTGGATGGTGGATTAGCTTCAATTGGTAAGTCTGATATGTTTGTTTTGTTTTTTGTTTAGTAAAATATTTTTCTGTCTCGTCTTTAACTACTTTATATTCATAAAAATTTTCACAATCTTCATTCATTTTCCTTTTTAAATATCTATAACATGACTATATTCAGTTAAAAACTTTGAAATAACTGACTCTTACATGGTAACGCTATATGCAAAACTTGTGCCGCAGAAAATTTGTGACAAAAGAGTGTCTTTCCTTTTCTTGAAGCCAATTGAAAAGTAGTTCGAGTATAAACTTGAACCATATGTATTTTATTTCCAAAATGAATGTAGTTTACAAATATTTGTATCTTGGATAACATAAATGATGCATTAGCTATCTTGAGTGGGTAATTCTGATATTTTTTTTTTTTTTTTGTAAAATTTATTTTCCCAGTCTCAAACTACTTTATACTCATAAAATTTTTTTTAAAATTATAAACTGAACATATTCAGAATCCTCATCCATTTTCCTTTTTTAAATATATATAACATGACTATATTTGTTAAAAACTTTGAAATAACTGACACTTATATGGTAACAGTATATGCAAAACCTGTGCCGCAGAAAATTACTGACAAAAAAGAGTGTCTTTTCTTTTCTTGAAGCCAATTGAAAAGTAGTTAGAGTATAAACTTGAGCCATATGTATTTTATTTCCAAAATGAATGTAGTTTACAAATATTTGTATCTTGGATAACATAAATGATGCATTAGCTATCTTGAGTGGGTAATTCTGATATTTTTTTTTTTTTGGGTCAAAATTTATTTTCCCAGTCTCAAACTACTTTATACTCATAAAAAAATTTTTAAAATTATAAACTGAACATATTCAGAATCCTCATCCATTTTCCTTTTTAAATATATATAACATGACTATATTTGTTAAAAACTTTGAAATAACTGACACTTATATGGTAATAGTATATGAAAAACCTGTGCCGCAGAAAATTTGTGACAAAAGAGTGTCTTTCCTTTTCTTGAAGCCAATTGAAAAGTAGTTAGAGTATAAACTTGAGCCATATGTATTTTATTTCCAAAATGAATGTAGTTTACAAATATTTGTATCGTGGATAACATAAATGATGCATTAGCTATCTTGAGTGGGTAATTCTGATATGTTTTTATTTTTTTGTCAAATTTATTTTCCCAGTCTCCAACTATTTTATACTCATAAAAAATTTTTTTTAATTATAAACTGAACATATTCAGAATCCTCATCCATTTTCCTTTTTAAATATATATAACATGACTATATTTGTTAAAAACTTTGAAATAACTGACACTTATATGGTAATAGTATATGAAAAACCTGTGCCGCAGAAAATTTGTGACAAAAGAGTGTCTTTCCTTTTCTTGAAGCCAATTGAAAAGTAGTTAGAGTATAAACTTGAGCCATATGTATTTTATTTCCAAAATGAATGTAGTTTACAAATATTTGTATCGTGGATAACATAAATGATGCATTAGCTATCTTGATTGGGTAATTCTGATATGTTTTTATTTTTTTTTATTTTTTTTGTCAAATTTATTTTCCCAGTCTCCAACTATTTTATACTCATAAAAAATTTTTTTAAATTATAAACTGAACATATTCAGAATCCTCATCCATTTTCCTTTTTAAATATGTATAACATGACTATATTTGTTAAAAACTTTGAAATAACTGACACTTACATGGTAACACTATATGAAAAATCTGAGTCGCAAAAAATTCCTTGCGTAAAACATGGGAAAACCCCTACGTCCTGAAAGAGTTAAAATTATAAAAAAAAAAAAAAAAATAACCAACACACGAAGAGTCCATATCCCTTGCATCTCAATGAAAGTCATTTGACCAATAGACCAATACAAATCAAATGACGATCTTTTTGTTACACCCATCATCAGTAGCAAAGGAATAAACGCTCTCGTCAGCCGTGATATTCGATCTTAACCCTAAACCTTTCCAACACACTTAATCCTAACCCCTAAAAAAATACATACCAGGAAAGCCATTCTACTTTCGTTTCAATCTCAGCCATCAAACATATTCTGAGAACCGATATCAGCGCTTATAAAGACAAAAATTTCATCCTTACCTCATGGCGTCAGAATCCAATAAAATTATAACGAAAATGGCCGCATGTTCGATGCTGATTCATTTCGATTTAAAAAATTTACAAAAAATAAACGCGGATACACCCATCACTTTTGTAAGATCGGAAATGGAAGCTAACTCTCTTGTAAATGACATTACAACTTAACATCCGGGGCTGAAAATCACGTGTACACAAGTCATGTGCTAGAAAACGATGATAAACGCTGTCGACATATGTTGACAACAGCTGGGAGAACATAGGTTGCCTTCGTCGACATATGTCGACGGCTGCGTGCTAAAGGTTAATTTAATACATCTCCCGTCTTTCCCCTCCTCAACTATGCACAGCGATAAACAATTATTTCCGCCCAAAGGTCAGCCTACCATACACGTCCTCCTCTTCTCTACCCCGCTTCAACGTAACGAGCTGTCTGTTAGGTAACCCCAGACACAGGCTGACCTAAATCTTTTTGGGCTAGGCTGGCCTCGGCGTCACAAAAATTCATTCACTGAGGGAAATCCCCTGTACTAAATAGTTCCCCGGCCCTACTTCTGATAAAAGAATGACCCGAGAAGGTCTTATCAATTAATCACAATAATATCTACACACCATCTAGGAATTATTAAATCCCATCTCAGTAATATTAATTACATCCCTTACCCCTGTCTCCTGACTACCCAACAAATTAATACACCATTAAATAAAATACACAAATACGCTCGCGTATATACACTTGTAAATTATCAAAATGTGGGTGACACAGACCTCTTATACATATTACAGAGCACCCGTTTAACTTAGCACTTATCCTCACATAGTTAATATCTCAAAACCGTTTTCACAAATCCTAGATACTGCTACTTATTTCTAAGAAAATCCTAGACACTACTTACACTGCATTCTATCGTTTGGCATAAGTAAGCAATTGATGGCACTTCTGTTTAAAAATAGTTAAACTAACTCCCAGAAGAAAAACTTACTAAATCGTGCTAAGATCTATTATAAAACGACCTATCTACGACGCTAAATTAAGATGTACACATACCCAATTACCGAATATCTCTAGCTTGAGCAAGCGATAAGGTGTAGATTCACGGCTGATTTTCTGGAGACGAAGAGACTGCTAAAGACTTAGACGCGGTTATTTATAATAGAAAAAACATGCAACCTCCACGCTATGAGTCATCGCGTGGCTTCGCTTAGACCAATAATATATCCGCAAATAATTAACATCTGACCTCGGCCAATAATATCATAAACTAACTCATGACTTATGGTTACCAAGCCAATCGCGAAGAAATGTTTGCTCCCGTGCGAAAGGAATTTCATAACGTTAGATCATACTACTTACCAACGGGCTGATCACCCGTTTGCCAGTCACTTCGATTACGGAAACAACAGCAAATGGATTGATTTGCCGTTGCCCTAAAGACGCCAATAGGTGTGATGGGAAACAATGGCAAAGAAAACCTATCTGCTGTTGCCCTAAGACGCCACTAGGCGTAATGGCCACTGACTGCTTTGACGGTCGGTGGCTAAGGACGGAAGAAGAAGAAGAAGATCATACTACTACTGTTCACGTTACTCAAAATAAATTTGATTGGTTATAGCGTTAGTTCGACGTACCTGGGTCGTGTTGTCTCTCCCCCTCCCCCGATTTAACCAAAGAAAGTACGGGAGTACGGAATTTTCTCCTAACGTCAGGAGAATTTGCCCAGCCTAATAATATCTACGCTCTCAACTGATTCATTCATTACATAACCCTCCACTCCCAAAGGAGCATAGGCCTTCAACAAACACATGCCAAGTCCTCTTGTCACGTGCCGTCATCTCAAGTTCTTTCCTCGTTCTCCTTATCATTTTCACCTCTGTTTCCAGCTCTCTTCTCCATGTGCTTCTTGGTCTACCTCTGCTTCTCTTGCCCTGGGGATTCCAGAACAAGGACTGCCTTGTAATGCTATCAACAGGTTTCCTCAGTGTGTGTCCTATCCATCACCATCGTCTTCTTCTCATCTCTTGTTCCACTGGCACTTGTCTAGTTCTTGTCATCAGTTCCACGTTGGTAACCTTGTCATACCATTTTAATCCCTCTATTCTACGCAAGCACCCATTTTTGAAAGTCTGTAGCTTTTTGGTAGTTGTCTTTGTTGTTCTCCATGTCTCAGAGCCATACAATAGGACTGACTTCACATTTGAGTTGAAGATTCTTATTTTCGTGTTGGATCCGATTTCTCTTGATCTCCATATATTTCCCAATGCAATGCTTGTTGTATTCTTATTTTGATATCACTGTCTGTCCCTCCAACTTTGTCTATATTGCTGCCAAGATATGTGTACGATTCTACATCTTGTATTGGTGCTTCTTCAAGTTCAACCCTGTTATCATTACCTGCCTTTATTCTCATTATCTTTGTCTTTTCCCTGTGTATTTTCAGACCCAATTGCTGTGACCTCTCATCGAGTGTTTTCAATTTGTCCTGCATCTGATTACGGTTATGGGACAGAAGAACTAAGTCATCAGCAAAATCCAGATCATCCAACTGCTTAGTCAGAGTCCACTAGATTCCATTTCTGTTGTGTGTTGTCGATGTTCTCGTAACCCAGTCTATTGCTAGTAAGAAAAGAAATGGAGACAGGAGGCATCCCTGTCGCACTCCCGTTCTAATCCTATACGGTTCTGTAAGTTGTCCTTCATGAAGAACTCTGCATGTCATGTCTTCATATGTTTTCTTTATTAAATTAATGATCTTCAGGGGAACTCCATAATGCCTCATCAATTTCCAAAGTGATTCTCTGTCTACACTGTCAAATGCCTTTTCGTAGTCCACAAATCCGATGTATAGTGGTGAATTCCATTCCAGACTTTGTTCAACTATTATTCTCAAAGTGGCTATCTGGTCTGTACAGGATCTGTTTTGTCGAAAACCTGCTTGTTCATCTCTCAGTTTCTTGTCTATGGACTCTTTTAATCTTTCAAGGATAATCCTGTTTAATACTTTTCCTGGCACTGAAAGTAACATTATTGCTCTATAATTTGTGCACTCTTGTAAATTTCCCTTCTTTGGCAACTTAACCAGATATCCTTCCTTCCATTCTGCTGGTATCTCTTCCTTTTCCCAGACTTTACCAAGTAATTTATATAACATCTCTGTAGCCGTGTCGATATCTGCTTTGATGGCCTCTGCTGGAATGCAATCAGGTCCAGACGCTTTTCCATCTCTTAGAAGCTTTATGGCTTTCTTTATTTCTTCCTTCGTTGGTCTTTCACCGTTAATTTGTAGCTCTTCTTCTGCTGGCTGGATGTCTGGGGGGGTTTTGTGGAGCTGGTCTATTGAGAAGGTCCTCAAAATATTCTGTCCACCTCTTCATTTGCTCTTGTATATTGCTGAGCAGTTTTCCATTCTTGTCTTTTATGAAGCAGCTTGTTTGCTTGTATTTCCCCGTTAGCTTCTTTGTGCTGTTATACAGTTCTCTCATATTCCCTTTGGCTGCAGCATATTCTGCCTCTCTTGCCAACTCCTCAATATACTTCCTCTTGTCTCTTTTGATACTTCTTTTTACTTCTTTGTTTGCTTCTGTGTACACTTCTTGAGCCTTGGCTTTGGAACTTCTGGTTTTGCTTGTGTTTAAATCTGCTTTCTTGTTTTTCCTGTCTTTTATCTTATTGATGGTTTCTGTTGTTATCCATGCTTTTTGTTGTCGTTCCCTTTTCCCCAGTATTTCTTCACATGTCTCATTCCATACCGTTTTGATTTGCTGCCAGTAGTCTTCTGTATTCTCTGCATCTTCCAGCTGTTGGAGCACTTGGAATTTGTTGGATATTGTGACCGCAAATTTGTCTCTTGTTTCTTGATTTCTTAGATGTCCTACATTAAATTGTTGTCTATAATTTTGCATTGTTGCATATCTCTTGAGTTTCATTTTTACTTTGGCTATCAGAAGGTGGTGATCTGATGCCACATCTGCTCCTCTATATACCTTTACATCCTGCAATGATGATTTAAACTTCTTGTTTATGCATATATGATCAATCTGATTTTCTGTTCTATGGTCTGGTGATATCCATGTTGCCTTGTGTATTCTCTTATGTGGAAACATGCTTCCTCCTATAGCCAGTTGATTTGAAGCACAGAAGTTTGAGAATAGTTCCCCATTTTCATTCATTATTCCTAGCCCCTGTTTCCCATGACTTCTTCAAAGCCGGTGTTGACTGTACCTATCTTTGCATTCATGTCACCCATCAAAATTGTGATGTCTCTTTGTAGCCTCGCTTTTCTTCGGGTGTGAACCGCTGACTAGAGGATGTTGATTGTGTCGTAGTGACAACGGTCCAACATGGGTGATGCTATTTGGACTTGAAAATAATAACGCGAATGTTTCTTTCCTGGAACGTGAAGGAAGGACTTCAATAACAATCAGGCACGTCAACGAGTGCCAATACGGGTCTGAACGAACTCGTTATGTCGACTGGAAACAACATATTTATTTTGGACGAATCACGTAGACAATAAATTATACGAGACAGTACGTTCATAGTGGTTTTCACAGTTCATAAAAATGCATGGATCAATGATAGGAAATACAGTACTAGTAGGCTCATGGTTTCTTCAAACAGTCTAACGGTTTTGACCTTTCGTTAGTGATAAGGCTTCTAAGGTCATCCATATAATAAAATCTGCATATGTCTATTTCGGACCCTGTAACGTTGTCCTGGTACATGTTAATTCTGGTGTCTGTAAACAGTCATGATCCTGACCTCCACTATATATGATAATAACAGCATAAAGTTAATTATAATACTTGGTTCATCTCTCGTGAACGCCGTGTCACGTATGAGACGGCGCTTCCATACTTTAAATCAATGAGCCGCCCTGACGGAGCATAGAAATCCTTCAAAGCCTTAGGATACTATCTGCTCAGTAGAATCAAGTTGATCCATTATAACCCCTCCTGAACGAGAAGGGATTAGCTAGATACCAACGTCCTAACACTGTCACTGAAATCATATTAGAAAATACATTCAATTTTAACAATCACTGGGCACTGACTTACGCAGGGGTAAGCCGACAAGGGCTTCTATTCAGAAGTCCCTGTCCAGAAATATACTTGCCCCATTATGATGGTACACAGTAACAAATCAACAGACTCTCTGTCTGGATATATGAGATGCGGCTTTCATTTTAACCTTCTGACGTCATCTGGCTTGCTTGGACACAAGCGCGCACGAATCCCCTACATAACACCAAATTGTGCATATTCGTGCGTGACAGAAGACATCTATAAAAACTAACATCAACATAAGTTGGTGCGTACTCCCTCAACCGAAGTAGACCCTGATGACTACCCATGAGTGTTAAGGATACAAAAAGGAGCATCAGCTTCCTTCCCACCGTCCTGCGAAAATTTTTTTTTTCTTTAAGTACCGCTGGGAGAGGTGAATCAAGCTAACAAAATGTATTTTATACTAATAATACTATATAATGCCTGAGAGGTATATTAATCAATAAGAGGAGAGTGAATGAACAAAATCAAATTCAACCTCAACTCAACAACAAATATGCATAAAAGCATATCATCACTATTGCCCAACTTTTGGAAACAATGTGGAGAAAAAATGAAAGTTAAAAATCAAAGCATAAAGGATGATTAATTGAACCCAAATGCAATAACAAATAAAAAGACATGGTAATACATGAATTTAAAGGAAAAGATGAAAATGTATAAAAATTAAAAAAAAGAGAAATGACAAAATCAAAGAATATGAATACAACACTTGAAGTTATCAACACACTTAACCGTGTCTAAAGATGAGTAGTATCATTAAATAACTACCAATGACGTATCACTATCTAAAATGAGTGATAGTTACCCGATGTAATCATTAGGATTAAAATATTTATAGTTAATTATATTAAACTAATTAAACTTATTAAATATGTTCATTAATCAAAATGTACTGAATAATATTCCAGTTTATTACACTGCTAAAAGTTCAATAAGTTCCAGAAGATTCTAAGTTATCTTCAAAACCAGTTCATAAACACGAAGATCCTTTAAAAGTCTGAGTATGTTGAAATAACATAGATTCCACAAAATAGTTAAATCGTCCACAATATACTAATGTTTATCTAAATACACAATGTATCTTTAAGTAGATAATGTCCTAAATTTTTGAAGTTATGTGATCATCACTGTTATATATATATAATTCACTGTTTTTTTTTTTTTTTTTTCTTTTCTTTTTTTCCGCTTGAAGTAATTCAACGGAATGTTACAACTTTATTCACTTGACTAAGTATGCACAAAAATGTCACTGATTCACAAAGTAATGTTCAAAGAACGTCATGTTTACAAATGTGATGTAGTATGTGTAGAGGCATCCACATCTGTAGGGCGTACCAAGTCGCATGATTCACTCGGGCAGTGGGATAAAATGTCCGCGAAAACGTTCTGTGATCCAGGTATTGCCCGGATTGTGAAACAGTAGGGTTGCAATGAAATTGCATATCTTGTGGACTTTGCAGATCTGACATCTTTGGTGTTTAAAGCAGTAAGTGCTTTCTGATCAGTCTCTACAAAGAAGTGTGATCCCAGAAGATAACGCTGGAGTTTAGTTATAGACCACACGAGAGACAAAAGTTCCTTATCGAGAACGGAGTACTTTTGTTCAGCCGACGTAAGTTTCCTTGAGACGAACAGTACTGGGTGCAAGGTGCCCGCATACTCCTGTAGTAAAACGCTTCCAATACCGTAAGCAGAGGCGTCACTGCGCAAGATGAAAGGGGTTTGGCAAGATGCAAGGGGTAGGTTTGCATTAGGCAATTGTAAACATAGGAGGTTTAGAAAAAAATGCCTTAATGGTGTCCAACGCGATTTGGTGTTCCTCAGACCACCGAATCACGTTAGCTGCGCCCTTTTTTAATAACGAAGAGAAAGGTGCAGTAATAGTGGACAGATGAGGTATGAACTTAGCGTAGAACTGAACAAGACCCAATAAGGATCTTACTTGTTTCTTAGTTTTGGGAGTAGAAATGTTGAGGATCTTAGAGACATTACTGTCCTTAGTATATAACCGACCGTGACCAACGCGGTGACCTAAAAATGAAATTTCGTGAAAACCCACGAAAGCTTTAGAAGGCTTAGCCGTTAAATTACATGACCGTAAAGTGGACAGTAATGTTTTCAATCCAGTAATGTGTTCATCCCATGTGTCATTAAACAGACAAATGTCGTCAATATATGTAATGACATCGGGACGATAAGACAGTACGCGACGCATCATGCGTACAAAAGTAGCTGGTTCTTTTTACTAAACCGAATGGCATGAAATTATATTGGAATAACCCACGTGGAGTAGAAAAAGCAGTAAGTGATCTCTAGAAAAGAAAAGAAACGAAGATTAGTAAAGAAAAGAGATGATGACTGCATAGGCTGAGTCATCAAAGAATGTGAAATCAAAATCCACCATCAGTAAGTTAATATCTGCGTGAAGCAGAATTGGGAACCAAATGTAATCGGAGAGAATGGTGGTGGAAATACACACCATTGTCCTGCTCGATAGCCATGCGAGCATACTTTAAATGGTTCTGAATGTAACCACGGCGTCACCATACCTGTTTCTTGGTATGTGGTAATAGACGGTACGAACTTAACGTCCGCCGTGTGATTGAAAAAAAATCTCCCAGTGCCTGCAAGTGGTTCGTTGTGGCAGATTTTGCACAAGGATGGTGCGAGAAGATCACCTCTACCATATAAAGTGGTAGTGTTGTCACAATAATGTGAATAAGGTTGATGGGTAATCTTAGCCCTCTTAGGTAAGTTATAGTCTTTATTATTTACATGTGTAGAATTATTGTTCTTAAATGAACCATACTTTTTGTACTTGAGTATGATCACTTCCACTAGGCAACGGTGGTGTAAGGCATGTCGTATACCCCTGCTTGCTGGACAAATTGTCAACTTTGTCGACAACCTTATTGGTTTTAGTTTTCACATCTGAGTTAGAACTCTTATTTTTATTAGGAACATCCTTTACTTTTTCCTCAAACGTAACCTTTTTTCTTACGATCAGTTGCCTGCTGATCAAGGCGAGGGAAGGTATATGTCCCCCGGAATGACTTACTAGTCTTCACAGGTTGCGTTGAAACCTTAATATCATTCTTAAGAATGGAAGCATGACGTAAAGATTGTAATGCATTAGCAACAGTGGCGTAATGAACAATGGAATCAGTATCACCACTAGATTCCGATACACTAGCATTACCCAACAGGATAACTGCATGTACATGTGACACAACTCTAGGTATAGACATAAATGCATAGGCATCCTGTATACGCTGCTTTTCCCATACAGCAATTTGCTGAGGGTACACACACTTTTATACCCGTGTATTCGACCCAAGTATTATGTCACAAGAAACTGGTGACGGGAGGAGACATGCATGTATATTTCCTGAAAAAAAATGGAGTGTGAATATTAATTATAGCTGTGTAGGAAAATGTTTCTACAGTTCCTCCAAAAGTGAGGCATTTAATGGTCTTTCCAGTGGCACATGCTGGGTCCACCAAAGAGTTCCTGACGCCGATTGTTGAACAACCTGAATCGAAAAGGACGGAGCGTGGAATAGAATTAAAAAAACCACGATTGAACTTAAGTCTTCCTTCTCCATTGTGAGCTGAAGTAGCCGTACACACAGCTGGTAGACTGGGTAACACATGTCCGCAACGGAGTGTCGTGATCGCCTTGGCTGGAACAGGGTTTTACATTCTTGGCAACACTTTATCTGTTCATAATCAAATAGCAAGCAAGACAATGCATTATGAGTGTCATTATTCGTATTATTATCTTTGTTACCTTGTGTGTCAACAATAGCTACATTAGTTTGATGGCGTGGCCCTCTGCTAGAAGATCTATCTCTACGTCGCGATCGAATGTGACTATCATTTCTAAAATTGCCATTATTATCATTTCTGCTTGTGTTACCGTATTGATTTGAACGATAATTAGTGATATCACTGTTATGGCTTTGACCATAAAATCTATTACCAGAATCTTGTCTATTGTGAGGATTCTGAGATTTAGATCGCCAATTTTGTTTATAAGTACCTACTTGATAATTTCCATACTTATTGTTATCCCCAATCTTCTTGATTTGTGAAATTGACCCCAAGAATTGTTATATGGAGAAGAATGCTGAAATTGTTTCCCGTTATAAAAATTACAAGAATTGAAATTCTCGTTATTTCCCTTTTTGTAGTTTCTGTCATTACTTAAAGAGCGATGGCGTCTGAGATAATCCTGTTGCATTGCAAAAGCAACGGGAAATTCATCTTTGACCTGAGTATTCCCAAAATTCAAGTTTGGGTGTGCGGTACAGTATTGTACACAGGTTTGCTGCATTTCCTTTACGTTTGAATGCTTATGTTCGTGCAAAAAAGCAAGAAAAGCCGGGTTAACCGAGGACAAAACTTTATCGCGTAATAATAAATCTCTCAATGCGTCAAAAGTTTTATCCGTCTTGGATAATTTGATCCATCTATCCAATGTAAGTGCTATTTGATCAATAAAATCGTTAAAATGTTTTCCCGTTTGTGGCAGCATAGATTTGAATTTTAAACGATATTCATTCTCTGTCATTTGATATTTAACAAGTAAAGCAGCTCTGAGAGCCTCATAGTTATTTTTATCAGCAGTAGTTGCAATATGATATACTGACATAGCTTCACCTGTAAGTAGTTCTGATAATTTTACACAGTATTGAGATTTTTCCACGTGATAGGCCTCGCATGTTGCCTCGAACCTATGTAGATAATGAATCACATCGTTAAATGGAGGATTAAATTTTGGTAATATTAAATGAAAATTTTTAATATTCCCTTGTTTAGACGAATTTTGGCCCTCCTGAGACTTTTGAGCACTAGCCTCCTGAGATAATCGAAAGTGATTAAATTCTAATTCCTTCATTTCTTTTTCATGTTGAATTTGAAGTTGATATTTTCTTCAGCTAGCAATCTCCTTTCTTCTGTTTCTTTTGCTTTATGTTCTGCCTTCAATTGAAGTCTTTTGTTGTCTGCCTCAATCTGAAGTTTCTTATGTTCCGCCTCACGCTGAAATCGTTTCTCATTCTCCTCAGACTCAAATTTCCTCTTCTTATCATTTTCTTCTGCTTCAAATCTCAAATTTTCTTGTTTCAGAAGTTCTAATTTTCTCTGTTCAGCTTCTTCTCTTGAGCCTTTTTGTATTCTGATAGTGCGAATGCTTTCGCCTCGTCAGGAGCCATCCCAACGGATTTGGCCTGCTTCATAAAATATTCAAGCGACGACATTTTGATTTACTCAAATAATTATCAGTTAATTTACTTTAAGTGTGTGCAATACGTTCTTGTCTAAGAACGGTACCTAATTATCACCTAAGTATACAAGATATTATTAATCAATGAAAATAATTTATACAATGAAATATTAAGAACAGACATGAGACATAGACAATAGCAACAACAATGACAAGACGAGATAATCAAAGACGAAGAAGACGATCGCAGAAGTCAACAAAATTAAAATGTGAAACTAAAATAGGATGTCGTAAAGAATTACGATGATAACTGCGATAAGATAATTAACAAGACAATGAACAACACAGTGTATAAACATTGTAAAAAAACTCAACGATAGTCAGGCGAGAATAGACGCATAATACAAACAAGATACATCATAAAACCAAGGTACGAATAAAAATAACTATGAAAACAACGATTAAAACTTGACGGAACAGCTAAACAAATACTATTATAAGAGACAAGTAGCGATCGGAACTACAGCAAGGTTTCTAGCCTTGAACCGGAATTATCGCTCAATTGAAACTTACAAACTAAATCCTATAGAACATCTGACAAGAGCCCGAATCAGCTTCGAGATGAACCTCGTTTGTCAGATCGACCTCCCTACCGCCCACAACAAACATGGAACATAAAACATGCATCACAAAAAAATACTACAATGGACATATTAAAAAGCGGCTCAGCTAACATAAGACGGTGACAACGAACAGAGTAATACTCATCATTTTGTGATAAAAAGCAATTTCCAGGATTGTAGAGTCCTGCACTCCGGCGCTGTATCACCGAGGAAGCTTACGTAGCACTTGGTAGAGTCTGCAAATGATTGAAGCAGTTGAGTCCATCTTGACCTTGAGTAGCCGTTAGATTTTATAACCAGTCCAGGATGTTGTCGCCTTGAAAGACTGCATTTTTCTTTTCAACCGAGTTGGATTGAGTACGTTCCCGTGAAACTTGATATTTTCAAAACACACTGGTTCCACCATAGTTGTAGCCTCGCTTTTTCTTCGGGTGTGAACCGCTGACTAGAGGATGTTGATTGTGTCGTAGTGACAACGGTCCAACACGGGCGATGCTATTTGGACTTGAAAATAATAACGCGAATGTTTCTTTCCTGGAACGTGAAGGAAGGACTTCAATAACAATCAGGCACGTCAACGAGTGCCAATACGGGTCTGAACGAACTCGTTATGTCGACTGGAAACAACATATTTATTTTGGACGAATCACGTAGACAATAAATTATACAAGACAGTACGTTCATAGTGGTTTTCACAGTTCATAAAAATGCATGGATCAATGATAGGAAATACAGTACTAGTAGGCTCATGGTTTCTTCAAACAGTCTAACGGTTTTGACCTTTCGTTAGTGATAAGGCTTCTAAGGTCATCCATATAATAAAATCTGCATATGTCTATTTCGGACCTGTAACGTTGTCCTGGTACATGTTAATTCTGGTGTCTGTAAACAGTCATGATCCTGACCTCCACTATATATGATAATACAGCATAAAGTTAATTATAATACTTGGTTCATCTCTTGTGAACACCGTGTCACGTATGACAGCGCTTCCATACTTTAAATCAATGAGCCGCCCTGACGGAGCATAAAATCCTTCAAAGCCTTAGGATACTATCAGCTCAGTATCAAGTTGATACATTATAACCCCTCCTGAACGAGAAGGGATTAGCTAGATACCAACGTCTAACACTGTCATTGGAAATCATATTAGAAATAAATTCAATTTTAACAATCATATGCACTGACTTACGCAGGGGTAAGCCGACAAGGGCTTCTATTCAGAAGTCCTGTCCCAGAAATATACTTGCCCCATTATGATGGGTACACAGTAACAAATCAACAGACTCTCTGTCTGGATATATGAGATGCGGCTTTCATTTTAACCTCTGACGTCATCTGGCTTGCTTGGACACAAGCGCGCACGAATCCCCTACACCAAATTGTGCATATTCGTGCGTGACAGAAGACATCTATAAAAACTAACATCAACATAAGTTGGTGCGTACTCACTCAACCGAAGTAGACCCTGATGACTACCCGTGAGTGTTAAGGATACAAAAAAGGAGGCATCACTCTTCTTTTTACTTTTTCCATAATTTCCTGTAGTCTAGTATAAAATGCTTCTTTCACTGACTCTTCTTTGTCATTAGTTGGTGCATAACATTGGATGACATTTACATTTATTTTCTTTTTAGCTGTTTTAAAAGAAGCTGTTATTATTCTGGATCCAACAGCTTCCCATTCAATGAGTGCTTTCTGTGCTTCTTTAGATAACATAAGGCTCAGCTGCTTAATAAAATAAAAATGAACGCAATTTTTTACAGAGAAAAGAGAACTGGAGCAAAAATTGAAATTAAAACCCACAGTAACTCCTCATAAATAAATGCAAATAATACATGGAGAAGAAAAATGGGGCCCGTTGAAAAATAAAATCACAGTACTCCATCACACAGCGTGAGTATTCCCAGGCCATACTCGATTACAGACAAGACCAGCTGATGATACAGAAACAGTAGTCTCTGCTCCGGGTGCGCTGCAGAGATTACTGTTTCTTTAAAAAAAAATTTTTAAATACCTCATAGTAATGTTTAAATGTGGTTATTTGTTGATTTTGTTGTTGTTGTTGTTGTTGTTGTTGTTGTTGTTGATGGAAAGTGGCTCTAGATTAAGCTTGTAAATGGCTCCAGACGTATGGACATTGGTGGGGTACAAGTTGAAACTATTTAAAGTACTCCACTCCACCTTGTATTGTTATTAACTTAAATATAAATAAGCCAACATAAGTGTTAACAATTTTTAAGGCACCCTGTACGGTTTACTTCATATCACATCTTTCTGTCATAGATGGTTGGTGACTTTATTGAGGACAAGATTGTTAATCCAACATTCATCATCGAGCACCCAGAAATTATGAGTCCGTTGTCTAAATGGTGAGTCAGTTCACATGAATGAGTGTAAAATTATATTTTGTTGGTAGAGCGGTGATCGTAATGAAGTAGCTTTAGTATGTGTACCACAGCCAGAACTGACAAGTTTTAGTATGTGTACCACAGCCAGAACTGACAAGTTTTAGTATGTGTACCACAGCCAGAACTGACAAGTTTTAGTATGTGTACCACAGCCAGAACTGACAAGTTTTAGTATGTGTACCACAGCCAGAACTGACAAGTTTTAGCATTTGTTTCATTCATGTACTGTGCAAGACTGAGACAGTTACGGTGTAGCACGTACATTCAAACAGTTAAAACCTGCCCTGTGTAGTTCATGGGGGCCAAACAGTTAAAACCTGCCCTGTGTAGTTCATGGGGGCCAAACAGTTAAAACCTGCCCTGTGTAGTTCATGGGGGCCAAACAGTTAAAACCTGCCCTGTGTAGTTCATGGGGCCAAACAGTTAAAACCTGCCCTGTGTAGTTCCTGGGGGCCAAACAGTTAAGACCTGCCCTGTGTAGTTCCTGGGGGTCAAACAGTTAAGACCTCTGTTCTGTGTAGTTGCCAGGGGTCTCAGATGAGACAAAGTAAGAATAGCGCTAATGCTCCCTCAGGAACATCTCGTACAGCTGACGGTTATACATGAGGCTAGCACCCTCATTACATAAAACAGGTTGCTACAGAAACCACAGCTACAAGAGCATGTCATGGGCTTCCTGCAAGCTGAACAGCTGTAGTAGTGGCTCCATGCTCTATAAGGAGCTGATGATGAATTAAGACAAGCTGTTAGATTCCCTGGGTGTTACCAGAAACAGAGAATAGTAATACTGTAACCTACCAAGCATGTCATAAATGGTGACAGGAGGATTGGGGGCATGCTTTCCCATCCTGTCAAAACTTCAGCACGTATGGACATTTTTTCATAAATAGGTTGTTGTGTAAACTAGAAGTGTTGAGCTGGTATGACAAGATCGCCAATAGGAAACTGATGACATAAATCAGGCAAGGTCTAGCTCCAACAAGGAGGAGAAGATGCTGGTGATGGATAAGAAACTTGCTGATAGCATTACAAGGTAGTTCTTGTTCTGGAATCTGCCAGGTATGGGAGGTAGAGGAAGGCCCAGAGAAGAGAGCTGGAGGCAGAATTAAAACACTGAGCAGTTGGCACAGCACAGGAAGGCTTGAAAGGTACTTGTAGAGGCCCACCGCTCTTTGAAGGTAGCTGAAGGAGATGATCATTTACTTTGATACTGTCTAACAGACAAGAGTATAAAAGACTGGATGTAAGGTCATCTGGTCAAGTTGCTTAAGAAGGGAGATTTACACGAGTACACACATTACAGAGAAATAATGTTATTATCAATGCTAGGAAAAATATTAAACAGGATCAACCTCGAGCTATTAAAAAGGGGCACATTTTTGACACAACAGATTCTGTACAGATCAGATAGTCACACTTTGTAATAAATGAATAAGAAATGGTCCAAGGTATACAAGAGACACTACACGCAGTTTCTAAATGGTGTGAGGAAAGCGGATCAAAGGTCAATTTCCAACAAGGCCTCTCTGATGTGGTGCTCTCTTTGAACAACTGTCACCGTTAGCTTTGCTAGGAGCATTACAGTGCTCAGGCGGGCATCATATAAACGGTGATTTGGTTTTGCTGAAAAGGGGAAGTATAAAAAAATGGTTTAAGAAATAAGAATGCATTTGAATAAAGAGTATTTGTCTTGCTAGAAGGGAGATAAAATGAGTGAAGTAATGCTTTGATCAAAGGGAGGAGACTCTGAATATTAAGGTCAGGGGAGGAAAGTGCTTATTTACACTTAAGTAGGTTTGGTGAGTCTGTAATTATGGCTGAGAAAATGTACATATAAGAATTTTGTAACAAGCTTAGGAGAAGACAATATAAGGTTAAGTCAAATCATGCAAAGGGAGACAACGGGGAATTAACTCCCTTATATGATTTAGTGAGCTGAGAAAAAAACAATATGCACGAGAAATGTCTGTGTGAAGTTTATAATGGATAACGAGCGACACTTCACTGAGTTGTTTACATAGCAAATAAGAGTGAACATATTTCAGCTGAGTAAAAAGTAGAGTGGACCAATCGGTTAACAGTAAACAAGGACAGATGAGCTGATAATGATATTTTAAGAAGGAGAACGTATTTGGACACGCGAGTGAGCGGTCGCATGTTTGAGGAGCAGTCCTAGATAAGGACATAGAGCAGCAAGAATGATTTTCTGCCGGGCTCTAAACTTCAAAACTCTGTGGGAGACAGAATGTTTTCTTCTGAAGATTTTATTGATCTAGTTAGAGTAGTAGAAACCATTCGAATATGAAAGACAAAGCTGTGATTAAAGTATAAGATTAGCGTTAAGGTGTGATAGTAAGCAATATGAGTGTTGTGAGGATTCTGTGAAACCAAAGTAAGTTGGTCCTTTTACTCATATACTTGATAGACTTTGAAAACAGTTTAAGAATGTTTGCAGAAGCTGAGATGCAGTATTACAAGGTTAACGACGCTTCCAACTAAGGAACGCATGATAATCAGAAATGAGGCTGAGGCTATAAAATTGACTATGAGTGGGTAACATAAGATTAAGGAAGCACCTGAGGAGATTTACAGAAGAATATTGAACTGATAGCTGAGCTGGGCTATTACATAATGTACTTTGAGATAACGTCGGCTATAAGTAAGACGAGTAAAGAATTGAAGGGTGATTGCAGCTACAAGTTAAATCATGCGCTCTCTAGCAGGTATAAGTATATGGACTGCAACAAGTGTACTCAATGAGTTGATTGGCATATATGAATTATAAAATGATTGTATTATGTTTAATATGAGATAGACATGACAGGATTAGTGAAAGGGAGAAACCAAATTCAGGAAAGAGTGGATTAAAGGCTTGGGAGAAGCCAGCATAAATAAGATAGCCTTAAAGGAGGAAAATATGTATAAACCATACCTGAATATGTTCTCAGGCAGAGAGCTATAACTACATATATAGGTATATGAATGTGCCCAGGAGGAATGGGACATACAAGAGGCAGTTAGGAAATGTTTGTACCTGGAATTTGTACCACATGCCTCTTGTTATGATGGAATTTTGATATGTAAATAAACCACTTATTTTGATGGAACACTTCTCAAGTTGGGTTAAGTCTCTAAAAGGTTGTTGAGTGCTAGAGTAAACAAGATAATAGACATAAAGAAAATAATACTACTATACGAAGTTGTCACTAAGTAACATCACAAGAAGGGATGGAACGAGTTTAGTTGGTTGGAAGCTTGAGATATATATCATCCAGGAATAGTCAGCTCTGGCGGTGATGGCCATAGTATTAAGATAGACTCTTACTTGGAAGATAGGTCAATAGATCAAATTGACAAATAGAAGGTAGACAACTAGGCCTGCCCCTGTCACCTAGTGTACTAACACCAGTCCTAGGACATATACAGGGCACACGGCTACACAACTCCATAGTGAAAGCAGACCTTCTAGACATCACTTTCAGTGGGCAGAACATTGAAAGGCAAGACAAAGCTGAAGTATCTGGGAGTAATGTTTGACCATGGGCTATCTTTCAAGTATCATGTCGAACTGATCATACAGAAGTGCAAGCGAGGACTGGCAGCCTTAAAAAACAATGGCTGCAGCGCACCTGGAACAGAGACTACTGTTTCTCCTATATCACCAGCTCGTCATTTCAGTAATCAAGTATGGGCTACAAATACTCACGCTGTCAGTGTCACAGTGTGAACGATTGGAACGCATTCAGAATGAAGGTATGCGATTAGTTTTGGGCTGTGCTCGTGATACCCCCATTGTAACAGTGAGATACATGCTCGGATTGCTGTGAGTTAGATCCAGATATGCAATGGCCCTGGCAAAAAACCTGAATGCAGATAACCACCGACAAAAGACATGAGAACATAGCTGACATCAAAGAAGCAAGAATAAAGAGGGGGATGTCATAGATGGCACAGGCAGAGGCTACGATTGGTCAGGTGACCAGGGTTGAAAATATATCCAAAGGGGAAGAGTGAAGTAATTCAAGGGAGAACTGGATAAGTCTGTTTTTTTTTCTATTGTCTAGTTTTCTACTTCTTTATTTCTCACGAGTACCTGAAAACATACCTTTATGTTTGTCTAATATTTTTTTACTGAGAACTGGATAATCTACCAGCAGGTCATCTTTAGCCTTGGCAGAAAGTGCAGATCTTGGGGCAATGGAAAAGCAAAGCTGGAGATTAATCATCTAATAAGTGATTATGATGGGATTGATGACGCCATTGTGTACACCAATGGGTCTAGTGCGTGGTGAGAAATCAGGATGGGGCTTCGCTGCAAGAATAAAGGGCAGGGTCGTTGCTGAACAGAGTGGAGCCTACACGACAACAACCTCCAGCATGAGAATGGAGGTAGAGGCAGTTACTGCAGCACAGAGGTGGCTGTTTGAAACTCCATCAACCAGGGCAGTTATATTGTCATGCAGGGGTACGTGGCAATGAGAGAGCTGACAGACTGGCCTCGAGAGCACCCATAGTGGGGACACTGGACATGGATAAGGGAGAGATACTAAGGGCTATTAATGATCACCTGCTAGATAATGACACTGCAATGGATGAATCAACACGGCTGAGACTTGGAGTTTGGCATCAAACGTGGGACTAGCAGAGATTGACGTGAAAGAGGATGCATCCATCGTGCTACAGGTACAATTAGCATTCATACTCTTCGACATTTGCTGAGGGAGACTGAGCAGCTATGGGTTTGCCTGGAGTGCAGTGAGGTCGATTCTGGTTAACAATAACAATAAATGAATAGAGCTTGGAATTGAACTGATCTCTTTTCGCTGGATTTGTGAACTATGACAGGGTATTCAAGATTTCAGACAGAATCACTATGGAACCTGATGAGGCATTGTGGGTTTCTCTTGAAGTTCATTAACCAAATAAAGAAAACATGAAGACATGAAATGCAGAATCTTTTTTATAAAGCACAACTTACAGAACCATGTAAGATTTGTTGGCCAATGTTATTATCATAACCTAAAACTATAGCCAGTAAGAAGAGAAATGGTGACAAGAAGCATTCATGCCACACTCCAGTTCTTATCTCAGTTAAAAGTCATAGATAAAATATCATCATCATCATCACTTTTCAGTTTCCCAAGGAGCATAGGCCTTCAGCAAACTTATGCCAAGTCTTCCTTCCCGTGCCATCAGCTCAAGATCTTTTCATGTTTTCTTAATCCCCGTCATGTCTGTCTCCAGTTCTCTTGTCCATATGTTCCTTGGTCTCTCTATACTTCTCTTTACCCTGGACATTCTAGAAAACAAGGACTGCCTGGTAATGCTTTCTGCAGGTTTCCTCAATGTTGAGTCCTATCCATCTCCAGCGTCTTCATGTCAGACATTGTTGTTGCACATTAGTGGGTCTTGTTATACCAGTAAGTCTTTCTATTCTTATAGATAAAATATAGAAAGCACTTAATCAGACAACAGGGAACAGGAGGGAATTTTGTAAGCTGATTCAATGTTTATGCTCCATAGCAAGCTAAAGTATGATAACGATGGTGGTGAATAATTTTATAGAAGTTCAAAGAGTGGAGAATGAAGATGTGTGATTATCACTCCTTCTGTATAGTAGGATCAAGATTGGTGGAGCATTTCCTTCAGTAATTTAGATCTCAATTCTTAGGCATAGGTCAGCACCTGGCTTGACAGAGAGGCTGGAGTGTTTTGTCATGCACAAAGAAATCATCAATGCCTACACAGAGTTGAATGATCCAGTGATGCAGAGGGAGAGATTCCAGCAGCAGGCCAAAGTGAGTATTGCGTGTGAGCGGGTCCCTGTACTATTTATTAGATACTGGACCAATTTGGTTGTGAGAGTAGCATGACTGTTTTATAGTCATAGTCCTTCCCTTTTGCCAGCATCATTACAGCAGTCGTCATTGATGGCAGCTGGTGTTCGAAGCATGACCTGTCTTCTTTCTCCTCTTGATCCACTAATGTTTGTTGGGTTCTTTTCATCAGCCCCACATTAGTGATCATGTGACATGATTTCTAACCTTCGTTGTTGTGTTCATCTTTGAATGTGTAACTTTCAATGTTGTGTTCATGCTTGCAGTATAAATCTTATTGATCTTTATTTGTGTGATTTTATGTCTGAATGAGGTACAGTTAAGTGTGGTTTCAGAGATGAGTGTGCGGCTGACCTATCTGTTTTCTTTGTTAGAAAATGTTTAGATTTCACTATAATTTATGACACAAAATTTATGCTTGTAAAATTCTTCAGATTCTGCAGATCAGCTGTTAATTTACTGTTATTATTTATACATTTGTCATAACTAGTTTATAATTCAGTTTTACAGAGTGCCCAACATTCATTTTAAAAGTATGTAGATCAGACCACAAGATTACATGAGTAACCAACACTCATTTTAAAAGTATGTAGATCAGACCACAAGATGACATGAGTAACCAACACTCATTAAAAAAAAAATATGTAGATCAGATCACAAGATTACCATGAGTAAACAACAGTCATTTAAAAGTATGTAGACAGATCATAAAGATTACATGAGTAACCAACTCATTTTAAAAGTATGTAGATCAGATCACAAGATTAACTTATGATAACCACACTCATTTTAAAAGAAAGTATGTTCAGATCACAAGATGACATGATAACCAACACTCATTTAAAAAAAATATGTAGATCAGATCACAAGATTACTTGAGTAACCAACTCATTTTAAAAGTAATGTAAACATCAGATCACAAGATGACATGAGTAACCAAAACATCATTTTAAAAAGTATGTAGATCAGATCACATGAGACCCATGAGTAAAACCGACGCTCATTTTTAAAAAGTATGTATGATTAGATCACAAGATGACATCAAACAAGTTTAGGAAAATTTGAGTGATGATTTCTAGTGTTTTGATTTAGACATTATCTATTTCTGACTAATGAGTGGCATGAATCTACTAGGACAAGGCTGCTGGAGATGATGAGGCCATGTTTGTGGACCGTAAAACATTTTGTGTGTCACTAGAGTATGGCCTGCCTCCTACAGGTGGCTTTGGTCTTGGGATTGATAGACTTACCATGTTCCTGACAGACCAGAATAACATCAAGGTAGGAGTTTATTGTGGCCATGGGTGAAGGTCTGTAATCTACGGGGGGGGGCTTGAAAGGTGATGAAAGAGGAAGAAGATAATTTATAGCTTAATTGGGCACTCCTTTTAAGAATGTTGTCATGGTTACGTTGAGCTGCTCATATCTACACACAACATATGGTTACTTGACTGCTCATATCTACACAACATATGGTTACTTGACTGCTATATGCTACACCATGTGGTCTTATCTATACAACATGTGGTTTACTTGACTGCTCATATCTACACAACAGATGGTTACTTGACTGCTCATATCTACACAACATGTGGTTACTTGACTGCTCATATCTACACAACATGTGGTTACTTGACTGCTCATATCTACACAACATGTGGTTACTTGATGCTCATATCTACACAACATATGGTTACTTGACTGCTCATATCTACACAACATGTGGTTACCGATGACTGCTCGTATCTACACAACATGTGGTTACTTGACTGCTCATATCTACACAACATGTGGTTACTTTACCGCCCAGATCTACACAACATATGGTTACTTGACTCTCTCATATCTACACAAACATGTGGTTACTTTTGACTGCTCATATCTACACAACATATGGTTACTTGACTGCTCATATCTACAAACAAACATATGGTATTACTTGACTGCTCATATCTACACAACATATGGTTTACTTGACTGTCATATCTACACAACATATGGTTACTTGAACTGCTCATATCTACACAACATATGGTTACTTGAAGCTCATATCTACCACAGCATTATGAGTTCTGGATGCTCATATCTGACACAGCTTATGGTTACTTGACTGCTCATATCTACACAGCATATGGGTTATTGACTGCTTCAATATCTACACAGCATATGGCATACTTGACTGCTCATATCTACACAGCATATGGTTACTTGACTGCTCATATCTACACAAACATATGGATACTTGACTGCTCATATCTACACAACATATGGTTACTTTTACTGCTCCATATCCTACACAACATTATGGTTACGTGACTGCTCAATATCTACACAAGCGATATGGTTACTTGACTGCTCAAATCTACACCATCAACATAGGTTTACTTTACTCTCATATCTTACACAGACCTATGGTTACTTAACATATTAACAAAATGGTACTTTTGAATGTCAACACAGATATGGTTACTTGATGCTAAAATCTACACAGCATATGGTTACTTTACTTGCTATATCTAAACATGATGTATAGTTACTTGACTGCTCATATCTCTACCACCACTATGGAAACTTGGATGCTAAACATGTACAACAGCATTAATGGTTACTTTTAACTGCTCATATCTACACAACATCATGGTTACTTGACTTGCTCATAATCTACCTCAACATATGGTTAACTTGACTGTCATATCTAACCACAGCATATGGTTACTTTACTGCTCATATCAACACTACATATGGTTACTTGACTGCTAAAATATGTACTTTATGCCACATTCGCATAGGATATGGTTACTTGATTTACTGCTCATATCTACACAACATATGGTTACTTGATGTCCCCCCCCCTGCTCATATCTACACAACATATGGTTTACTTTACTGCTAAAATGTACACAGCATATGGTTTACTTTATTGCTAATATCGTACACAAACATAATGGTTACATTGACTGCTCCTATCAACACAAAATATGGTTACTTGTACTTGGCTCATATTCTACACAACATATGGTTTACTTGGAGCTAAGCTCATATATCTAACCACAACATAATGTTACTTTACTGCTCTAAAAATGTACACAGCACTATGGTTACTTTATTGCTCATATCTACACAAACATATGGTTACTTTATTGCTCATATCTACACAACATATGGTTACTTGACCTGCTCATATCTACACAACATATGGTTACTTTACAGCTCCATATCTACACAACATATGGTTACTTGATGATTATGCTAAAATGTACACAGGGCATATGGTTACGTTTTATGCTCATATCTACACAAACATATGGTTACTTGACTGCTCTTTTCTACACAAAAATATGGTTACTTTACTTGATCATATCTACACACACATTTGTTACTTTACTGGCTCATATCTAAAACAACATATGGTTACTTGACCTGCTCATATCTAAACAACATATGGTTACTTTACTTGTCATATCTACACAAACATATTGGTTACTTAGACACAGCTTCATATCTACAACAGACAAATGGGTTACTTTACTGCTCTATTGATCTACACACATGGAGAAGAGAGCTAGCTCGAAACAGAGGTGAAAATGATGAGGAGAACGTGTAAAGAACTGGAGAGGATGGCACGTGACAGGAGGACTTGGCATGTGTTTGTTGAAGGCCTATGCTCCTTTGGGAGTGGGGCGGTATGATGATGATGAGGTTTCCACTACAACTTTTATCTGGTGGATGTAGCGAACGGTTTTTATGTGTGTAGTGTAAGTAGTAGAGCAGAAATAGTATTCTGTTTTGAATGAGTGAAGTTCCAGTGTTGGAGAAGAACACTGGTATCACACGATAGTCACGGCTGTGAAGGTATCTTATAAATTACACAGTTCTTGCTTCTATTTAAACGCCATAACAATTATCGATCGGCTGCAGCTCGCTCGCGTTTGTTTGATTGGCTGGCCCACTTCCCATTTCCAAGAATAGACAAAGCATGCGTTTACAACATATGACACAGCCTCTCCCTTTCTGAGCAGTAACTTAGTACAGTTTTCTTTCCATATGAAACTTTCAATAATTGGTTTCGAATTAGAATGTGTACAAATATTTAAACACAATCGACACAACATTTTTCGATATATTGACGCCTTCACTTGCATATATTTCTAAAAGTAATCATTTTTTTCAATATTCATTAGACTTGCAGAGAGCTGGAGTTATTCTTCGAAAAATGAACCAGCTTCCATCATTTTCTGTCATGCATCATCTTACACGATACATAAATCCATTTTAGAATTTACACAGTTCTTGCTTCCCTATAAACGCCATAACAATTATCGATAGGCTGCAGCGAGCTCGCTTTTTTTTTGGATTAGCTGGCGCACTTCCCTTTCCCAAGAATAAACAAAGCATGCGTTTACAACACATGATACAGCCTCTCCCTTTCTGACACTGGGGCTACTAGAATTATTTTTGTCCGGATTACAGTTTTGTACCCAGAGAGATTGCTTTTTCTGAGGTGTTCAAGCAAGACTCCCTTTTAGTGTGTCTCTACTTTAACGATGCCTCACCTGCAAAACTATTTCTCGAAATACCGACAATTTTATCGTGGGGTAGGGCCCTGAGGGTGGCCTCATCTCCCGACACCTGGGTGATCTTAACGATCTTCTCTTGTAGTACAGCTCGGGACACGGTATTGCTTGGTTTCCGAAGGTAGCACGCTCTACCCTCCGTGTGCGTTAAAGCACGTGGTCTGTGGGACGGACTCGCGTTCTGCGTCGTTGTCCGCTTCTGGTCTCGTTTCGTAGAGGTTGCCTGGTCACTTTACGATGGGGCCTCATTCCAGCATTTTGTTTTGGCGGTGATTTTTGCTTTGTCAGGTTTCGGAGCATGGTTCTTGTTGTCCTCCACCGTCGAAGTCTGGTGCTGCACCTTTACCGGAGAACTTGCTTTTACCGTTCTTGCAGCTACGTAAGGTGGTGGGGATATCGCCTTCATTTCATCTCTTGCTTCACGAATCCGTGTCTGCGATCTCATTATATTTTCTGCAATATCAGCAATAACTGACATTTCTTCTATTAGGTCAGAGATGTTTGTTTCTGTCGCCTCCGCCGCCTCATCAAGAATCAAATTGTTCGGGTTCTCTGGTAGACTGTTATCAGATATTGACGACCCTATTTCTGATATCTCGGTCGAGAGTTGTACTAGTCGGCTTCTTCGGTATTCCGTTTACAAGATGCTGGTCTGTTGTTGGAAACACGTGGGCTTGTAAGCCGGCTGTGACTTTTCTTCTTTTGGAATCAAGTTTAGATGGAACGTTTTTAGTATACTGCTCCATATTGATGGCAAACGTCGATCAAAAGGGGAGACGAAAAATAGGAACGGAAACTTATTTCTTCAATATCTTCTTTATCACGTTTATGTAAGTCTCCAGTGTCCTTCTGCGTTTTAAGTCTGCCTGTGTTTTAATTACCATGAGGACTCCTGAACTAGGAGTATTGTAATGCTACCAGCTAGTTTTGTCAAAGTGTGTCCTATCCAAAGCCACGTCTTTTTCTTCACTACTTGTTCCACTGGTATGTGCTTGATTCTTTCCATCAGATCCACATTGGTGATCTGGTTATGCCACTGTAATTTTTTTTCCTGTGCAAGGATCCATTTACGAAAGTTTACATCATGTAAAAGAAAAAACTGCCTTGACAAAAAAGTTAATTTGTTATGCGTTGGGTTTGATCTGTTGTTATTTCTATATATGTCCTAAACAAAGAGCTAGAAAATACAAACACATTTACGTACTTAGGAAGAAAGGTAACGAAAGATAGCGGAACAAGCAAAGACATCAGTAACATAATGATTAAAGCTAGAATTGCCTTTGCCAATCTACACAACATATGGAAACCTTCCTAGTACATTACAAACACTAAATTAAAAATATACAAGATCTGCGTAATTTCAGTACTTCTGAATGGTGCAGAATGCTGGAGAGTAACAAAAATAGGATATCAAAACAACCGTTTTTCAACACAAGTAGCATGAAGAACATCATCCCCAATCTAGAACTGTTAGTCTGACACACCACGAAGACATGCGTACCAACGTAGCAAATAGATGCTACATTATCAGAAGAAGCCCTGAAGCCATCACATAACTGTCATGCTATGGACTCCATAAGAAAACGAAAGCGAGGCTGTCTAAAAGCTACCTCACGGAGAACTGTGGCGACAGAAATACAAAACATGAAACAGAGTTGTGGTTACCGCATGAACGATTGATGCCAACCACGCAAAGAGGAGACAGTTTGATGCTGCCCTACAAGACGCCACGATGCGTGATGGTCACTTATAGCTCTGCAGGTCAGCCGCCCAGGACCAAAGAAGAAGAAGATATTCATTGTTACACTTTATTATACAGAGGACATAATCGTGAGAATTATAGAATGTGGGGAATATAATTGAGAGTAATGCGGAGTTTAAACCGGCACCCCGAGCGAGATAGTAGTCCAAAGAAGTAACAAAACCTATGTAACTTTAATGCGTTACAGGCTAAAAGGTCACGAAAGATTAATTTATTGAGCTGGCAAACTCATTCGTTCTCTTTTCTTCGTACTAGTTTACACTAGTGGCTGAGTGTTAGTGGTGATAACGTGGGACGCAACCACGTGTGCACACATGCTGAAGGTTTACAGATCGAGACAAGCAATCATGAAGATTCACTATTCAACAATGCTAGTGAGATCTATATTCCAAGTCATAATCGATGGTTAACCGTTTACAGTTCAGAGAGATGAATTCTACACGGAGAAGATTAAATACAAGTCATCAAATAAGTGCTTCGCAAGATAGGATAGTTTTTTTAAAATATTGTAGGAACATGCTACGAGGTTTTAGACTCATGAGATCACCATATTGGGTCATTTTTCGTAGATCAAGCAACTAGTTATATAAAGTTTGACTCTTCAATGATGTTTGTTCCAATAAAGACGATGAATAATGAAGAGACAAATGTAAGAATTTAATTTTCAAAGTTTTATATTCATCATTCGTCAGTGCTGAAGAGACCCTTGATTTCTTAGCCAAATTATCATCTCTGGAAGTTGACATTTGAAATCTCGAAGCTGGTCACAAGAGACAGACTAGAAAGTTGAGTACAGAGGGAGAATCATTTTTTGTAAGTCAGAGAAAATTGTTTACATGTACTTTTGTTTTAAGTCCAGGCTGGGACACTGTTTATGAGAAATACTAGAGCGGATATATATATATATATGAATCTTTGGCCTTATTAATCAAAAGGTAGCTATACTACCTAATGTAACAGACTGCCACATCCTCAATGCAACTGAAGCTTTTCTTGCCATTTGAATTATTTTTCCTAATATCAGTATCGATTCCGTAATTGTTGTGTTTTCTGCAACCAAGAAAAAGAGATGAGTCCCAAATCTTGTAGGGGTGTTTCTCTATGTGGCATCTGGCGTTCTTTTACTTCACTTATTGTAATAAAGTAATAATCTCTACGCCCGCTAATACTCGAGGCGAAATCTCAGGTTATTATTTATGTCTAACCTGACACTGATTTTACGCGAGTATCCCTTTTTTCTTGTACAGAGACATGTGTCCCTCGCCATTCAGGTAAATACTCTCCGATTTCGGAGGTACCCATTACAGCTGGGTCTGCTCAGGAGCCGCCAATCCCTGGTCGACGACACTCCATCAA
>JAMPIV010014085.1:102500-238645 GCA_024509875.1 Oreohelix idahoensis
ACTTGTATCCGACAAGGAAAACTCACGTTAAGATAAAATAATATGGGGAAAAACGAGTTAAATATTGTTGGGCTGTTGTAGGTTTATTCCCTAGTGCATAAGAAATACGAGGGAACAGGATATTGCACAAAACACTGTCACACTGATATGCTTGGATCATAATCAAATCGACGAGATGTTTTCAGCATTACAGAATGTTTTGTCACAGAAACAAGCGAAGACAACAGAATGTAGTTGTTAAGGTCAAAGGGGAGTGATTCGTACTATACTGATTATACAGTGTGAATTCAGGGTTGTAGCACTTGTCGGCTTGTTTAATTGTGAGTTGTTTAAACATTTATATGTTAGAAAACAGAGTGTACAGAAAGCGTGTGAGCGCTGGTCATTTAGGTATTCTAGAGATGTGCTATGGGTCTTTGTGTGTACAGACCTAGGATTTGAACAGATATCAGAGTTATTGAAGAGATTATAAGGCCAGGATTTGTGCAGGCCAGATTACTTGTAGACTACAGAGTGGACAGTCTTTTGAGTATATATAGATTTAAGCCTGGGTGGCGTTTTGTAACTGCAGTATCAGCAGTCGTTCTGGTGGAACATTAGAACTGCTAGTATATATAGATTTAAGCCTGTACGGCGTTTTTGTTAACTGCAGTGTATGCAGTCGTTGAAGGACTCCTATAGATGTAAGCCTGTGTTGCGTTTTTGTAACTGCAGTATTAGCAGTCGTTCTGGTGGATTTACTGATGTAACATTAGAACTGCGATGTAAACAGGGTTTACATCATACTGAACAGCTGTAACATTCTGCGCAATTGATTATTATTGATTTTTGTGTATCCTGTTGTACCTGTGTAGTGTATCGTACCGGATTGATGTTGCTGTGTGAATAAATTGTGTGCTGTCAATTGGAAATGAACATTAGTCTGATTCGTTGATCTATGCTTGACAGTACAGGGTGAGTGACTGTACCCTTCATACCACTCACTACAGACTTTATACACAGGGACAATACAGAGCTAACCCATTTATCATCTGCTCTGTGTGGGCGCATGTACTACAACAGTCTAATCACTTCAAAAGGGATATACTTTACCAAATATACATTAACAGTACCAATTACCTGTGGGACTTAGACTATTATCAGCGTCTTCTTGTATCAGTAGTCTAAGGGAGATAATCATACTTATATCAAGAAGAGACTAGCAAAGTAATTATCGTACGCGAAAGGGAGAGTTTATTCTAGAAATAGGATTGATTTCTGAGCGGTAGTCACGTGATTTAAAGTTAGTTGCTTATCCTTTACAGGACGTGGCAATCAACCCCAGCTTTTATTGGCTGTTTGTGATTTTTCTAGGCAATATTTACGTTCAGTAGTTTGCCATTGCTTTCTGAACGGTACGGCGCTTATACCATTGTTAAAAATCCACACAAAGCGATCTGCTACCAAACCGCCTGCAGCAGGTTTCGAACCTGGTATATCTGGATTATGAAACTGCGTTCATATCCATTAGGCCACAGACGCCGACTGTCACGTGATTTAGCTACTAGAAATTTCGACCACCACTCTATTTAAGATGCGACAGCACGTGCTCAGGAGCTTCTTTAAAAATAGTTCTTGCAGCTTCAACATGTAGTGCTTAGCAGTGATAGCACGCTAATTCAAGTTTTCTCATGACGTAGCTTGAGTCGTGGTCTGCAGTTTCCAGATGCGTCTAGAAAACTTCAAAAAGAAGCACAGAAGTATACAAGAAATTGTTGAATGTTAGCCATACGACAATGCTGGTATGTACTCGCCTCGATTTAGCAAAACTACGCTTATCGAGTTTAGACAACTGAAGTCGCAGATTGAACAGTGAAGTGATAAGGCCACGAGTGATAAGGCCACGTGCGGTTGGGATAATGACATTTGATATGACGTGCAATGAGTAACACATTAGTAACATATTTTTATCAGCACAGTCTTGGTTAAATTGTTATTCCCTGGAGGGAGAAGTCCATCGATTTATTTCCAGACAAACTGAAGAGAGAACGATAAACATTATCAGAGAAATTACTCGTCTCGCGTGGAGCAAATATTTACTCCCAGTTATAGTAATACAAAATGCATTGATATGGAGAATTCGCATTTTGAAACTTATCAAAATTTATGTGAGCTTGCAGGATGGGATTGTGCCCTGCATATCATGATGTCTTTTTCAACCACGTGTACATACGTCCATTATTAAAGATGGATAAAGCAACCAGCCTTGATGTTAATTAAAAGCCAAGTGTCGACTGCCATATGATCACGTCCACTGTCAAACAGTTAATAAACCAGACGTAAAATATTTCCAACTGCCAGGAGTAACAGAAACTGGGACATTAAACAACCATGAGAGACACTGTCTAGTGTAGCAAGCCTGCCACAACACGACACCAAGAACAAACTCCAATATCAGTAAAACTGACCTGGGTATTGAAATAGAAAATTATCTCTTCGAACTAAACTTAGACTCCAGAGCTGTTTTATAATTTAAACGTTCTTTAGCTAAACCATGAGCCTCAATGCCACAAACTGTCCAGCTAGTCAACATTACTATAGTAAAGCAAGTATTTAAAAACAACTTAAAGAGAACTGGCTAAACACCTGGGCAATGGCTAAAACATGAAGACGGCTTTTCAAGCATCAACCAGCATCATCTAAGAACAATGCTATAAATTATCTTGGACGTGAAGATCAAACACAAATTTTCAGATTATGAACGGGGCACTACTTGCTTAGAAATATAGTAGACATAAAACTGACGCAAAGAGAAATCAAACCGTAGACACTGCTAACATCCTTATGAAACAGTGTAAAAGCACTTGCTGCTTTGTCCAGCGCAGCAACATGATGAGACAACTCCTCCGACCAAAAAATCCAATCATTGAAAACTTCCTATATAGCAGACCTGAACAACTAATCCGAATAGCACAGTTCCACATTTTGGCATCAAAGTCACCAAGAGTTAACGCTCAATGAAGGTGGATCAAAGACGAGACATGTCAGTTTAAACATTCATGGATGCACCTGAACATGGAAGATGATAGCAGATTTAGAGACAAGATTACATGAGTTAGAAATGAGATGTTGCAAAAAGACCCTTACAATAGTGACAAAATGGCATAAAAACGATGAACGGATAAAACACACAGTTAGGAGTGCTGTAGAACAATCTGAAGACCTCACAAATAAATAAACAAAAGCTGTCATAGTAGATCCACGTGTTCACAATGACCTAGCAACAATGTTCTTGCTGCCCACAGTATCAGACACAAATAATGACGGGGTAGACAAAGATAAAAGGATTGACTTCTGCTTCTTCTTAAAGTGCCATGCCTAGTGCCTCTCCACAGCTGCCTGTCTCCAGCACTATTTATCAATTGCCAATATGTCAAACTGTCCAGTATTCGCTCCTTGTCTTCTCCTATCTCTTTTTCATTCAAGCGTACCTGTTGTTACGATATATTCCACTTTCCTCTTCTCATAACATGCCCCAAAAAAGTGGATAGCTTCTTTCTAACTAGTGAAATAGGTTTCCTTTGTGCATTGTACTCTTTCAAGACATCCTCATTACTCTTTTTTGGCTGTCCATGGTATTTTTAACATTCTACTGTAAAACCACATCTCTGTGGCCTCTAGTGCCTTCCCTACTTGTTTACTTATTGTCCATGACTGTGGTGAAGTGGGATGTTATAAATACTTATAGGGAACTTAGTGTACTGACTGAGATCAGCTGTGAAGGTATCTATATCTATTAAGAGTAGTGTATTATAGATAACCTTACTTGCTACCACATATCTATATATCTCAGTCAGAATTATTCTGGAATAGTGTGATGCTACGTTATGTGTCTAGGGTATGTGTATGATGAAGTGTAAGTCACAACAACAGACAGATAAACAATTTAATTTAATCCACTACTCTTGACAACACTGTGACACTCACATACATATAACACTCTACAAAGATATCTTAAAAGAGTCACTGATAAACTTTCGAATAACAATATGTATTCATTACTGGCATGAATGAATATGTGTCCTGATTCAACTACAAGGGAACCAGGAATCACAATCAATTTAAATTACAAGTTATGTACAGAATGTATTTAATATGAATATTGTAGTGACATATATTATTACAAATGTTCTATGTGTGTCAGTTGTGTAGTAGTAAAATGAGGTAATACTGGTTTTGTTTTGTTCAAGCTCTGTTGGTATTTGTCATCATGACTTCAATAGTTTGTCTTTAGGGACCAGTATTGGAGATGTTCACAGTTCCTGATTTTAAGACAAGTAAATTCCCCTCTTAATGTTAATTTTAAAAAGTCAGTTCAAGATGAGGGGACATAATGTTGAGCTCAGCTGGCCAAGTTAGCTTATCTGGCGTGATGGCGGCAGGAAAGGACTCCTCTGCTCGAATTCTCCTCTGGACTCTGGAGACACCTCACTGATAGCTAAAAGGACCAAGGAGTATGCTGTCCGACACTGGATTCAGCAAAGCTCTGACCAGGTGCTGCTCAGTACCATCAAGACCACTGTCCCACAATTCATACGAATAAACACAGATACGTTGATTAGCCATGAATTCTGGCACAAACTGGCACAAATTCCCATCTGCTTATCTTCCAGGCTTTTATTTAGCCAAATATATGCTGGCTTCAACGCACTGATGCTTTTTCAAGCTATTTTAAACAAGTGGTTTCGAACTAACGCTCCCAAGTGTGTATATCAGCGAGTCTGACCAATGAGCCCCGTTTCGACAAGTGTTTGAAAAAATGTTACCTTTCCCCGTTTCCCCTAACAACCAAGATAGTATTTATAGCCCGACCAATCGTGGTTAGGCTTTCATTTGTTGCGCTCCAATCAATTTGGAGTTTACATGGTAGGCTATTTCTGTAACGTAAATTTTTTTCAAACACGTTAAAAAAAAATCTTATGAGCAGAAATGATTTTATGCTGTCAGGCACCCCCAATATTTTATTTTGGGTATAATTTATTAATTCCTGGACTATTTGCGTAACGTTTTACATATTATTTGTCAGCAAGCCCTAAGGAACCCAAAAATACAAATTTAAAGGAGCTACGTGGCTGCATTCAAAATATGCAATTTCTTCTACCTCCTGTTTCGAAGATGTGCTGTCTGGGTACTGTTATGTTCTCAACCGTAAACCCATCTAATGTTATCTTTTCTACTAAGAGTTTTTTATGATTTATAAACCTAACTCTGGGAAAGGGTAGTGTATTTTATCACTGTCCGTCTGAAAAAAAATTAGTGCTTGTAGTCTTACACGCGTGATGGCAGCATTTATGTATCGCGCGAAGCGTGTTTAGTGTTCGGCTTTCTGCCTCTCCCTTCTCTTTTTATCCTTTAGTCCAACTGTTCGTTCGTTTTGGTAACGCAGTATAATTAATGTTAGGATTAATTTAGGTCATTACGCAGTACGTCTCAATGTTTTTCTTAGAAATGCAGCACACGTTTCATTGAAGAAGGCGGGTAATAATACAGTAAGCTTTTATATCAACGTGAAAGCGTTACAATTTGCAGACGAAGCAGAAAACAAGGGGGATTTCGAGTACATTCTTTGTGACAGCACTGTTATTTTCCCATTGCTCTTCTCTTTATTAATTTTATTTGTTAGGCTTTATATTTACCTAATAATTTATATATGTGGATTAGAATATTTCATGACAATGACTCACTCCCATATGTCAGGATTGGTTCTATATAACAATGAAGAACTCTCTTTCTTACTTCCATTGGCAAAGAATTGTTGCGTCAAATACTCTTCATTTTATAGAATGCTGTTTTTGCCTGAGCTATTCTGCTCTTCACTTCTGAGATGCATCTTCATCCGTTGTTATTAATGTGTCCAGGTATTTGAATTTATTGACTTGTTTTAAAACTGTTCCATTTACTTTGATAGTGCATTCTGGGGAAGCAATTTTCTTAGACGACCATTACTTCTGTCTGTTTGCTATTAAGGCTAAGGTTTGACAAAATAATTGACAGATCTAACTCTCGCGGGACTAGGCAGACTAAAAATCGATAAGCAAAAATGAAGATTATTAGTCAGGATCTCAATAGTCCTAAATAACTGCAAAATACAGAGAGAAACATTACTCAAGCAACATCTGGATCAATACACAGAGGGATCAGCAACAAGTGCAGCAGAAGGTGAAGGTGGAAAAGTTTTTCTAAGATTCAGCAATAGCACACACAAAAACTCAGTCGCAACAGGGAAATATTCTAGTAATTTCAGGGCTAATGCTATAGTATATGGCCTTTGATCTGAAACTGCAACAGAAGCCTTAATTACATAAAAACGCTCCGAAAGAGAAGTAATTCTCTTCACAGATGTGCTGTATGTAAATGCAACGTTGAAGAGTCCGAATAATGCCGACTTGTGAGACTAAACACTCCATAAACCTTATCAGCAACTCAAAAGAGTTGTGTTACTGTGGATCCCATCTCACTACAAACACATAAACAGTCAAAGGAAGGTAAAAAGCTAACTCAACTTTATACAAGCATAACTTATGACGAAGGCACGAGTGTTATCAATAGCAGATACAGGAGCAAGTAAAACAGAGCATCCAGACCACCAACAGTAGATGCATTTAACCAGCTCAGCAGAAATGGAGAAGTGGTAATCTTCAGACTTCGAACTGGCCACAACAGATTGGGATACTATCTATTCAACAAGCTAAAGAAAGGAACTACTGATGAGATTAACTCTGGCACCGGTATAATGATTGACGAACATCTACTTCAAAGGTGTCCAACATATGTGAAAATATTGAAGCTGACGTCTAAAAGTGTACAAAGAAGAAAAAACATAATAAAAATAACATTGAATTTTTGATTTAAAATAGCCTCTTTTTCTATTTACTGGTTGTGAAATCCATGATTAGGCCCAAAAGTTTAACAAACAGTCGCACAGTTTACATGTTTATCATAATAAAATTCCGATAATTTACATTTCCACACTCAGCACTGTTGTCCTGAAGTTACAGACACACCTGGACTTGACAATGAACAGTTGAACTGATAACAAAGTGGAAAAGTACTAATGTTATTACAAATTAAACCACTAAAAACCGCAGATGGAAGTACCCACGTGTAAATCATCCACTTTTATCATCATAAATAATATGAATTTTTTCTTTTATTCTGTCCTAATTTTTGTGTGTGACTTGTTGCCGCTTTCAGCAAGGTACCATATGCCCGTGTTTAGTGTGCTTAAAGGATAAGTAAGCAGAAAGAATCATTACAGCTATCATAGACATTAAGTTCAACCTTTGATAGAAAGTCATGCTAATGAAACAAGTGATACTTTATCAGGTAAGGCCGGCCACTGCTGGAGTAATTAAGCAATAAGATTACGAAGATAAGCGTATACATTTTACAAGGTATAATTAAACAAAACATAAAATCAAATGAGATGCATCTTTCTTACCGCAGCTTCCGCCCAAGTCATAGCCGTACGACTAAAGCCATAACAGGATTCGCCAAAAGGTAACCAGCCAACAGGACAGGTAATACCTGTGATTGAGAAATGGAACAACAGGTATGTCAGTTTTACACAGCAGCTGATGACATGAAAAAAACAACAAAGAGAACGTCAATATATAAAATAATTCCAAGTATGGAAACCAGAGGTCGGCAACCGGTCAATCGTGTTCTACTGGTAGAACGCAGGGGATGATTTGATAAATAATTAGATGACGAATGGGAATAAATACATGCTTTTTAAACTAGTAACGTTTTGGACTAACATGTTCCTGTCAGCAGGGGACAGAGTGGCTAAGAGGTATGGCATCCGCCTCGAATTCCAATGGTACCGGGTTCGATTCCCAGTAGAGGGAATATAGTTTATGAAATATTTTTATTCAGAACTATTGGTCCTATTGATGTCATATTCCTCCATGGTCTCCTGGGTAGTGAGATTGGATGCTTAGCCTTCTCGGATAAGGACGAAAAAAATAGGAGGTCACGTGTGCAAGTTAAAAATCCCTCGGCAGTTGGAAATTGGAAATAGTAGGCCACACGGCCCCCACCCTGGCAAAAATATAAAAATTAGAAAACCTACCCACCACAAAAATATTTATATAATGTGTGATTCCGAAATACACATATTGGGATTCTAGTCTGTGCTACGGACTTCGTGCACTGTTCTGAAATCTCACTTGCTTACTTAAAATCCTCGAGATAGCGTCACTTTGTTCATGAACTGTATAAAATATTTCCTTTAAAGGGAAGTTACCAGCTGGTAAAAATCAATTTAGTTTCAGTTTCAGTTTACCGCCCCGCTATCTATGGAATTGTGGGAGGAGGATTCAAACAGAAATAAGCTTTATATATAAATATAAATATATATATATATATATATTTATATTTATATATATATATATATATATATATATATATATATATATATATATATATATATATATATATATATATATATATATATATATATATATATATATATATATATATATATATATATATATATATATATATATATATATATATATATATATATAAGCTGCATGTATTTAAACTCCAAATCGACTTAATTCTGAAACCAGAGACATATTTATCATGAAACTGTACCAATTATAAAGCTGTATTCCACTGAGTTCTCCGGACAGTAATTTATATACTACATAACGGTTACTTTCACAATTGCCTGAAGCTTGCAGTATGGTTAAAATACAGTAGTGAACTTGAAAGTTGCAACCAAGGTGGCTTGGATTCAGTTTCAATCGCAGGCGGGAAAGAAAACAAAATGTACAAGATGCTGAATTTGGAGTAATAGACCAAGTGGGCTCGACTCGCCCTTCCATCCCCGACTTAGAGTGTTAAAGAGATAAAAGGGCTGAAACACTTTCCGAGGCAACATTTTCTAAGGTCTTGCTTTAATGATTGGTATAGAGCTTCCTGTCATCTTTGATTGGTCGTTGTTTCTGAAATAGATACGTACAGCTCCTGGGTTGTCAACCGCTGAATCAATTGTCCAGTATATATGTAGTCATCAGCATTATACGATCAAATATCAATTAATTGTGTTATGTCTGGGCTCATAATTTCATCTAGGCAGTCATCAACTGTATTTTGAAGCAGCTCGAAGAATTCCTCCTTGACCTCTGCTCTCTCATCTCATTAACATTTTGCTCGTTTTGGTTCAGCCGAGACTTATGGTCCGTCGGTCCTATTATGGCACATATTATTACAAGGCAGTCCTTGTTCTTAAATCCACAAGGAAAGAGGCAAAAGGTAGACCAACAATCACATGGAGAAGATAACTGGGTACAGATGTCACAAATAACTCATTTGAGTTATTTTATAATTGTTGATCAGAATCGACGTCCCTACACTCTGAGCAAACCCACAGGTGCTCGGTCTCCCTCAGCAAATGTCGAAGGGTATGAATGCTCTGTGTTTCAGTTGCGCCCTGGTTGTATACACGCCTGATGCATCCTCTCATTCGTCCATTTTTGCAGGTCTTACGTTTGATGCCAAATTCTAGCAAGCTTAGCCTTGATGCTTCTATCGATTGTTGTGTCATTCTCTAATAGCCGATTATTAACTGCTCTCAGTATCTCACGCTTATTCGTATCGAATGCACTTTCTTTGGGTGCACCTGAAGCTAGTCTGTCAAATCAATCATTTGTGCGTAGCCCTGCTTGACCAGACAGTAGATTCGCACCAGTTCCTGAAGATTCGAGGCTTCTTTTGAGGTTTTCCATTCATGCCGTAGCCATCCACTTTGGACCTTCCGACTCATAGATTGTGAGTCTGATACAATAACTGCCCTTGTTAAACCACCTTAAGGCTGCAGGAACTGCCTTTACCTTCATTCTCATGCTGAAGGTTGTTTTCACGCACCCTTGCAATGTTCAGCGACGATTCTGCCACTTACTCTAGCAGAGAACCCACACCCTGATTTCTCACCACGGATTATAGACCCATCAGTGTACACAATGATATCATCATCGCCAGCAGGATTATTTATCAGTTGATAATCTAATTTTGTGAGAAAATCTGACAAGTCATTCATAAATCAATAAGTAAACGTCTACCTGTTTCATGTAGAGAATGTGCAATAATGTTGGGTGATCCTGCAATGAGAAATAAAAAACAAATTTTACTGTCATAGAGCGAAGCAGGAAAGCTTAAAAAGATGAAGATTAGTAATAATATTAATCAATCAGTACCCTTTAGCTCCCCGAGGAGCATAGACCTTCAACAAACACATGCCAAGTCTTCCTGTCCTGTGCCATCCGCTCAAGTTCTTTCCATGTTTTCCTCATCATTTTCACCTGTGTATCCAGTTATCTTCTTCATGTGTTTTTTGGTCTACCTCTGCCTCTCTTTACCATTGAATTTAAGAACAAGGACGGCCTTGTAATAATATGCGCCATAATATAACCGACGGACCATAAGTCTAGGCTGAACCAAAATGAGCAAAATTTTAATGAGATAAGAGAGCAGAGGTCAAGGAGGAATTCTTCGAGCTGCTTCAAAGGACAGTGGATGACTGCCTAGATGAAATTATCACGCTCGGATATTTTAATATCAGAGTTGGAAATGACCATGCTAGATGGGGTGGAGTTATCGGAAGATATGGAGAAGATATTCTCAATGACAATGGAAAGCGACTCCTTAGATTCTGCAGTGAGCAGAATATGATCATTACAAACACAAAGTTCCCACATAAGCGCATACATGCATACATTAGATGTGAACCAACAAAGAATGAGAAGTCAGTGATCGACTATGCCATTGTTAGGAGACGCTTATTCAAATTTGTCCGGGATGCTAGAGTCTGGAGGGGGCCAGAGATTGGAAGCGATCACTACCTGCTTACCATCAAAAGAACAACTGAAAGAGTTTCTCAGCCTAGGAACTGCCCAACATCACGCAAGAAATTAATTAAACGAGCAGGAGAAATGAGCATTAGGACCTACAAGCTTAGAGAGCCAGAAATTAAGACCAGATATCAGGGGCTTATTGCTACAGCAGTGAGCAACACAGAAGAACAACCTGATGACCTGGAAACCCTCTGGCTTAAATTCAAGGACATCAAAAAGAGAGCTGCTGCAGAAGCATGTGGTGAAGTCCGACTTGGGAACAAAAGAAAGAGGACACCTTGGTGGACAGAGGAATTCAAAAAGGAAATAAGAGAGAAGAAAATGGCAAGGAAATCATACTTAGGAGCAAAACCACAACAGGACAAATGGAGAAATAAAGAGAATATGTGACACTCAGAACAGAAGCAAAGAATAAGATGCTAGGAGCAAAACATAAGTCCTGGTAAGAATTTGGAGAAAAGCTAGAAAAAGATGCGCAAGAAAACCAGAAATTGTTCTATAAGGCCCTAAAGAACATGAGGAAAAAAACAATGCTCTCAAATGTATAAAGGACACGCAAGGCAAATTGCTTACTGCCCCGAAGGAAGTAATGGAAAGATGGAAAGAATATTTCTCAGAACTCCTGGATGTTGAGCAATGTCAAACATCAGAAATGATAACCACTAGCACAGAAGAGAAAACCAATGATGATGAAGATGACATAAAGATGGAAGAACTGAAGGCAGTAATGGAAAAAATCAAGATGGGCAAAGCAGCATGGCATAATGGTACAACACCGGAAATGGTTAAGTACATGGGAGCATCAGGCGACCTATTACTCGTAAGGGTCCTACAGGCAGCGTGGTGCAACAAGACCATACCAAAAGATTGGGAGATTGCAATCATAACACCAATTTTCAAAAAGGGTGACAATCGACAATGTGGAAACCATAGAGGCATATCCCTTCTCAGTGTCCCTGGTAAAATCTAGATTAGAATCCTAAAGCAGAGACTTCGACGCCTAGCTGAGCCACAATTGGATGAGGTCCAGTGCGGATTACGAGCAAACCGAAGTACTCAAGACCTAATCTTCACACTCAGACAGCTGAGTGAAAAGGCCCATGAGTATAAGAGTGAGATCCATCTTTGTTTCATAGATCTGGAAAAGGCATTTGAAAGGGTCCCCTGGAGCAAACTTTGGGACAGTTTGGCAAGGAAAACCATTCCAGCACCTCTGATTCATGCTATACAGAGCTTACAAGTCTTGCATAAATTATGTGAGGGCAGCAAACCATAAGTCAGAAGAGTTCAGGAAAACCACTGGTGTAAGATAAGGTGATATCCTTTCACCTTGTCGTTTTATACTCCTCATGGACGATGTCATCAAGGGATGTAAGGAGAAAACAAGAAAATATTCAGTGGGGTACTGGAAGATGAGACAGGTCTGTATTTCAGAGCTGGCATTTGCTGATGATGTTGCCCTGATTGCTAAATCAGAGGCACATCTCCAGTCCAACCTGCAATTCTGGATAGAAGAGCTGGAGAAGAGAGGGATGGTCATAAGCAGTTCTAAAACAAAATCCATGGTGATATCACGAGAAGAAAGAAGACATCAGATTATGCTGGGAGATTAGGTCCTGGAGCAGGTCGACCACTTTAAATACCTCGGAGCTATTATAGACCAAAAGGGAGGCATCAAAGTTGGCCACTGTAAGGCAGCAGCTGGGAGACTTTTTAAGTCCATAAATCGAGGATTCCTCAGCAAGAGAGAGGTTGGTAAGAAAACGAAGATGGCTGTATACCGCTTCACCCATGTCCCAGTCTTGATATATGGAAGCGAGTCATGGGCTATGACCACAACCCACTGTTACCGCTACGTAAGGTAAGTGGTTCAGGATCCCAATGTTAATATCTTTTGCTGATAAAGGCAATCAGCTTGTGGTCGGACTTACAGATGGCCGACAGGTGTGTAATGTGGTATATATGCATACGCAAATCTTCTTCTTCTTCTTCCTCGTTCGTCCTGAAAAGGACGCTGGTTGCGTTGTGTCTGTTTACGCCGGAGCTGTGATATCTGCACCTTTCGGTCGACACATCCGACTTCAGCACGGCAGTTTTTGGGACCGGGTTTGCCTTCCCTCTGCGATCCCTACTCGCTCAGCCAGACTGCAGTGATGCAGACTGTTTCCAGGACCACCACGTGGAGGTGGAGTAGGGTCTTAGTCAGCTCTGGTTCGCTGACTCTGATGCAAGCAGTCAAGCTATGGGTCGCTGACTGCATTCTCTATTGCTGCATCTTTGGGTCCCTGCATACGCAAATGAAAAGGGTTTGTTCATCTACACAGACTGTAATCACACACCACAGCAAACGTAAAAGTCAGGGAATGTTGGAACAAGCTGTAACGTTTCACAGTTTATTAACACCGCAACATTGACGTTGGGACAGCACACTTCACAGGTTACAGTTCACGGCAAATCATGACACATCAGGTAATCAAAAATATCCATAGGTAATTGCGTGCATAATCCAAAGGTATATAATCATCGATAACAGTTCATTACAGATCATCAGACATCAGAAAGCAAATTCATACGACTCAGATACTGGTACAAAAATTCCAAGCACAAAGGCTGCGGAGCACAGCAGCTCATAATCATAAACATCATGGCAAAATATCCATTCAAGAAAAGGACTGCATACATCGCAGTTTACAATAATATAGCCTGAATCAACATACTCCAAGGCCTGGATAATACATCTCCTGGGAGAAAGAACATTCCCTTTAATAATCTATCGAACTTCAAAATCCATCATCGGTAATATGAATGTATATAATGGCCTACAATCCATGGCCTGAAAATACTTTCAATCTCTATTAAATTCCCCCTTTTCACAAAAGATATCCACTGGTACACACTGCCAGGAACGCACTCTCTCGAGATTACCGTATCTCAGTACAGCTCAGTAACAAACTTGTGACGATAAAACTTAGCTGTTCTTGAGTTGTTAGATGATATGGTAGGACCCTCGAATAACATCAGTACCCCTGAATACTGTTGTAATTTTGTCGTCAACGTGGAACTCTACCACCTGGGAAAATTAGTATCCATCATTTCCACGTGGATTTTTAACACGTTGGATAATTAATGTGTAGACTGTTATCATCTGTGCATCCAAGAGATCGTATTGTCTGAGGGGAGGTTAAATCACGCCCACTGCTATCTCTAGAGCAATTAATAGCAGTTATTTTCCTTACCTTTGCCAGTACGCCTGCCCAGTGGGGCGTTGCCAGAGTCCAAAGAGGAAGGCGGCATACGATCAAAGGCAAGGATGGGCCCAGAATATACGAAGCAGCTTCTCGCCGGCATTTCCCATCCTCATGCAGAATGGCAGAGACGAGACGGACAGGGAAGTCCAGAGCGCAGACTGGCGGCCCAGAAACACGATAGTTCCCTGAGTTCAAATAAGGTGTGAAATTTTCACGTGTCCACCCGATCTTTCATTTCATTTAATATATATAGAGACCGTGAAGAGTGCAATTTATCATTCGTTTGCCAGAGATCTACAGAAACACTAGCTAATAGTTGAATCCTGCTAGATTCCCTCTGGATTTTCGGCTATATTGGAGTGAAGTCTTCTGTGCTGTCGTGAGAAATTCTAATCCACATATATAAATTATCAGGTAAATGTAAAGCCTAACACATAAATTCAATAAAAGGAAAGAAGAATGGTAAAGAACAGTGCTGTCACAATGACGGTACTCGAGATCCCCCTTTTTATGCTTCGTCTGCATATTCTCACGCTTTCACGTTGATAGTAAGCCTACTGCATCAATACACGCTTTCTACAATAAAACGTGTACTGCATTTCTAAGAAAAACCTTGAGATACGCAAGCTGATTAATGACCTAAATTAATACTAGCATTAATTACACTACGTTACCATAAACGAAAGGACAGATGGACTAAGGATAGAAAGAGAGGGAGGGCTGAAAGCAGGAACGCATGCAACACTAACCCGCGTCTCGCGATACAAAATTAAAGTCATCACGCGTGTAAGGCCACAAGCACTAACTTTTTTTTTCAAATTGACAGTGATAAAAAACACTACCCATACGAGAGTTAGGTTTAAAAACCTGTAAAATGCTTATAAGGAAACCTGACATTCTACTGTTTTATGTCTGAAATCCTGACATTAGTATGACAGTACAGCAGACACCATAAAGTTTGGAAGTGAGGAGGTGGCAACAGCACGACTATCCTAGAAGAAAATGCATATTTTGAACGCAGCCACTTAGCTCCCTTAAATTTGTATATTTGGGTTCCTTAGGACTTGCTGACAATTAATATGTTAAGTGTTACGCAAATAGTCTAGGAATTAACAAATTATAGCCAAAAGAAATAGTGAGGGTGTCAGACAACACCAAAATCAGAATCGCTCAGTGGCAGATTTTGAAACCACCATTGTACGGGAAATAGGTCCCCATGTTAAATCCTATTTGATTGGAGCGCAGTAAATGTAAGGCGAAACACGATTAGTCGGACTACCAATACTAATTTTGTTGTTGTTAGGGGAAACAGTAGTAGAGGTACTTTTTTGAAAAGCTGTGTAAACATGGCACGATTGGTTAGACCCGCCAATATAGTCAATTAGAAGCGTCAGTTCAGCACCACATTTTCAAATAAACTTTCTAAAGCAACAGTGCGTTGAGATTCAGCTTATATTTTTCTAAATAAAAGCCTGAGACAGCGGCAGGTCGGATTTTGTGCCATATTCATTGCCAGTCAACGTAATTGTGTATTATTTCCATGAATTGTGGTAAGCTTGAAATATTTGATATCTTTTTAATGAAAATTGAATGTAAATTGATAATTTATGTCTGTATATGTGTGTAGTTCAGTAGCAAACATAAGGCAAAGCCTAGATATTGCTCCAACCTGAACAGAACGTGTCTGAGAAAAGTAAAATTGCATGGAATTGCCTAACAGTACACTGACACCTATCTTATTGACTAGAAGGAACTAATGCTGGAATTGCAGAGGCGTGGTAACCATTAGGGAGGAGTATACTGGTGTAAATTGTTTCAGATGAAGATAGCAGTTGGCCTACCGCTCTGAACTCAGTGTTTGTTATGTATTGTGTTCAGTCTGGAAATAGATTATAAATTAGTTCTGAAATAGGAGGTACAACCTTCTTGTTTCAGGGACCGTGGTCCTAAAGTTATTGAGCAGCACCTGGTCTGAGCTTTGCTGAATCTAGAGGCTGACAGCATACTCCTGGGTTCAGATAGCGACCAGTGAGGTGTCTCCAGAACACAGGAAGCAATCGAGCAGAGGAGTCTTTTCCTGCCGCCATCACGAAAGATAAGCTTCTGTGGCCAGAGGAGCTCAACATTATGTGTCCCCCTCTAAAATTGACATTATAGTAAAACAGAGGGACAATACATTGTTTAAATTGATAGGAACTGTGAACTTTTCCCCATACTATTTCCAAGATAAACAAACACTTGAAGTCATGATGACAAATAACAACATAGCTTGAAAAACAAAACCAGTATTACCTCATAGTACTACTACACAACTGACACACATAGGATAATATTAATAAAATATGTCACTACAAGGTTCATATTTATAAATTATGTACATATAAATTGTGATTACATTTGATTGTGATTCCTGGTTCACTTTGTAGTTGAATCAGGATATATATTAGTGAAAGTAATTAATACATATATATTTGAAACTTTACCATTGACTCATTTAAGATAGTCTTATAGAGTGTTAAATGTGTGTGAGTGTCACAGTGTTGTAAAGTGTTGTGGAATAAATTAAATTGTTTATCTGTCTGTTGTTGTTGTGACTTACACTTCATCATATACATACCCTAGACATTCAACGTAGTCATCACAATATTCCAGAATAATTCTGTCTGAGGTATAAATGTGGTAGCAAGTAAGGTTATCTGTAAAACACTACACCTATTAGATACAGATACCTTCACAGCTGATCTCAGTCAGTACACTAAGTCCCCTATAAGTATTTATATCATCCCACTTTACCACATATATTGGGGGCTCGTCCGGGATATTGAACTTTCTCCTATTATATATATATATATTGGGAATAATAAGAATTAAAAGGTATCCTTGGGTGGAAATAAATAACGTTGAGCTCTCAGTGCCTGTGGTGTCCTTGGATAAGTAATTACAGATTGTATTGTTTAGTTAGACATTACATACATTTACCTGTTAGAAAATGGCCGACTCGGCAAAATTTCGATCTGCTGCTGTGCAGACTGCAAAAGAGTTAGGAATGGACGGACAAATTATGATTGCTTATGTCACTGCTGAATGTGACAAATATATTGAACGGGAAGAAAGAAGATTAGAAAAAGAGGCCGAAAGAAAGTTAGAGGCTGAAAAAGAAATTAAGAGGTTGCAGATTGAGGCTGAGGCTAAGAAATTGGAGGCAGAAAGAGAGGAAAAAAGATTGAATGCAGGAAGATAAGAAAAGAAATTGGCTGCAGAAAGGGAAGACAAGCGATTAGCTGCAGAGAGGGAAGCAGAAAAGGAGGGGAAGAGATTACAAAGGGAACATGAGTTACGACTAAGGGAGTTTGAGTTTCAAGGCCATGCTCCTGAAAATGGTGCCAGTCCCTTTACCTCTGATGCCACTGCTAGTCAGGGAGCCTCAATCTCAGCTATGAATTTTCATTTAGATCATTTTGTTGAGAAAGACGATGATATTGAGAGCTATCTAAATAGATATGAACTATTAGCTACCACGTATGGGTTAGAGAGAGAAAGTTGGAGCTTAAAGTTATCTCAAGGGCTTCGTGGGGCAGCTTATGAAGTTTTTGCCAAAATGAACAGAGGTGATCAGGAAAATTATGACATGCTAAAGCAGGCTCTTTTGTTAAGATACGAAAAGAACGCAGAATTTTATAGGAAAAAATTTAGGAATGCTAAACTACTTTCAGGTGAAACCTATCACCAGTTCTCTGCACGGTTAGAGACATACTTGGAGAAATGGACGTCTCTAGGGAAAACCCAAGATCTTAAAGAAATGGTCCTTATAGAACAATTAAGAGAGTCCATGGCTCCAGGCCTGAGAAAGTTTCTCATGGAACAAGGTGCAGAGAGACTGGGGGAGTTACTAAATGTTGCAGAAAGGTATCAAGCAGCTCAGGCAGAGGTATCAGGTAATAAAAAGAAACAGGTAGATAATTTTAGGGCACCACAGAACTTTACACCCGTGTGTTGCCGGGGCCCGAAAGGGGAGCAAAGAATAGTAATACTGCACCCTACCACGCATGTCGTAAAAAGCGACTAAGGAGGGTTGGGCATGGGGCTGTTTACCCCATCCCGTAAAAACTTCGCACAGTGGGCTGATCACCTGCTTGCCAACCAATCTGATTACGGAAACAACGATAGATTGTTTGGTCTGTTTTTGTTCCACAAAGACGCCACTAGGCGTGGTGGAAACAGCGATAGATTGATCAATTTGTTGTTGCCCTAAGACGCCACTGGGCGTACTGGCCACATACTGCTTTGCCGGTTGGTGGCTAGGGATGGAAGAAGAAGAAGACAGAACTTTAATAAATTTGATCCTAGAGATCAAAACAAAGGTAAGCACCAGTTTGATAGGCCACGGTATGACAATAAAAATAAAACCCCACAATTCGATGAAAGGAAATATGATGAAAGAAAATCTTACAACCAAGGAAAGAGATGGTGTAAAAATTGTAAGATGAACAATCATGACACTGACCATTGTAGAAGGAACCCTATAGTTATGGCCACCCTTCAGGTCAGGTCGACCTCAAGAAAGGAGGAGGATATTCTGTTAGATACCACTCAAGAAGAGATGAGGAAGGCACAGGCTGGGGATAAGACCCTCAAGCCTTGTTTCAGGAAATTGTCAACTTGTCATACAACTCCAGGCAAGGGAGATTTTTACATGAAAAACAAGTTGATTTACAGGAAGGCCGGAACTAGATCCCATGGTCACGGACAGTTGGTTCTTCCAAAGAGATATAGGGCAGACTTAATAAGGAGCCTACATGTGAAAAAAGATGGGGCCCATGAGAAAATTGGTACCATCATCCAAAAGGTGGCTCACAATTATTATTGGCCCAAGGCAAGGTGGGACATTGAGAATTTTGTAGAAAGGTGTAGCATAGCACATGAGGGAACACCCACAAGTGGGAACATTGATCAGGACCTAGACACGCCAAGGGGCAAAATTACGCCTGAAAATACGAAGAGAAATAAATTTGATAAAGTGGACCAAATGGAATGGGAAGCCCCTTTTCACGGACAAGCTTCAATTAACTGTTTTACAATGGCCACTATGCAGAGAGTGCAAAAAGATGTCTTACCCCAGGATAAGCCGAAAATCCCTCAATCGGACTTAAACAAACTGGAGGAAGAAGATGTAGAGAGGAAATCTCTCATCAAGAATTCTAAGTGGGGAGAAAGCCCCAAGAGAAAAATTGGTAGCGGTCGTTTTGTGAATGATAATTCTGGGAAGAAAAATCATCACTATAGCGCTTCGAGTGGAAGAAACCATACCGGTGCATGGACAAATAGGTCCACAAAATTAAAGGTCCATATGTAACGCTGTTAAGAACGTGGACTGATGAAAAGGGAGAGGAAAAGATTACATCCTCATACCAATATGTGAATGAGCTGACCACTCGTTTAAAAACTGGCTGGAAACTTGCCAATGAAAATTTGAGACAAGCCAGGAAGAAACATGCTGCCTATTTAAACAGGAAAGCTAAAGACAGAGATTTGGCCGTGGGAGAGAAGGTACTGCTTCTTCTCCCCGGTAGTCAGAATAAGTTACAAATTGGATGGCAAGGTCCATATACAGTTCTAGAGAAGGTGTCTAGAACCAATTATAAGATAGATAAGAAGGGGAAAGAAAAAATCTATCATGTGAATCTCCTGAAGAAATACTTGGAAAGAGAAAATCAGGAAGAGACACACTTGTTGACCTTGTCCATTGCCATGGAGATGAAAAAGGAACCACTTTCATCATTTGAATATCCATTACACCCCTGTGAGACAGCGGCACAGGTGAAAATCAGTACACATTTAACGAAAAATCAGAAAGAGAGAGTGCAACAGGTTCTAGATAATCATGCAGAGGTGTTAACAGACCGACCGGGGCATACAAACTTATTGGACTATGATATGAAACTGATAGACCCCACACCTGTCTGTATGAAACCCTATTCGATTCCTTTTGCTAAGGAAAAGCTTTGAAGGAAGAGATAGACTATTTGTTGAAGGAAGGAATTATTTCACACAGTGAATCCTCGTATAGTTCCAGTGTTGTACTCTTAAGGAAACCCTCTGGAGAACATAGACTCTGTATAGATTACAGGAGACTGAATGCTATTACAGAAGGACAGGTGGATCCATTGCCGGATACAAATCAGTTGTTTGCCAGGCTAAATAAAGCTAAATATTTCTCAAAAGTGGATCTGAGTAAAGGATACTATCAGATTCCAGTAAAGCCTGAGGTTAGACCATACCTAGCTTTTAGTACATCAGAGGGACACTATGAGTTTAACAGATTGCCATTTGGATTGAAGAATGCGCCTAGTGTCTTCTCTAGAATGATGAGAAAATTATTGGACCCTTTGAATAATCCATGCATCACAAATTTCATGGATGATATCCTTATAGCCACAGAAACATTTGAGGAACACATTGACTCTCTGAACATGCTGTTTAATCGACTTAGAGAAGCGAATTTGACAGCCCGACCAACCAAATGTTGTGTTGGATGTAAAGAATTAGAGTTCTTGGGACACACAGTTCATCAGGGAAACATGACCCCTGACCCCAAGAATTTAGAGAAACTAAAGAAAGCCCCAAGACCACAAACCAAGAAAGACGTGAGATCCTTTGTCTCATTATGTGGTTTCTACCAAAAGTATATCAAAAACTTTAATTCCATATGTGCACCGTTAACTGATTTGACACGTAAAGGACATCCAGATCGAATTACATGGACTTCACAATGCGAATTCGCTTACCAGGAATTAAAGGAAAAGCTCACAAGTAAACCTATTTTGAAATTACTTGACTTAAGTCAAGAATTCATTGTAAGAACGGATGCCAGTAATATTGGGTTAGGTGCGGCTCTGCTACAGAAATCAGATGCATTGGATGGGGAATTAAGCCCAGTGGCATATGCTAGCAGAAAGTTGAATAAAGCTGAAACCAATTACTCAACTAGCGAAAAAGAATGTCTTGCAGTAATATGGGCGGTAAAGAAATTCAATATTTATCTGTATGGGAAGGCATTTAAGTTGCAAACGGATCACAAACCCTTGTTGTTTCTAGTGCAGGCTAGACATGAAAATTCTAGATTACTCCGTTGGTCATTACTGATGCAGCCATTTGAGTTTAGCATAGAGTATATAAGCGGAAAAACAAATCTGGGAGCGGATTTTTTAAGCTGCCATCCGTGTGATGAGAATCACCCTAAGCCCCAGGAAAGATAATAAATTTCTCTATGTGTATATAGAATTATAGACTGACATATAACGTCTGTTTTAAGTGGGGAGAATTTGTCGTGAGAAATTCTAATCCACATATATAAATTATCAGGTAAATGTAAAGCCTAACACATAAATTCAATAAAAGGAAAGAAGAATGGTAAAGAACAGTGCTGTCACAATGACGGTACTCGAGATCCCCCTTTTTATGCTTCGTCTGCATATTCTTACGCTTTCACGTTGATAGTAAGCCTACTGCATCAATACACGCTTTCTACAATAAAACGTGTACTGCATTTCTAAGAAAAACCTTGAGATATGCAAGCTGATTAATGACCTAAATTAATACTAGCATTAATTACACTACGTTACCATAAACGAAAGGACAGATGGACTAAGGATAGAAAGAGAGGGAGGGCTGAAAGCAGGAACGCATGCAACACTAACCCGCGTCTCGCGATACAAAATTAAAGTCATCACGCGTGTAAGGCCACAAGCACTAACTTTTTTTCCAAATCGACAGTGATAAAAAAAACACTACCCATACGAGAGTTAGGTTTAAAAACCTGTAAAATGCTTATAAGGAAACCTGACATTCTACTGTTTTATGTCTGAAATCCTGACATTAGTATGACAGTACAGCAGACACCATAAAGTTTGGAAGTGAGGAGGTGGCAACAGCACGACTATCCTAGAAGAAAATGCATATTTTGAACGTAGCCACTTAGCTCCCTTAAATTTGTATATTTGGGTTCCTTAGGACTTGCTGACAATTAATATGTTAAGTGTTACGCAAATAGTCTAGGAATTAACAAATTATAGCCAAAAGAAATAGTGAGGGTGTCAGACAACACCAAAATCAGAATCGCTCAGTGGCAGATTTTGAAACCACCATTGTACGGGAAATAGGTCCCCATGTTAAATCCTATTTGATTGGAGCGCAGTAAATGTAAGACGAAACACGATTAGTCGGACTACCAATACTAATTTTTTTGTTGTTAGGGGAAACAGTAGTAGAGGTACTTTTTTGAAAAGCTGTGTAAACATGGCACGATTGGTTAGACCCGCCAATATAGTCAATTAGAAGCGTCAGTTCAGCACCACATTTTCAAATAAACTTTCTAAAGCAACAGTGCGTTGAGATTCAGCTTATATTTTTCTAAATAAAAGCCTGAGACAGCGGCAGGTCGGATTTTGTGCCATATTCATTGCCAGTCAACGTAATTGTGTATTATTTCCATGAATTGTGGTAAGCTTGAAATATTTGATATCTTTTTAATGAAAATTGAATGTAAATTGATAATTTATGTCTGTATATGTGTGTAGTTCAGTAGCAAACATGAGGCAAAGCCTAGATATTGCTCCAACCTGAACAGAACGTGTCTGAGAAAAGTAAAATTGCATGGAATTGCCTAGCAGTACACTGACACATATCTTATTGACTAGAAGGAACTAATGCTGGAATTGCAGAGGAGTATACTGGTGTAAATTGTTTCAGATGAAGATAGCAGTTGGCCTACCGCTCTGAACTCAGTGTTTGTTATGTATTGTGTTCAGTCTGGAAATAGATTATAAATTAGTTCTGAAATAGGAGGTACAACCTTCTTGTTTCAGGGACCGTGGTCCTAAAGTTATTGAGCAGCACCTGGTCTGAGCTTTGCTGAATCTAGAGGCTGACAGCATACTCCTGGGTCCAGATAGCGACCAGTGAGGTGTCTCCAGAACACAGGGAAGCAATCGAGCAGAGGAGTCTTTTCCTGCCGCCATCACGAAAGATAAGCTTCTGTGGCCAGAGGAGCTCAACATTATGTGTCCCCCTCTAAAATTGACATTATAGTAAAACAGAGGGACAATACATTGTTTAAATTGATAGGAACTGTGAACTTTTCCCCATACTATTTCCAAGATAAACAAACACTTGAAGTCATGATGACAAATAACAACATAGCTTGAAAAACAAAACCAGTATTACCTCATAGTACTACTACACAACTGACACACATAGGATAATATTAATAAAATATGTCACTACAAGGTTCATATTTATAAATTATGTACATATAAATTGTGATTACATTTGATTGTGATTCCTGGTTCACTTTGTAGTTGAATCAGGATATATATTAGTGAAAGTAATTAATACATATATATTTGAAACTTTACCATTGACTCATTTAAGATAGTCTTATAGAGTGTTAAATGTGTGTGAGTGTCACAGTGTTGTAAAGTGTTGTGGAATAAATTAAATTGTTTATCTGTCTGTTGTTGTTGTGACTTACACTTCATCATATACATACCCTAGACATTCAACGTAGTCATCACAATATTCCAGAATAATTCTGTCTGAGGTATAAATGTGGTAGCAAGTAAGGTTATCTGTAAAACACTACACCTATTAGATACAGATACCTTCACAGCTGATCTCAGTCAGTACACTAAGTCCCCTATAAGTATTTATATCATCCCACTTTACCACATGTGCTAACGGTATAATATATTAGTTTCAAGTGATCAGTGGTCTAGTTCTTTCATTTTATTTCACTGGACTTTGTGTTAATTTAAATCTATTAAATTAAACCCATCTCAAGAGTTTCCAGTTGTAAATTTAATGATATATCTATTACACTATTTCCAAAGATAATAGATGCTTAAATTAACTTTTAAAGTCGCGAAGGAATTTATAACTAATTAATTTAGTTAAGTTTTATATATATGTGTGTGTTTTTAACCATTAGACTCGCGAAGTGTTTTCTTAAATATATAATTGAATACGCGAGTGTATATAATAGTCTTAACGGTAAATTTATCGCGCGATAGAATATTATTTGATTTTGCGGTATGATTTCATGTTTTCTATTTTCCACATAGAGTGATCATAAACCTTTGCGTCCCAGCAATTATATAGAGTCCTCCGAACTCGGTTCTTAAAAACCTCCAGAGGTTTGATGAACAGTTTAAATTTAATCTTGTGGCGATCCTGTTGGGGTCCAACTGTCTGAATTTACCAGAAAGAAAGCAAACCCAAGAACATTTAAAAAAATCATCAATACAATTAAGTCTGTAAAGATAAACTGGAGAAGAACATTGCCAATAGCGATATATTTTATTTTACTGCTCTGCTGTGAGAAAGAGTATATATGTCCTGACCACTGACAGTCCATAATTTTCCACTGGCTTAAAAAAAAACCCGAAGGAAAAAAACAAAGCTCACTGGTCAGTCGTTGTCATCACGCTTAAGAAGTTTTTTCACCATCAGCGGCGAAATCCAAGAGACCACACCATTCTCATACCCATATCTGTGACCGTGCCATCCCATAGAAACTTTATATAAAAAATCAAAGAGACACAATAAGGCTTCACCTTCCAGCGATTTCGGGACACTTTGCTAAACGCCTAAACCCGTTAAATCTGGGGCTGGAAACCGAAGAACAGAACGCATTCATTTATTGAATACTTACTGCTGTATGTGTATTTTTCTATGGAGTGCCAGATTCCACGATTGGTAAGTGTGTGTGAGAAAATGTGTGTTGGCCATCACGAGCGTGCATGAATGAATAAAATTTATTTGCAAACATTATAATTTGCCTTACCTGGTAAATACCTGTTTTTTTTTCTGTATTCCTTGTATTGTTCTCTTTAAGAGGGATTTCTTAACTTTGGGTTATTTCCCCTCCCTAAATTTGCTTAGCAAAGGGAAAACAGTTGAGAATAATAGGAATTGTTTCCCCCCCCCCCCCCCCACCATACCTAATATTGTAACCCCTCTTATCAGAATAAATTAATTTACTGTAGGGTTAAGTTATCTATTTCTGATAACCAACTGTCTTTGGACTGGGTTTTTCTTTGTCCATACAAGCGGGAAGGGCATATTGGATACTACTCTTAACCCCCCACCCTACTTGTTATTTGTACTTTCTGTAACTATGATTATTGCCTGTACTATGATAAATGTTGTGATTTTGATTTAAATGATAAATAAACACCATAAAACTTTTAGTACTGTGTTGGCCGACCCACGCCCTATTACCCATATTTGTTCTACGTAGTTTGTATTCACGTAGCGTCTGTGTGTTTGAAGCACCAAATTGGTGTGTGCACCTGAGTGTTTGGAAACTGGCAAATAATTGTTTAGCCAGGAGAGATTTAGGAGTCTACTGGAAAAAAAAAGATTATCGTTAGATAGGCAAATCGGAGAAGAGTACTGATTTCTTAGACTGTCCTTACTCTTCCAGGCACCCCTTGTGAATCAACTATCTCTTTCCTAACCCTTTCTATCATAGAGCCTTCACCATCATTCTTCACTCTAACGGGACCACTATTTCTTAGACCTATCTCAAATAAATTTACGACAAAACTCTACATGCGCGGACTCACCGCGTGAGACCACCGCTCAGCTCAAACCGTCCCTACCCAAAAATCTCACTAGGAACATACGAACAGTTTTCTTATCATCTTTTTTAAACAAACTAACAACTAGTTAGTTGAGCTGTGTTCAACAGTTACTGAGCATACAGCTCCCAACTAAGAAATTCTCTCATCACGCAGAGCCTGTTTACTAGCGTGTACAAAAATCCAACCCGTACATTCAAGTCTTTAACACTTAACTCCTACTAACAAAATATGACTTAACACCCACAAAAGCAAGATCCAAACCTCAGAAATGAGGTATCTGAGGAAGGTGGTTGAAGTAACAAGAAGAGACATGGTCCGCAAAAAGACGATACGTCAAGGCCTAAAATGTCACCCCCTGTAGACCAAAGTAGAACAGTCCCAACTAAGATGGTTTGGCCATGTCTGCAGAATAGGAGAAGCTCGACTACCACAAGCATGGGAAACAAAGAGCCAGGGATCCAGACCCCCCCCCCTACCCCTGGATGACCCAGAGTCCGCTAGGAAGACAACATCAGACAATCTTTGAAGGACCGAGAACTAGAATGGAACCAGGCCATGAGGAATACAGCAGACAGGATAGTCTGGCGCTCTTTCTTCCAAACCTCGACACCTCACGGTAGAAGGGGAACAACTAAGTAAGTGTTTTTGGTATACCTCTGCCTCTTTTTCCCCGTGGATTCCAGAACAATGACTGCTTTGTAATAAAATGCGCCATAATATAACCGACGGACCTTAAGTCTCGGCTGAACAAAAAACGAGTAAAATTGTAATAAAAACAAATAAAAATAAAAATTGGAACCCTATATTGGCAGCCGTTTCAATACCTGTATTTGCAGAATTTGACATTTGGTCCCCTCATGTTGCGTTCAACCTCCTAAATCTACTAATTGTGCCTATTTCATACCTGCAGATGTAATTTATATACTCCATAACGGTTACTTTCACAATTGCCTGACGCTTGCAGTATGATTAAAATACTGCAGTGAATTTGAAAGTTGCAACAAAGGTGGCTTAAATTCAGTTTCAAACGCAAGCGGGAAAGAAAACAATTTGTACAAGATGCTGAATTTGGAGTAATAGACCAAGTGTGCTCGGCTCGCCCTTCCATCCCCGACTTAGAGTATTCATTAGATCAAACGGCTGAAACACTTTCCGAGGCAAAATTGTCTAATGATCTATTTGCCCCGTGCTTTAACGTTCGGTCTAGAACTTCCTGTCATCTTAGATTGGTCGTTGTTTCTAAAATAGATACCTACAGCTCCTGGGTTCCCAACCGCTGAAGCAATCGTCCAGTACGAAGATAGTCACCAGCATTATGCGATCAAATATTAATAAATTGTATTAGGTCTGGGTACGTGTGAGTTTATTGTTATAATTGTTAATCATAATCGACGTCACTGCACTCTGAGCAAACCCACAGGTGCTCAATCTCCCTCAGCAAATGTCGAAGGGTATGAGTGCTCTGTGTTTAGTTGCACACTGGTTGTATTCACGCCCTATGCATCCTCTCAAACGTCCATTTTTGCAGGTCTTACGTTTGACGACAAATTCTAGCAAGCTTAGCGTTGATGATTCTATCGATTGCAGTGTCATTCTCTAATAGGCGATCATTAATTGCCCTCATCATCTCACGCTTATTCATATCGAATGCACCTTCTATGAGTGCACTTGATGCTAGTGTGTCAAATAATTCATTTGTGCGTAGCTTTGCTTGATCAGACAGTAGATTCGCACCAGTTCCTGCAGATTCGAGGCTTATGTGGAGGTTTTCCATTCATGCAGGAGCCATCCACTTTGGACTTTCCGACTCATGGATTGTGAGTCTGATACAATAACTGCCCTTGTTAATCGACCTTAAGGTTGCAGTAACTGCTTTCACCTTTATTCTCATGCTGGAGGTTGTTTTCATGCACGCCCCGCTATGTTCAGCTACGATTCTGCCACTTATTCTAGCAGAGAACCCACACCCTGATTTCTCACCATGGATTATAGAACCATCAGTGTTCACAATTTTGACAAAACGTCTGAACATGCTCTTTTGTGTGATCTCTCACACCTTCAGCCCTCCGGCAGTATCTTTTTTTCTTAATTTTTCTCACATCGCTTTTATTTGGCATAAATCAGGCCATTTCATTCGTTATTTTCACTATTTTGCTCTAAGCTTGACATAGCATAGTGAAGTCTCTAACACGCCAGTCCCTTATGGCAGTATTTGCTACGGGAGTAATTCGTGTCTTATTGTTTCTTACGTCACTCTCAGACTGTTGATACGCTTCACCAGGTTTGTTAACCTGGCCGGCGATAATATTTCATCGCATAATCTGTCTGACCGCCTGTGGAAAGGTGTCCGTCATACATTTGACCCCATTGGAAAGCTGTTGATCATGTTGACAAAAGCTTGTGTTGTGCTACGATGAAAGAAGACAACACTGTCTGACCAGACATTTGTCTGGCGGAGGCACGCAGATGAAGTGGATAATTAAATAATCTATCGAGATAGATATCCGGGCGGAAAACATTACGTCAGGAAAACACGGTCACAATATAGTGATAAACAGAGGTCCGCCAGAAGTCTTATGTAACGATTTGACATCACTGTTGTAAGAGGCCACGCATTTATATTAAAATTAATATTTTAAATACTCGTGGGATGAGTAATGATAAACTTCCCCACCCAAACAGTGCTACATAGATCTGATTGGTTCGCCAGAATCTACTATGATTTGCTTGGAACTTTCGGTGGAAACAGCTGGATTCGAACGTGAAAAATCAGAGATATAATCCAACAAACTCGGAGTCACAGCACACAGACTGCATCGCAACGTCAAAAAAGCACCTCCTAAAAGCCATAGGAAAGAGGATAGGACTTACAATTCCATAACTATAAGTACTAGAATATTGGGCAACTTTGGAATTTGCAAGTAAACCCGCAATTTTAATACAAGACTGGAAACTTAGGAATTTTATCACAAGGAGTGAGAGAGGTATTTTAACAAAAGTTTTCCCAGGCAGGATTCATAGAACACCAGCCGTCAGAGGAATTAACTCATATTTCCCAGACCCAGTCATAATAGGAATTATACAAACAGTTTTCCCAGGCCTGGAATTCGCAGAACACCAGGCGTCAGAGGAATTAACTCATATTTCCAGACCTAAGTGATTCGAACAGCATCTAACTAAAGGGCTGTGTGTCTATCCTAAATCTGTGCCAGGAGATGTGTGTATTCCCAGAATTTTGGGGTAAGTGTAAACAATGTATTTAATAATGTAAATTCTATAGGTTTCTTACTAAAGTGGTTATATATGAGGCTGGCAACCTCACCATACGAAAATAGTATATGCATGAACCACTACTGCAAGAGCTGGTGGCTGTTTCTGACTAGTCGTGAGGGAGACCCGAATGCAGAGCGATCTCAGACTCCGACGGGAGTAGCGACGAGTAATGAGTGATGATTACATCACATGTGCCTGAAGTGTAACATATTATCTTGTGAGAATTATGTACCTTTTTTAATTGTAATTCAGGCAGATCATTATTCACGCACTTCAGACGCAATTTTCTAGTTGACAGAAGGATATTGGTGAATTTTCATCATATTCCCTGAATTACATTGTGTGCTCGGGAATTTAATTCTACTTAGAGGTTAACATTGGTAGGTGGAGCGTATGACAATTGGCCTGTTAGAGTGCGGAGAACAAATGTACTCAGCAAAAGGCATTTGTTTCTTTCTATTTGTCACAGTTCGTGGTTACAAGACATCTGACTTAAGTACTGACGTTCCTACGCCACTAGTGTAAGAGAAGAGTATCACCACCAACCGCCTACAGTGGACGAATTATGTGGATAAGTGTACTCATCACCAAAAAGAAGTTACGGAAACCACAGCTGCAGTACTCATCTGAAGCTAAGGTATGTGTAACAGGCGGCAGCAAAAATACGGACATTATTAACGCTCTACTTAACCGCTATGAGGATATCTCATTGTGTTAATGAGATAAAAGGGCTGAATCACTTTCCGAGGCAACATTTTCTAAGATCTATTTGCCTCTTGCTTTAACGTTCGGTCTAGAGCTTCCTGTCATCTAAGATTGGTCGTTGTTTCTAAAAAAGATACCTACAGCTCCTGGGTTGTCTACCGCTGAAGCAATTGTCCAGTATAAAGATAGTCACTACCATTAAACGATCAAATATCAATTAATTGTATTAGGTCTGGGCTCGTGTGAGTTATTGTTATAATTGTTGATCAGAATTGACGTCACTGCACTCTGAGCAAACCCACAGGTGCTCAGTCTCCCTCAGCAAATGTCGAATTGTATGAATGTTCTGTGTTTCAATTGCGCACTGGTTGCCTGATGCATCCTCTCATACGTCCAGTTTTGCAGGTCTTACGTTTGACCACAAAGTCTTGCAATCTCAGCCTTGATGCTTCTATCGATTGCAGTGTCATTCTCTAAAACGCGATCATTAATCAGCCTCGTATCTTCCGCTTATTCGTATCTAATGCACCTTCTATGGGTGCACTTGAAGCTAGTCTGTCGGTGAAGTTATTGCCTCCCCTGCTTTGCAGTAGTGGTCCAACAGTGGCCAAAACTCAAGAGTATCTATTATATGCTTTAATGGAGTCTATCTTTACACCAGATTACTCTTGGCAGAAATGTAGATAGAATAGTAGTAAAGCGTCTATCACATAGGAGTCTTTACAAGATAAGCAAAAATAATGCTGGCTCTCGCTTAGCACGTTAATTCTGTAATCTGCCGACACATTTAATGAAGAATTTAAGCAATTGTTTATTCCAGCTCGTTAAGCCCCCACCCCTGAGTTAATCAGTGGAATTATTGTTATTCTAGTATAGCTCTGTTTAGAATTTGTATAGTAATTTGACTAAGACAAACATGCATTAACTTTAAAATTATTAAATCGAAGTTAAATTTGTAACATCACAAATAACAAAATTTAATAATCACTTTAAGTTTAACAGTTTAAAGGAAAGGATTAATAGTTAGTTACAAAATAAAGTCTTTTATCACTCGGCTGATGGTTTTTGGATAATAGGTTCAAGTGACAGCATATAGGTTAATTTAGCTGCCAGTGATGATTCTAACCCTCCTTATTGTTGGTTGTTTTCAATCTGTTCGCGCTCGGCTCTGGTCAAAGTCCAGGCGCCGCACGTTCCCAGAACGTCAAGTAGTAACGGCCAAGCTGGTTCTGCGCCTGCCTATAAGACCCTCTTATGATGACCCTCTTCGCACACCGTCATTCTACTTCACCTGGTGCCAGAGATTGTACTTTCTGCTGGTACCACTAATAACTGGTAATAGAAATAGAAACGAAACGCGCTTCTGAGTATGGCGTTTTCCTACACATAGGTATGTGCCTCGCCCCCTCCCCCCCCCCTTTTTCTTATCTACCACCCCATGTCAGAATTTATCCTCGATGAGAATTAAATTTAATCCCTCGGGATAAAACTTTCTTTACATTTAAACTTCTTCTTCTTGCGATCGCATCTTTGATGTTTACACCGTCAAACGAGTTCTCATGATGAATTCGACTGTTGTTTGAAGTTCCTATTTAGCTCCATATAGCTTTGAGTTTAGTGTTGAGTCATTGGGCCAGTATATCTTTCTTAACTGGTCATACAGAGGACAATCCTGTAGAACATGCTCAGCAGTTTGTTCGTTTAATCCACATGTGCACAGTAGTGAAGCAGACAATCGTAGCTTGTGCATGTGTTTATTCAGTTTGTTATGCCCTGTCCTGAGGCGAAAAATAGTTATCTGTCCCTGCCGGTCGAGGGTGTGATAGTCGTTTTTGGGTTGGTTCTGTTCTCTTCTGATAGTCTGGATAGCTCTCTTTTTCTCAAAGTATGTGACTTCATTATCTTCTTGTTCACATTCTCCTCCCTTTTTTGGAAGTTTATCTGCCTTTTCATTTCCGGGTACACCACAATGAGATGGTACCCACTGAAGTATGGTTCTCTTTTTGGCAGCTACCTTGTTTAATTCATTTCTCAGATGCGGGAGTTTACCACCCTTGAGAGCTTGCAGGACAGAGAATGCTACAGTATAGAAGACCAAGTTACTTACTTGTCTCAAGCAATAGAAGATGCCTTCCAGGAGAAGAAAAAGGTCCAAACGATCTGGGTCGACTTCAAGCAGGCCTTTGACAAGGTGTGGAAAGATGGCCTCATTGCAAAACTTAGGAGAAGTGGAATCCAAGGCAACATGATGAAATGGATCCAGTCATACTTGCATAACAGGAGAACTAGAGTCACTCTTGACGGTCTGCAGAGCAGAAAAGTGTTGCTCCATCAGGGGGTACCTCAAGGAGGAGTAATTTCCCCAACACTCTTCCTTGTTTACATTTAAACTGAATAGCTTTAGCTCTACATGTCGTTTAAATGTAAAGGTTAAACGTACATACATAATATGTTTTACATTTACATGTCCACTGTTTGAAAAGTGTTCACAATATAAATTCATTTATGTTTTATTTATATTTTTGCTGATGAAAAAGTTTGAAACTTCTATTAATTTAAAATGAATATTTTCACATAGACATTTACACTGGTTCAAAGCTTGAAAACTTCTATTAATTATGAAGTGAAAATGTTTATAGAACATTTACACTGCTTTGAAAATGTTATTATTATACTTAGAGTGTACATAATTTCTTTCAATTTTCTCTCCCTGCTCCATAGGGAACCTGGAACTACTTTATGCTTTTAGTTCTCTTTAAGAAACTATCAATAAAGCAATCACCAGCTCGTGCAGTGGTGGTTCACAAATCATCATTTTATACGCTGAGGTTGCCAGCCTCAAATAACTTTGACATCCAATAACGAGATTCACACATTCAATAGCGAGTAGTGCAGAATAAAAAATTCACTACTTACGCCAATCTTGGCTACAGACTTGTTGCTCAGATGAATAAAAGAAACGAGTCGGTCTCTTACACGCGTCTGGGGGTCTTTAATTCTACAATAGGTTTCCTCTCTGACTCCGTTCGTCTTCAGTTTCCTAGTCCCGGTGTTCCTTATTAAAATGTAAAGATTTCGTGTGCTTTATAAGTCTTATTTGGTTCTCTAATAAAAGGTTCGGTTAACAAAAAGGAATTATGAATCTAGTTTTCACTCTGCCGAGGTCTGATGTTGTCTTGGCGAGCGTGAAATTCACAGAGAAATAAAACTGCGATATGGTCAGACTATATTCCTACCTTCCCAAGCGGTGTTCGTTATGGAGTTAAATAAATGCTCCAATCATATTCTAACAAGTGGCGTGTGGTACTTTCAAAATATATCGGAGATGGAAACATTTTGCAAATGTCACGTCTCCTATAGATGGTATTATGATGCCGATGCCCTTGTGTAAAAACTTACAGACAGATCGGGGAACTCACATGACAACATGCCCACATGTGTCATACCGGCAGTAATTTCGTTATCTGTCGTATGAGTACGCAAACTCCGTGTTTCCCCAGCTGGGTTACGCCCCAAGTTGCTTTATCAGCGATTAAATCTAACACGCCGGCGACTATCTTATCTCAGTTGCTCACCGCAAGCCAGGATGACCGGGTAACAAACTGGGGACATTATCTGAAAGGAGTGTCACAAATGTTTGAACATACAAACTACCTGCCCCACAAGCAGAAAATGAACGAAGAAAGAATGAAAGAAATAACAGTGCAATAATTGATAGCACTAAAAATCAGTACCACGAAAGTACCGATACTGCCGGAGGGAAACAAAGATCGATAGGGGCCGCCCCATTTTGTCACACCATTAAATCATTCATTGCCGCGTAGCTCTGCTTGACCAGACAGTAGATTCGCAAACGTTGCTGCAGATTCGAGGCTTCTATAGAGGTTTTCCATTCATGCCGCCGCCATCCACTTTGGCTCTTCCGACTCATTCATTATGAGTCTGATACAATAATTGCCAGTGTTAACCCACTATAAGGCTGCAGTAGTTGTCGCAACCTCCATTCTCATGCTGGAGGTTGTTATCATGCACGCCCCGCTATGTTCAGTAACGATTCTGCCACTTTCTCGAGCAGAGAACCCACACCCTGATTTCTCACCGTGGATTATAGACCTATTAGTGTACACAATGGCATCATCATCGCTAGTAGGATCATTTATCAGTTGATAATCTAATACTGTGAGAAAATTTGACAAGTCATTCATAAATCAATAAGTAAACGTCTACCTGCTTCATTTAGAAAACTTGTGGTAATGTTGGTTGATCCTGCAATGAGAAATAAGACAAATGTCATTGTCATAGAGCGAAGTATGAAAGCTGAAAAAGATGAAGATTAGTAATAATATGCACCGTAATCTAACCTACAGACCCTAAATCTAGGCCTCGCCAAAATGAGCAATATTTTAATTAAAAATAATTAAATAAATAAAACTTGGGAGACTAAATCAACCTCATTTTCAATAATTTCATTTGCAAAATCGGACATACGTCCTCCTCAGGTTGTTTCCAGCCTCCTATATATATTGTATTGTATTGTATAGATCAGTTTGACTTCACATTTTATTAACTCTATACATTTTCTCCTGCGGTGTATACAATCTGAGGTACAGATACATATGCTTACGTACCGACGTTGATGTTGTCAAGTAATTTGTGCGTGTTCTCATAAAGCATTTTCAAATTAGTTTTTATAGTGCAATTTTCGCCCTTTTCATATTTTCCCGAAAAGCTCCTGGAATGTTTTACTATTCTTTACAAAATTTGTCACTTTGACAATTAGTCATATGAGAATAATTAACGTAATATTATATCATTATTCAGTTTGAAAAATTCCGTTAAGTGTCAGGCCATCAGGTGGAGATACAAATCTCTCTCCATGACAGCATAGCAATCGTTTTCTCCATTAGTTGTTGACTCTCCCGTGCCACGCTCTTCTCTCTTACCTTAGATGCTGTCTCGCAAAGACCCTCTCGGACCTTAACTACCAGACTTGGTCCGCTCGATTAATATTTACACGCGTCACTTATTTCTTTCTCACAATTTCAAGCCGGACCCAATATTTAAACTGCTGTCCTGATATAGTTATCTGATATTCAACGTCAGGTGATTATAGCAATTGTTTAATATTAGATTAATATTGATTATGTATTTTGCATTATTACCTTAACCGTCGTAAGCTGAAGTATTCATTATAATACATGTTACCAGAAAATTATTTACCAGATTATAAATACAACTGTAAACGGAACTATATGGCGCATGTTGAAACTATTATTGGTAATGCACTTAGCAACTCATGATTTTGTTTTCCCGCAGGTTGATCAACCAGCAACAGTCATGCATTGCAAAGAGAAGATGTGTACCGACCATGGTGTGACCGGTTGGCCTACTTCTACTACTTAAGCGCTAACAGCTCTACCACTAAGTAGAAAATAGTATTAGATACAGACTAGCTAGTACAATTAACACCAGTCATAAAACAATGACGTCAATACACTTTTGTGTATAACAGGAACCCCTGATGTCTTCAAGGCTTGTGTGAGTACACTTAAGTTAGACCGGAAAATGAATTTTGGGAGGATCAGGGCGGTTTCCGTTGGATGAACAATGAAGAAAAACAGGTAGTTAGTGAGCTAGAGAGCATGATATCATTAGGTTCAGAAAAGATGAGCTCTCCCACAAATATGTGTTAAAGATAATATTTGTAAGTGGCAAGCGCCATTTGAAGGTGTCATCGGACAATAAGCCAAGGGAGTTGGTTGTTTCTGTTATGACAGAAAATGTAAACTATTGTCTAGCCGCCAAATTGCTTGGTATGCCACTATGTTAGAAATTCTAGTTATTTTGAGGACAAAAGAACCAATCTCGCCAGTTTCAAGAATTTGTGTATGGGATTTTCTAAAGATTCAGGTATGACGAATATTTACTAGTATATTGATGGTAGGCAACAGATTAGACCAAGTGACAGTCTAATGATTAGCAAACGGTTTAACGAGTAGCAAGTAACTTGGGAAATCGTTAACCTTGGTGGTAGCCAAGTACTACTCTATCCATACCAAGTTAAGACTGTAGAACAGCAAGCTCAACAGACGAAATTTTCACTGAACATTGAGAAGATACATATTGCCGTACGACTAGCAGTGGATAGGCAATTGTTGATAGCAGTAAATATTAAGTGGAGACCATCATAAGATTTAGAGTCAGTTAGAACTATTGAGGCAACAAGAACGAATGAGAGAGCGAGACAGTTAAACAAACATAAATTTATGGAATTGAATTAATGTGCTGTACAAATCAGCCTCGTGAGGAAGGCTGGGCATATAATCATCATTACTAAACCCTGTTATGTAAATAAAGTTAACACATTAAATTGACACTGCTGGTTGAGTGAAGTCTATCATCGTATTGAGATCATCTATCACTTGTCCGTTTAAAACTGTTTGTCGTCATGTGAGAAAGTAATTGCGTTAATACCTTCACCATCCTTGAATAAGCTGCTAAGGGAGAAGATCGGAGCAAGATGGAAAATTCTGTGTGCACTGAAGATAGTCCTTGAAACCCAACCAAACAAAACCCTCAATAGAAAGTCTCCGTCATATATGAGGACCAAAAGAACCTGGGTCACTAAAGGAATGACAATTCTTCCTAACCTTTAAGGTGATAATCTCACAGGCCAAACTAGCCTTAGTACCACCCGTACTGTCACAAAGAGAAGGCAATGTGTTTATTGGCTAAACACTGTACGTGTTACAAAGGGAGCCCACATAGAGACATACTGAAAAACTGTATCCTAAACTCTTCATTTTGAATGTGAATTTCAATGATTGTGATCAAAACATTCTTTGCGTTAACGCTGCAAAGGCAGTATCATTTATCCGTAACACTCGTTTCTGCTCAAAGTTATTGAACTTCATAATCTGGTGTGTAATTCTTAAACGCCCTGAATAAATTTAGTTTCGTGCATTCTACAGTTTGAATGGGAACAACAAAATGTAAAGTTTTTTTTTTTAAAGAAATGCAAAGTTGTTCCTTTTAACCCTGCAAATTTTACATCCTGATTACCAGTAACTGTTACTTCAGTTATTGTTATAATTATTGATCAGGATCGACGTCACTGCACTCTGAGCACATCCACATGTGCTCAGTCTTCCTCAGCAAATGTCGAAGGGTATGAGTGTTCTGTGTTTCAGTTGTGCCCTGGTTGTATACACGCCTGATGCATCCTCTCATACGTCCATTTTTGCAGGTCTTACGTTTGATGCCAAATTCTAGCAAGCTTAGCGTTGATGATTCCATCGATTGCAGTGTCATTCTTTAATAGGCAATCATTAATTGCCTTCAGTATTTCACGCTTATTCATATCGAATGCACCTTTTATGGGAGCACTTGAAGCTAGTGTATCAAATCATTCATTGCCGCGTAGCCCTGCTTGACCAGACAGTAGATTCGCACTAGTTCCTGAAGATTTGAGGCTTCTGTGGAGGTTTTTCAATCATTTCGAAGAAATCCACTTTGGATATTCCCACTCATGGATTGTAAGTCTGTTACAATAATTGCCCTTGTTAAGCAACCTTAAGGCTGTAGTAGCAGCCTCGACCTCCATTCTCATGCTGGAGGTTGTTATCATGCACGCCCCGCTATGTTCAGTGACAATTCTACCACTTACTGCAGCAGAGAACCCACACCCTGATTTCTCACCGTGGATTATAGACCTATTAGTGTACACAATGGCATCATCATCGCCTGCAGGATCATTTATTAGTTGGTAATCTAATACTGTGAGAAAATTTGACAAGTCATTCATAAATCAATAAGTAAACGTCTACCTGCTTCATTTAGAAAACTTGCGGTAATGTTGGTTGATCCTGCAATGAGAAATAAGACAAAAGTCATTGTCATAGAGCGAAGTATGAAAGCTTAAAAAGATGAAGATTAGTAATAATATGCACCGTAATCTAACCGACAGACCCTAAATCTAGGCCTCGCCAAAATAAGCAATATTTTAATTTTATAAAATAAATAAATAAAACTTGGGAGACTAAATCAACCGACATTTCAATAATTTCATTTGCAAAATCGGACATACGTCCTCCTCTGGTTGTTTCCAGCCTCCTATATATATATTGTATTGTATTGTATAGATCAGTTTGACTTCACATTTTATTAACTCTATACATTTTCTCCTGCGGTGTAGACAATCTGAGGTACAGATACATATGCTTACGTACCGACGTTGATGTTGTCAAGTAATTTGTGCGTGTTCTCATAATGCATTTTCAAATTAGTTTTTATAGTGCAATTTACGCCCTTTTCATATTTTCCCGAAAAGCTCATGGAATGTTTTACTATTCTTTACAAAATTTGTTACCTAGACAATTAGTCATATGAGAATAATTAACGTAATATTACATCACTATTCAGTTTGAAAAATTCCGTTAAGTGTCAGGCCATCAGGTGCAGACACAAATCTCACTCCATGACGTCATAACAATCGTTTTCTCCATTAGTTGTTGACTTTCCCGTGCCACGCTCTTCTCTCTTGCCTTAGGTGCTGTCTCACAAAGACCCTCTCGCACCTTAACTACCAGACTTGGTCCGCTCGATTAATATTTAAACGCGTCACTTATTTCTTTCTCACAATTTTAAGTCGGACCCGTCTATTTAAACTGCTGTCCTGATATTGTTATCTGGTATTCAACGTCAGGTGACTAAAGCAATTGTTTAATATTAGATTAATATTGATTATGTATTTTGCATTACTACCTTAACCGTCGTAAACTGAAGTATACATTATAATACATGTTACCAGAAAATTATTTACCAGATTATAAATACAACTGTAAACCGAACCATACGGCGCATATCGAAACGTTAATTGGTAATGCACTTAGCAACTCATAATTTTGTTTTCCCGCAGGTTGATAAACCAGCAACAGTCATGCATTGCAAAGAGAAGATGTGCACCGACCATGGTGTGACCGGTTGGCCTACTTCTACTACTTAAGCGCTAACAGCTCTACCACTAAGTAGAAAATAGTATTAGATACAGACTAGCTAGTAAAATTAACACTAGTCATAAAACAATGACGTCAATACACTTTTGTGTATAACAGAAACCCCTGATGTCTTCAAGGCTTGTGTGAGTACACTTAAGTTAGACCGGAAAATGAATTTTGGGAGGATCAGGGCGGTTTCCGTTGGATGAACAATGAAGAAAAACAGGTAGTTAGTGAGCTAGAGAGCATGATATCATTAGGTTCAGAAAAGATGAGCTCTCCCACAAATATGTGTTAAAGATAATATTTGTAAGTGGCAAGCGCCATTTGAAGGTGTCATCGGACAATAAGCCAAGGGAGTTGGTTGTTTCTGTTATGACAGAAAATGTAAACTATTGTCTAGCCGCCAAATTGCTTGGTATGCCACTATGTTAGAAATTCTAGTTATTTTGAGGACAAAAGAACCAATCTCGCCAGTTTCAAGAATTTGTGTATGGGATTTTCTAAAGATTCAGGTATGACGAATATTTACTAGTATATTGATGGTAGGCAACAGATTAGACCAAGTGACAGTCTAATGATTAGCAAACGGTTTAACGAGTAGCAAGTAACTTGGGAAATCGTTAACCTTGGTGGTAGCCAAGTACTACTCTATCCATACCAAGTTAAGACTGTAGAACAGCAAGCTCAACAGACGAAATTTTCACTGAACATTGAGAAGATACATATTGCCGTACGACTAGCAGTGGATAGGCAATTGTTGATAGCAATAAATATTAAGTGGAGACCATCATAAAATATAGAGTCAGTTAGAACTATTGAGGCAACAAGAACGAATGAGAGAGCGAGACAGTTATACAAACATCAATTTATGGAATTGAATTTATATGCTGTACAACTCAGCCACGTGAGGAAGGCTGGGCATATAATCATCATTACTAAACCCTGTTATGTAAAAAAAGTTGACACATTAAATTGACACTGCTGGTTGAGTGTAGTCTATAATCGTATTGAGATCATCCATCACTTGTCCGTTAAAAACTGTTTGTCGTCATGTGAGAAAGTAATTGCGCTAATACCTTCACCATCCTTGAATAAACTGCTAAGGGAGAAGATCGGAGCAAGATGGACAATGCTGTGTGCACAGACGATAGTCCTTGAAACCCAACCAAACAAAACCCACAATAGAAAGTCTCCGTCATATATGAGGACCAAAAGAAGCTGGGTCAGTAAAGGAATGACAATTCTTCTTAACCTTTAAGGAGATAGTCTCACAGGCCAAACTAGCCTTAGTACCACCCATACTGTCACAAGGAGAACGCAATGTGTTTATTGGCTAAACACTGTACGTGTTACAAAGAGAGCCCACATAGAGACATACTGAAAAACTGTATCGTAAACTCTTCATTTTGAATGTGAATTTCAATGATTGTGATCAAAACATTCTTTGTGTTAACGCTGCAAAGGCAGTATCATTTATCCGTAACACTCGTTTCTGCTCAAAGTTATTGAACTTCATAATCTGGTGTGTAATTCACAGACGCCCTGAATAAATTTAGTTCCATGCATTCTACAGTTTGAATGGGAACAACAAAATGTAAAGTTATTTAAAAAAAATAAATGCAAAGTTGTTCCTTTTAACCCTGCATATTTTAAATCCTGATTACCAGTAACTGTTACTTCAGTTATTGTTATAATTATTGATCAGAATCGACGTCACTGCACTCTCAGCACATCAACATCTTCTCAGTCCCCCTCAGCAAATGTCGAAGGGTATGAGTGTTCTGTGTTTCAGTTGTGCACTGGTTGTATACACGCCTGATGCATCCTCTCATACGTCCATTTTTGCAGGTCTTACGTTTGATGCCAAATTCTAGCAAGCTTAGCCTTGATGATTCCATCGATTGCAGTGTCATTCTCTAATAGGCGATCATTAATTGCCTTCAGTATTTCACGCTTATTCATATCGAATGCACCTTTTATGGGTGCACTTGAAGCTAGTGTATCAAATCATTCATTGCCGCGTAGCCCTGCTTGACCAGACAGTAGATTCGCACTAGTTCCTGAAGATTTGAGGCTTCTGTGGAGGTTTTCCATTCATTCCGAAGCCATCCACTTTGGATATTCCCACTCATGGATTGTAAGTCTGTTACAATAATTGCCCTTGTTAAGCCATCTTAAGGCTGTAGTAGCAGCCTGACCTCCATTCTCATGCTGGAGGTTGTTATTGTTGCGTGTCTTTATATAATTATTTGTATAGTCTGAGTAAACATCTTGTTACTCTGCCAAAATCACATAGACATAGAATTGGTAGACCACGCACACAGCAATTCAACTCGGCATAGTAATGTCACCACAAAGGCAGAGTGGACAATCTACACAATGTTTATTACAATAAACGCTGCTCCACATGCCTAATCTTGAAAGCCGTTATATCTTATGGCATCACAATTACAGTCATCAGTATAGCAATGTACCGTCTGTAGCTAGAACCCTGTCCTCAAAAATTTTACACATATTTATTTAATTCAGACTCACGTTCTCCCCAGCATTCATAATTCCGTTTACAAATATACTAGCATCATCTCACGGAGGTATATAGATGATCTAGTGATCAAATATCATAGGAATATGTCACGAAATAATATAAGTCTCAGGAGCTCAGAGACATACGTCCACCTGCCACAATGAAACACACAGAAGATCCTAGCATAGGATCGCTTACTTTTGCCGATACCAACTTTAACGTCTGCGAACTGCCCCCCCCCCCCCTCCCAAGGCAATGACGTAACTTCCTGTTACCAAGGACTACCGATAATAAACAAACATGAATCCTTGTCGAATGAATTTTACTCATAACAGTTATCATGAACTCCTAACTTTGTTCAGCGACAATTCTGCCACTTACTCTAGCAGAGAACCCACACCCTGATTTCTCACCATGGATTATAGACCCATCAGTGTACACAATGGCAGCATCATCGCCATCAGGATCATTTATCAGTTGATAATCTAAATACTGTGAGAAAATGTGACAAGTCATTCATAAATTTAAAAAAGACGTCTACCTGTTTCATTTACAAAACTTGCGGTAATATCGGTTGATCCTGCAATGAGAAATAAGACAAAAGTCGTTGTCATAGAGCGAAGTATGAAAACTTAAAAAGATGAAGATTATTAACAATCAACATCCCTAATTCTCGCCGTTTGTACTTCGGTCACATCTAAAGGATGCAACTGTGGTTGAAAGTTAGACATTAATTGTATTGTTTCCCTTATATGTACTCTCCCGAAAATAATAAAACCCAAAGAAGAAAAGTCGGTGAATTGTACAACACAAAGTGAGTGACACTGATATATAAATACAATTTAAGTTCTTGATTGTAGAACCCAGTCTCATTCCGGAAGCGGATTTAACTCATCATTTTGTTTTAAATAACCTTAAAATGAAAGTTTTGATTATTTCTTCAAGACAAAATTTTAATTTAAAGTATTGCAGACTTATTATTATGGATCAAAATGATGATGGATGCAAAAAGAGCTGCAGATGCTAAGAGGAAGTGACGATCGCGTCAATTACAACGAGCAAGCGAGACTCTAGAAGAAGCAGCAATACTACGACAACATGAAGCGGCACAAAGACAAGCACAGCGTCAGTCACAACGAGCAAATCAGTCTGCAGAAGAGCATGAATCTGAACTCGCTACAGAAGCTGTTCACATTCGTCAGCTGAGAGCATCACAACGAACAAAGGAGACTTCAGAAGAAACAACCGAACATAGAGCAGCGGCGACACAACAAGGGAGACGACCTAGAGCTACACGTAGTCCAACAATTCCAAATCATGATACCTTTGATGAGAATGCAGTAGCTGTATACAACTGCGGCCCAATGGATCAGGAATGTCAGTTCTGTTACTCTCTCAATTTTCAAGTGGAAAGATCAACCAATTGTTGATCAAATATTGCTGCCATAAAAGTACAGTGCTGTTGGAGCAAGAAGGAGAGAAGAGACGTCCTTTTCCTCCGTATCTCAGGGATCTTTTGTGCAACTCAGCGCATCCACAACATCAACATTTTAAGGAAAATATCCGTTACTATAATTCAGTATTGGGCTTTGCATCCATGAGTGCGCCGGAATTCTTAAGTAATGATTTGACATCACTGTTGTAAGAGGCCACGCATGTATAGTAAAATTGATATTTTAAATACTCGTGGGATGAGTAATGATAAACTTTCCCACCCAAACAGTGCTAGATAGATGTGATTGGTTCGCCAGAATCTACTATGATTTGATTGAAATTTTCGTTGGAAACACAACTGGATTTGAACGTGAAAAAAGAGAGATATAATCCAACAAACTCGGAGTCACAGCACACAGACTTCATCGCAACGTCAAAAAAGCACCTCCTAAAAGCCAGAGGAAAGAGGATAGGACTTACAATTCCACAACTACAAGGACTAGAGTATTGGGCAACTTTGGAATTTGCAAGTAAACCCGCAATTTTAATACAAGACTGGAAACTTGGGAATTTTATCACAAGGAGTGAGAGAGGAATTTTAATAAAAGTATTCCCAGGCAGGATTCATAGAACACCAGCCGTCAAAGGAATTAACTTATAATGCCCCGACCCAGTTATAATAGGAATTATACAAACAGTTTTCCCAGGCCTGGAATTCGCAGAACACCAGCCGTCAGAGAAATTAACTCATATTTCCAGACCTAAGTGATTCGAACAGCATCTAACTAAAGGGCTGTGTGTCTATTCTAAATCTGTGTCAGGAGAAGTGTGTATTCCAAAATTTTTGGGTAAGTGTAAACAATGTATTTATTAATGTAAATTCTATAGGTTTTTTACTAAAGTGGTTATATATATGAGGCTGGCAACCTCACCATACGAAAATAGTATATGCATGAACCACTACTGCAAGAGCTGGTGGCTGTTTCTGAATAGTCGTGAGGGAGCCCCGACTGCACAGCGATCTCAGACCACGACGGGAGTAACGACAAGTAATGAGTGATGATTACATCACATGTGCCTGAAGTGTAACATATTATCTTGTGAGAATTATGTACCTTTTTTTAATGGAATTCAGGCAGATCATTATTCACGCACTCCAGACGCAATTTCCTAGTTGACAGAAGGATATTGGTGAATTTTCATCATATTCCCTGAACTACATTGTGTGCTCGGGAATTTAATTCTACTGAGAGGTTAACATTGGTAGGTGGAGCGCATGACAATTGGCCTGTTAAAGTGCGGAGAACAAATGTACTCAGCAAAAGGCATTTGTTTCTTTCTATTTGTCACAGTTCGTGGTTACAAGACATCAGACTTAAGTACTGACGTTCCTACGCCACTAGTGTGAGAGAAGAGTATCACCACCAACCGCCTACAGTGGACGAATTATGTGGATAAGTGTACTCATCACCAAAAAGAAGTGACGGAAATCACAGCTGCAGGACTCATCTGAAGCTAAGGTATGTGTAACAGGCGGCAGCAAAAATACGGACATTATTAACTCTCTACCTAACCGCTATGAGGACATCTCATTGTATTAATGAGATAAAAGGGCTGCAAAACTTTCCGAGGCAACATTTTCAAAGATCTATTTGCCTCTTGCTTTAACGTTCGGTCTAGAGCTTCCTGTCATCTTAGATTGGTCGTTGTTTCTAAAATAGATACCTACAGCTCCTGGGTTGTCTACCGCTGAAGCAATTGTCCAGTATAAAGATTGTCACTACCATTAAACGATCAAATATCAATTAATTGTATTAGGTCTGGGCTCATGTGAGTTATTGTTATAATTGTTGATCAGAATTGACGTCACTGCACTCTGAGCAACCCCACAGGTGCTCAGTCTCCCTCAGCAAATGTCGAACTGTATGAATGTTCTGTGTTTCAATTGCGCACTGGTTGCCTGATGCATCCTCTCATACGTCCAGTTTTGCAGGTCTTACGTTTGACCACAAAGTCTTGCAATCTTAGCCTTGATGCTTCTATCGATTGCAGTGTCATTCTCTAAAACGCGATCATTAATCAGCCTCGTATCTTCCGCTTAATCGTATCGAATGCACCTTCTATGGGTGCACTTAAAGCTAGTTTGTCTGTGACGGTATTGCCTCCCCTGCTTTGCAGTAGTGGTCCAACAGTGGCCAAAACTCAAGAGTATCTATTATATGCTTTAATGGAGTCTATCTTTACAACAGATTACTCTTGGCAGAAATGTAGATAGATGTCACAGTAGAGATATTCGCCGAAATATATTTAGTTGGTTACGCTGTAGAGTGGCAACAGCGTAGAATGGAAAACCCGTTTGGCGAGTCGGGCCAGAACGGAAGAGGATGTAGAATTTTTGGCGCAATTTAGTCTAGGAGATGTCAGCGGTCCGGTACGGACGCTTGTTCCCTTTGTCAGAGATTTTGCTGGCATTACATGAATGCCATTCTTGTTCATTGCTTGCCGATTGTTTCAGGTGTTCAGGATTATTGATAGATTACTAGAATGGTGATGTGATTTCTAGTTGTTCTTTCCTGGATATTATTTACGGTTGAATTTTGAAATTACTTATTGCCTTGTTTCAGTATTGGACGTCGCTTGTGAGCGATAATCCTTTATTACAAATAAGGGAGGGAAACCCGAGGCCTGTAAACAGTAAATTAATATGAAACAAATATAAAGGTATGTTATCAGGCACTCGCAGGAAATAAAGAAGTAGACCACCAGACAACAGAAAAACAACAGACATGAGTGGCTTACCCAGGATTTGAACACTGGACCTTCCGTGCGACAACCCCGCCTAGCCATGCAAGCGAATCACACTATCCGCTCTGCCATCTACGCATCATCAAAAAATGATGTTTCAATGGCAGGTCAATAGTGCGAACCACAATACACGACACCAGAAGTCCTCCATGGGCAGTTCAGCCTATTAATGACGCAATCACTTCTGTTGTATTTCTATCAAGCAGTATAGGCCGAATCCAACAAGACCCTTAGGACCTTAATACTGTGTCCAGTAAATGATAGTAGACTAGAACAGTGAGAACAGGATAGTGGGTAGGTTTGGTATTGTACAAACCTTTATTACAAATAAGGGAGGGAAACCCGAGGCCTGTAAACAGTAAATTAATATGAAACAAATATAAAGGTATGTTATCAGGCACTCGCAGGAAATAAAGAAGTAGAACACCAGACAACAGAAAAACAACAGACATGAGTGGCTTACCCAGGATTTGAACACTGGACCTTCCGTGCGACAACCCCGCCTAGCCATGCAAGCGAATCACACTATCCGCTCTGCCATCTACGCATCATCAAAAAATGATGTTTCAATGGCAGGTCAATAGTGCGAACCACAATACACGACACCAGAAGTCCTCCATGGGCAGTTCAGCCTATTAATGACGCAATCACTTCTGTTGTATTTCTATCAAGCAGTATAGGCCGAATCCAACAAGACCCTTAGGACCTTAATACTGTGTCCAGTAAATGATAGTAGACTAGAACAGTGAGAACAGGATAGTGGGTAGGTTTGGTATTGTACAAACATTTATTACAAATAAGGGAGGGAAACCCCGAGGCCTGTAAACAGTAAATTAATATGAAACAAATATAAAGGTATGTTATCAGGCACTCGCAGGAAATAAAGAAGTAGAACACCAGATTTTTTGAAAAAACAACAGACATGAGTGGCTTACCCAGGATTTGAACACTGGACCTTCCGTGCGACAACCCCGCCTAGCCATGCAAGCGAATCACACTATCCGCTCTGCCATCTACGCATCATCAAAAAATGATGTTTCAATGGCAGGTCAATAGTGCGAACCACAATACACGACACCAGAAGTCCTCCATGGGCAGTTCAGCCTATTAATGACGCAATCACTTCTGTTGTATTTCTATCAAGCAGTATAGGCCGAATCCAACAAGACCCTTAGGACCTTAATACTGTGTCCAGTAAATGATAGTAGACTAGAACAGTGAGAACAGGATAGTGGGTAGGTTTGGTATTGTACAAACATTTATTACAAATAAGGGAGGGAAACCCGAGGCCTGTAAACAGTAAATTAATATGAAACAAATATAAAGGTATGTTATCAGGCACTCGCAGGAAATAAAGAAGTAGAACACCAGACAACAGAAAAACAACAGACATGAGTGGCTTACCCAGGATTTGAACACTGGACCTTCCGTGCGACAACCCCGCCTAGCCATGCAAGCGAATCACACTATCCGCTCTGCCATCTACGCATCATCAAAAAATGATGTTTCAATGGCAGGTCAATAGTGCGAACCACAATACACGACACCAGAAGTCCTCCATGGGCAGTTCAGCCTATTAATGACGCAATCACTTCTGTTGTATTTCTATCAAGCAGTATAGGCCGAATCCAACAAGACCCTTAGGACCTTAATACTGTGTCCAGTAAATGATAGTAGACTAGAACAGTGAGAACAGGATAGTGGGTAGGTTTGGTATTGTACAAACATTTATTACAAATAAGGGAGGGAAACCCGAGGCCTGTAAACAGTAAATTAATATGAAACAAATATAAAGGTATGTTATCAGGCACTCGCAGGAAATAAAGAAGTAGAACACCAGACAACAGAAAAAACAACAGACATGAGTGGCTTACCCAGGATTTGAACACTGGACCTTCCGTGCGACAACCCCGCCTAGTCATGCAAGCGAATCACACTATCCGCTCTGCCATCTACGCATCATCAAAAAATGATGTTTCAATGGCAGGTCAATAGTGCGAACCACAATACACGACACCAGAAGTCCTCCATGGGCAGTTCAGCCTATTAATGACGCAATCACTTCTGTTGTATTTCTATCAAGCAGTATAGGCCAATACCAAACAACCCAAGTTCCACTTCTAGTCTACTATCATTTACTGGACACAGTATTAAGGTCCTAAGGGTCTTGTTGGATTCGGCCTATACTGCTTGATAGAAATACAACAGAAGTGATTGCGTCATTAATAGGCTGAACTGCCCATGGAGGACTTCTGGTGTCGTGTATTGTGGTTCGCACTATTGACCTGCCATTGAAACATCATTTTTTGATGATGCGTAGATGGCAGAGCGGATAGTGTGATTCGCTTGCATGGCTAGGCGGGGTTGTCGCACGGAAGGTCCAGTGTTCAAATCCTGGGTAAGCCACTCATGTCTGTTGTTTTTCTGTTGTCTGGTGTTCTACTTCTTTATTTCCTGCGAGTGCCTGATAACATACCTTTATATTTGTTTCATATTAATTTACTGTTTACAGGCCTCGGGTTTCCCTCCCTTATTTGTAATAAATGTTTGTACAATACCAAACCTACCCACTATCCTGTTCTCACTGTTCTAGTCTACTATCATTTACTGGACACAGTATTAAGGTCCTAAGGGTCTTGTTGGATTCGGCCTATACTGCTTGATAGAAATACAACAGAAGTGATTGCGTCATTAATAGGCTGAACTGCCCATGGAGGACTTCTGGTGTCGTGTATTGTGGTTCGCACTATTGACCTGCCATTGAAACATCATTTTTTGATGATGCGTAGATGGCAGAGCGGATAGTGTGATTCGCTTGCATGGCTAGGCGGTGTTGTCGCACGGAAGGTCCAGTGTTCAAATCCTGGGTAAGCCACTCATGTCTGTTGTTTTTCTGTTGTCTGGTGTTCTACTTCTTTATTTCCTGCGAGTGCCTGATAACATACCTTTATATTTGTTTCATATTAATTTACTGTTTACAGGCCTCGGGTTTCCCTCCCTTATTTGTAATAAATGTTTGTACAATACCAAACCTACCCACTATCCTGTTCTCACTGTTCTAGTCTACTATCATTTACTGGACACAGTATTAAGGTCCTAAGGGTCTTGTTGGATTCGGCCTATACTGCTTGATAGAAATACAACAGAAGTGATTGCGTCATTAATAGGCTGAACTGCCCATGGAGGACTTCTGGTGTCGTGTATTGTGGTTCGCACTATTGACCTGCCATTGAAACATCATTTTTGATGATGCGTAGATGGCAGAGCGGATAGTGTGATTCGCTTGCATGGCTAGGCGGGGTTGTCGCACGGAAGGTCCAGTGTTCAAATCCTGGGTAAGCCACTCATGTCTGTTGTTTTTCTGTTGTCCGGTGTTCTACTTCTTTATTTCCTGCGAGTGCCTGATAACATACCTTTATATTTGTTTCATATTAATTTACTGTTTACAGGCCTCGGGTTTCCCTCCCTTATTTGTAATAAATGTTTGTACAATACCAAACCTACCCACTATCCTGTTCTCACTGTTCTAGTCTACTATCATTTACTGGACACAGTATTAAGGTCCTAAGGGTCTTGTTGGATTCGGCCTATACTGCTTGATAGAAATACAACAGAAGTGATTGCGTCATTAATAGGCTGAACTGCCCATGGAGGACTTCTGGTGTCGTGTATTGTGGTTCGCACTATTGACCTGCCATTGAAACATCATTTTTTGATGATGCGTAGATTGGCAGAGCGGATAGTGTGATTCGCTTGCATGGCTAGGCGGGGTTGTCGCACGGAAGGTCCAGTGTTCAAATCCTGGGTAAGCCACTCATGTCTGTTGTTTTTCTGTTGTCTGGTGTTCTACTTCTTTATTTCCTGCGAGTGCCTGATAACATACTTTTATATTTGTTTCATACTAATTTAGCGATAATCCTTGATTAGTCGCTGGTTAGATTATGTCGGTGACTATTTTGCTATTATGTTGAGCTGTTGATTATGGCAAGTAAGTTGGCATTTTCATTACATTGTGTACTGCATTTCATGTGTATTGTTAGCCGTGTGTGGATCATATGTGTGCACAGTACTTATTAAAGGGATATTACTGATTTAGGGGTTATTGGATTACTCATGTCAGCTACTGTGTACTGTGGTCGTACTTTGGAGACAGCGAGCTAAGAGTTTAGTGTGAGTGTGCCTTAAAATCCATAGTATCAGTAGGGGGTCTTTCACACAGCACAAGTAGCCTGGTGTGCTCTGTGTGTGTGCTGTGTAGCATTGTATACCTATAACCTATTCTGACATCTGGGGTAACTCGTCGTGTTTAGGCGTGGAGCCTGTATGACTTAATAGTTTAGTTCCCAGCTAGCTGGCAGTATTATTTCATATTATGTGATAGTACAGCTTTAGAGCCTGTATTGGTGTTGTTCAGGCCATTATGGTGCACACAGTATTCTAAAAGGTGGTAGGTCACTGTGTTGGCGCCTTCATATTTTTTCGTCAACTCACGGGAGTGAGTTGTTCTCGTTCATCCAGTGAAAGGGTAGTGTGTGTGTGTCGGTCTGTTAGTGTCTTGTTTACGGTCGTTTGACCTGACTTCGTTTACGGGCTCTGACCTATTTTCAGCGTCCAGTAATGGCTACGTTTCAGTTGATTTTTGCGGTCTATTGTCGATGAAATATTGTACTGTTCAGTTCCAAGTTCTTTGTTATGGTATCTTGGCAGGTCTAAGTACGAGTGTCAAAGTAATAGGCTAGTGTTATAGTGTGCGTTAGACGGGTCAGGTTGACATATCTCTGAGTCTTTTTGGTGGTTGGTGACAGCGATCCAGGTGGAGAAGCGGAGCTTGGGGTGTTGGTACCATTTAGTTAGGGGCCCAGACGGCATGTGGAGATGTCAGATGGGAAATAGCTTGGTCAACCTCGGTATAGGGTGGAAGGAGATGGTGTTTAGGTGTTTGTAGTTGATAGGAGGTTGATAGAGTGGTTGGTACCTCAAGTCATCGTGTTGAGTTTCTGGTCCTGTCCTTGCTACTCAGACGTGCCCAACCAAGGGCGAAGGTCCTTGCTACTCAGACGTACCCAACCAGGGGTGAAGTCTTCTGTGTTTTGTGCACTGCCGACTTACCGGGCGGGTCCAGTAGATGTCACCGTGTAAGCTGCTGTGATCCGGGAAGTGTGGACACTAAGTGATTAACATTTGCTATAACACATATATAGAACAGTGCCAAGGAACTTACTCATGTTTCTTTTCGACGTATAGACGGTTGATAGTAGCTGTGCAGCTGACCTTTGTAGAAGTCGACGTTACAGTGTGTATTATGAACAGTGCTGTGTGAGCACCGTAGTGAACAGTATATTCATCGAGGAAAGTATTTGACACTCAGAATTGCATAGTAAACTATTTCCTGGACTGAGATTCTTGTGGATTTTACGTTGTCTAGTGTGGAGTTTCGTTTGTTCTGTGATCATCATTCATCGTCAGTGCTGAGGATTCTTCATACTCAAGCGCCGTTGGAGCTGCAGATAAGTTATTGTCTGTCTGCTTTTGTATAATATATTATATGTATATTTTCTGGTTTTTTTTCTGTAAATTTAATTTTCTTGTCTGACCTTCTATCTGTTATTAGTATCATTTAGCTTAATCTGTATTCTAATATATTGCTGATTCTTAACTTACTTCTTGGCTTGTTATTGTTTTCTTTCCTTTTATATTGTCTTTTACCTATTGTACGAGTAGGACTTCGTCTGTATGTAGGTATGTTAATTGTTAGTTAAAGCTGATCTCGCTGTGTTTTCTTTGTAATCAGGAAATAGTTACATTGTATATTTTGGATACATTATAATATAATTTTACTGATACTTTACTTAGTTTTCTTTTACTGAAGCGAAGATACTGCTTGGTGGAAGAGATAGCTTCCAGCACCTCATTGTTGAGTGTGGTTTTCGTGGAGTCTTTGGTGTTAAAGCGTGTTGGTGTGTTCAAGGGAGGAAGGGTGGTGAGCCTAATCCATTCTTGGCCTCTCGTGGGAAAAGATTGGATTAGACCGATTCTTTTAGGGTGTGGCTGTGTTTGTTTTGTGGTGGAGTCTGGCAGAGGGGATTTCCTGCGACTGACCTGCTTAACATTCCAAGCCCTGTTGGTGTTAGCTGTATTTGTGGTGTGTGTATTTATAGTGTCGTGTACATTTAGTAATTCTTTGGTGGTGTTTAAGTGGTGTTTTCTCTTGTCCCATATTACTATCTTGTAAATACGTTTACAGTTATCCCTTGTTTTCGTTCGTGCGCAGTCACGCATTGTATATATTAATCTGCATATTCTCTTCATGTTCTATTATCTATTTCCTCGTGACTGGAATTTTGTTTTCGTAATGTGATGTATGTGTTTCTTTCGTTTGTGTAGTCATCTTTGCCACAGGTAGTACTTGCATAACAGAGATTATTGAGTTTAGTAGTAAGTAAAGTGTTATTTGATTATAGCACCAGTGTGGGTGCCAGTAACAGACTTTGAAGTAAAACCTGCTTTTTGGACTAAGTTGATATAGTGGTGTCAAGGTATCGAGTAGTCTCATCAGTTGTTATTATACAACTGTCGACTATTGTAAGTTTGTTGAGGATATCATAGAGACTAAGTGGTCAGAAAGACCAAATTTTCAAAGGTGTGAGACTGTAGCCAAATGGCACAGTAAGACTTTATTTATACTACAAGAGATAAAGGTTGATGATGTGTATACAGTGAGAGGTGAGGTGTTATATACTTTCATATATATATATATATATATATATATATATATATATATATATATATATATATATATATATATATATATATATATATATATATATATATATATATATATATATATATGTGTGTGTGTGTGTACATTGGAGTAGTGATAGCAGTATTTATTGGTTATTACTGCATATTTTGTAAGCAGAAATTTATCTGCGTATTTAAGTGAAATATATACGGTTGAGTAATTGCATTGTAAAGATTTATAGAAAGAGATAATAGTGAGTATTTTGAGTGTACACCATGGACCTACAGGCTTTCATTCAGATTGGGAAAGAATGTGGGTACACTGGCAAAGAATTAAATTACTATGCCAAAGCTGAATTTTATTCAGTTAAAAATCAGAAAGCTCTAGAGAAGGAGAGGATTGAGAAACAGAATGCTCTAAGAGATGCTCGAGCTGAAGAGCTAAAGATTAAAAGGAAAGAATTAGAGTTGCAAGAAAAGAAGATGAGGGAAGAGAGACAATTGCAAGAAAAGAAGATAGAATCAGAGTTGGACAAGGAGAGAACGAGAATAGCTCTGGAACAGAAAATGATGGAGAAGGAAATACAATTAAAGAAGTTAGAAGTGGGTGCGAGTGGTCAGAACCCAACTTCTGCTGGGGCTCATCGTCCTTTTAGGCTGCGTCTACCAAATTTCAATGATAAAATTGATAGTTTAGATTTCTTCCTTGAAAGATTTGAGGCAGAATGTGTGGCCTATAAGGCTGATAGGTATCAGTGGCCATCTCTTTTATCGACACTGCTAGTGGGGCTCGCGATGGAGACTTTTTATAGCCTCCCTTTAGAGGAAAGGACCGATTACGACAAAGTGAAGGAGAGATTGCTCCGGAAGTTCCGTCTGACTGCTGACGGTTACCGGACGCGTTTTAAAAACGCGATGCCATGCGCAGACCAGGACTTCGAGGACTTTATCTCAAAGATAAAGGTCCTGTTGAATAGATGGATTGAGATGGAGGGAATTCCTAAGGACTATAATGGCTTGCTAGACTTGGTGCTGCGAGACAAGGTGTTGTCCTCGTGTTCTAGTGAGTTGGTGGCGTTTTTTCGGGAACGCCAACCAAAGGACATCGCGTCCATGGCCCAATTGGGGCACCATTATGTCCTCACCCATCCGGGCAAACCGATTCAGAAGTCAGGTCTGCAAGAAGACTTAGTTGCCAGTGTCGGCAAAGTTCAGCGCCATCCTTGGCGAAATCAGTCAGACAATGTAAACAGGGTCCAAGAGCAGAAGTATGAGAAGCTCTCAAGTCCCTACCAGCCACGTAGAGGTAGCTATGCGAATTTCCGATCTCATCGGAATGGTCGGCCGAGGTGGCAGAATAGATAATATGATAGTTATAGCGATAGAGGGGAGCGCCAAACGCGAAAGCAGGTACGCTTCGATGACTCTAATAGAACACTCGAATTCCGCGTTCGTGTTAGACACAATTAATGGTGAGGACTGTGCGGGGTGTCGCCCTCTGTTTCATGCGAACGAGAGGGTAGTACTTCAATGTGGGCATGTGGCACCATGTGTGTCAGCAGTCCATGAGACTGGCAAGGTGGATCTCCACAAAGGCACGGTGGAAAGGAAACCAGTTTCCGTGTTGAGGGACACTGGGTACACCACAATTGGGGTTCGTCGGTCGTGTATCGACGACTCCTGCCTTACAGCCAAAACGGTAAAGTTCACCACGTTCGGGGGCAAAGTGGAGTCTTACCCTCAAGCCTGTATCAATGTGGACACTCCGTTCATAACAGGTAGAGTGAACGCGTTCGTTCTCGATGAGCCGATTGCCGATCTAATCGTCGGCAATGTACGCAGAGTGCATAGTGCCGTGGGTGTGATTGGAGCAGACGCTCCGCAACACCAAAGATCCAAAACGGACGAGCTGGTGGTCGACGTAGCACCACCTGACAAGAAGGTACATCGCAGTCGTGGTTCGCGGCAAGTATCAAATGGCATGACTAGAAGCAGTAGGGACCTATACGAAGGTCAAAAAGCTAATGATCGCACAGTTTTGTATGCGTAATTTTCCCCAAAGTGCTGGTTGGCGCGCACTCAGGCGAGTGTTTGATGAGGTCGCGCCGGTTTGATTTGTCAAGGTATTGTCGTTGCGCGACAATACCAAAATGGCGCGGGTGACTTTTGCAAATAGTTGGTGTGCGCGTGATGCAGTAAGGCGGAAGCATTTGTCGTTGCTTCAGAACCATCTGATAATAGTCCAACATTAGTAGGGTTAGGTTTCGGGTTCGTGTTTTGTAAGGTGTTTCGGTTGACGCAAACCGAACCTGAGTGGCTCTGACCCACGCCCCCAGTTCGATGTTAATATGAATATGTGTATTTTGTAGACTTGTACAGGTTAGAAAATGCTGTACAATGCATAGTTATGCTGTACTATGCTACGTCATACTGTAGGCAGATGCGCTGTAGGCAGGCACGCTGTGGGCAGGTGCGCTGTGGGCAGGCATGTTGTAGGCAGGTGCGCTGTAGGCAGGCACGCTGTAGGCAAGTGCGCTGTGGGCAGGCATGCTGTAGGCAGGTGCGCTGTGGGCAGGTACACTGTAGGCAGGTGCACCGTAGGCAGACCTGGCGGGCATTTATCAGATACCTATGGAATATGATGGTCTTGTAATATTTAAGGGCCATGTTGATACTTTACTATGCCTTGTTCTGTAATTTACATGTCATGCTTTACAATATATGTCTATCGGAAGTTGCTGCCACCAGAAACCAGATACTCCTGGATTGAGAGGGAGTGCCTTGCGATTATCTGTTCTGTGTCTAAGTTGGCACGATATCTGTTGGAAGCGCATTTTTTCCTCCAAACAAATCACAAACCACTGCTATTTTTGCAGTCGGCTAAATCCACCAGTACTAAATTGATACGCGGGGCATTATTGCTACAGCAATTCAACTTTACGATTTTACCAATTCAGGGTGTACATTTTTTTTTTTTTTTTTTTTTTTTTTTTTTTTTTTTTTTTTATTTTTTTTTTTTTTTTTTTTTTTTTTTTTTTTTTTTTTTCGTACGCCCGCTAATACTCGAGGCGAAATCTCAGGTTATTATTTTATGTCTAACCTGACATTGATTTTACGTGAGTATCCCTTTATTTATTGTACAGAGACAGGTGTCCCTCGCCATTCAGGCAAATACTCGCCGATTTCGGAGGTACCCATTGCAGCTGGGTTGGCTCAGGAGCCGCCAGTCCCTGGTCGACGACACTCCTTCAAATGTCCTCGCCAGGTCTCGAGTTAATCCAGTCCAAATCCCGGTCGACGAAAAATCCTCAAATGCCGTCGCCCGGGTTTGATCCTGTATCACCCGGTCGCCAGAGCGGTGTTGTAACCACTACGCTAGCGCGGCTCCCAGGGTGTACATAATTTGGTAGCAGATGTCTTGTCCAGGTTGTGAAGACTGTGGGACAATTATATTCTGTGGGACAGGTACTTCTGAAAAGAGTACTTATTAGAATATATGTAAGGAATGTATTATGACTATTGGAATTGGTATTTCATGATTATGTATTATGGTATACAATGTATTTACTATGCTGCCATAAAGGCAATATCTATGAAGTTGTACTCAATGTGTAGATATACCATATTATCTTTTACCTACAGCTATATTGTGAGAAGAGGATTGTTGATACGATGACTTGTTGTTTGATTCGTGACAATTAGTTACATAGGTTTGGTGTAACATGCATTGTGTTTAGACTACTCCAGGATTAGTCAGTCGTTGTTATTTTTCACGACTGCAAGTACCTGGTGTGGATTTGTACATGTTCCTTGTATTTAGTCTAGTGAGTGAGAAGGCATGGATGACAATAGTATTGGACAATTCTGGCATTCTTTAGCTACATAAGGAGGTGCTATCTCGGCATATTGTTCGCCCTTACTCCAGAGGGGGGGGGGGCGTGTCTCCTCCGGTGGAAGAAAACTTCGTTTTCTTTCTAGGGGGGGGGGGGGGGGGTGTCACAGTAGAGATATTCGCCGAAATATATTTAGTTGGTTACGCTGTAGAGTGGCAACAGCGTAGAATAGAAAACCCGTTTGTCGAGTCGGACCAGAACGGAAGAGGATGTAGAATTTTTGGCGCGATTTAATCTAGGAGATGTCAGCGGTCCGGTACGGACGCTTGTTCCCTTTGTCAGAGATTTTGCTGGGATTACATGAATGCCATTCTTGTTCATTGCTTGTCGATTGTTTCAGGTGTTCAGGATTATTGATAGATTACTAGAATGGTGATGTGATATCTAGTTGTTCTTTCCTGGATATTATTTACGGTTGAATTTTGCAATTACGTATTGCCTTGTTTCAGTATTGGACGTCGCCTGTGAGCGATAGTCAGTGTGTAGTCGCTGGTTAGATTATGCCGGTGACTATTTTGCTATTATGTTGAGCTGTTGATTATGGCAAGTAAGTTGGCATTTTCATTACATTGTGTATTGTGCATTTCATGTGTATTGTTAGCCGTGTGTGGCTCATATGTGTGCACAGTACTCATTAAAGGGATATTACTGATTTAGGTGTTATTGGATTACTCATGTCAGCTACTGTGTACTGTGGTCGTACCGTGGAGACAGCGAGCTAAGAGTTTGGTGTGACTGTGCCTTAAAATCCATAGTATCAGTAGGGGGTCTTTCACACAGCACAAGTAGCCTGGTGTGCTCTGTGTGTGTGCTGTGTAGCATTATATACCTATAACCTATTCTAACAATAGAATAGTAGTAAAGATTCTATCACATAGGAATCTTCACAAGATATTCAGATAAGCAAAAATAATGTTGGCTCTCTCTTAGCACGTTAATTCTGTAATCTGCCGACATCTTTAATGAAGAATTTAAGCAATTGTTTATTCCAGCTCGTTAAGCACCCACTTCTGAATTAATCAGTGGAATTATTGTTATTCTAGTATAGCTCTGTTTAGAATTTGTAAGTAATTTGACTGAGACAAACATGCATTAACTTTAAAATTATTAAATCGAAGTTAAATTTGTAGCATCACAAATAACAAAATTTAATAATCACTTTAAGTTTAACAGTTTAAAGGAAAGGATTAATAGTTAGTTACAAAATAAAGTCTTTTATCACTCGGCTGATGGTTTTTGGATAATAGGTTCAAGTGACAGCATATAGGTTAATTTAGCTGCCAGTGATGATTCTAACCCTCCTTATTGTTGGTTGTTTTCAATCTGTTCGCGCTCGGCTCTGGTCAAAGTCCAGGCACCGCACGTTCCCAGAACGTCAAGTAGTAACGGCCAAGCTGGTTCTGCGCCTTCCTTTAAGACCCTCTTATGATGACCCTCTTCGCACACCGTCAGTCCACTTCACCTGGTGCCAGAGATTGTACTTTCTGCTGGTACCACCAACAACTGGTAATAGAAATATAAACGAAACGCGCTTCTGAGTATGGCGTTTTCCGACACATAGGTATATCCCCCACATCCCTCCCCCCCCTCCTTTTCGTATCTAGCATCCCATGTCAGAATTTATCCTCGATGAAAATTAAATTTAATCCCTCGGGATAAAACTTTCTTTACATTTAAACTGAATAGCTTTAGCTTCACATTTCGTTTAAATGTAAAGGTTAAACGTACATACATAATATGTTTTACATTTACATGTCTACTGTTTGAAAAGTGTTCACAATATAAATTCATTTATGTTTTATTTATATTTACACTGATGAAAAAGTTTGAAACTTCTTTTAATTTGAAATGAATATTTTTACATAGACATTTACACTGGTTCAAAGCTTGAAAATTTCCATTAATTTTGAATTGAATATGTTTATAGGACATTTACACTGCTTTGAAAATGTAAGTATTATAATGTAAGTGTACATCATTTCTTTCAATTTTCCCTCCCTGCTCCATAGGGAACCTGGAACTACTTTATGCTTTTAGTTCTCTTTAAGAAACTATCAATAAAGCACCAGCTCGTGCAGTGGTGGTTCATACATCATCATTTTATACGCTGAGGTTGCCAGCCTCAAATAACTTTGACATCCAATAGCGAGTTTCACACATTCAGTAGCGAGTAGTGCAGAATAAAAAATGCACTACTTACGCCAATCTTTGCTACAGACTTGTTGCTCAGATGAATAAAAGAGACGAGTCGGTCTCTTACTCGCGTCTGGGGATCTTTAATTCTACAATAGGTTTCCTCTCTGACTCCGTTCTTCTTTAGTTTCCTAGTCCCGGTGTTCCTTATTAAAATGTAGAGATTTCCTGTGCTTTATAAGTCTTATTTGGTTCTCTAATAAAAGGTTCGGTTAACAAAAAGGAATTATGAATCTAGTCTTCACTCTGTCGAGGTCTGATGTTGTCCTGGCGAGCGTGTAATTCACAGTGAAATAAAACTGCGATATGGTCAGACTATATTCCTACCTTCCCAAGCGGTGTTTGTTATGGAGTTAAATAAATGCTCCAATCATATTCTAACAAGTCGGGTGTGGTACTTTCAAAATATTTCGGAGATGGAAACATTTTGCAAAGGTCACGTCTCCCATAGATGGTACTATGATGCCGATGCCCTTGTGTAAAAACTTACAGACAGATCGGGGAACTCACATGACAACATGCCCACATTTGTCACACAGGCAGTAATTTCGTTATCTGTCGTATGAGTACGCAAACTTCGTGTTTCCCTAGCTGGGTTATGCCCCAAGTTGCTTTATCAGCGATTAAATCTAACACGCCGGCGACTATCTTATCTCAGTTGCTCACCGCAAGCCAGGATGATCGAGTTACAAACCGGGGACATTATCTGCAAGGAGTGTCACAAATGTTTGAACATACAAACTACCTGCTCCACAAGCAGAAAATGAACGAAGAAAGAATGAAAGAAATAAAAGTGCAATAATTGACAGCACTAAAAATCAGTACCACGAAAGTACCGATACTGCCGGAGGGAAATAAAGATCGATAGGGGCCGCCCCATTTTGTCACACCATTAAATCATTCATTGCCGCGTAGCCCTGCTTGACCAGACAGTAGATTCGCAAACGTTGCTGCAGATTCGAGGCTTCTATAGAGGTTTTCCATTCATGCCGCCGCCATCCACTTTGGCCCTTCCGACCCATTCATTATGAGTCTGATACAATAATTGCATTGTTAACCCACTTTAAGGCTGCAGTAGTTGTCGCGACCTCCATTCTCATGCTGGAGGTTGTTATCATGCATGCCACGCTATGTTCAGTGACGATTCTGCCACTTACTCGAGCAGAGAACCCACACCCTGATTTCTCACCGTGGATTATAGACCTATTAGTGTACACAATGGCATCATCATCGCCAGCAAAATCATTTTATCAGTTGATAATCTAATACTGTGAGAAAATTTGACAAGTCATTCATAAATCAGTAAGTAAACGTCTACCTGCTTCATTTAGAAAACTTGCGGTAATGTTGGTTGATCCTGCAATGAGAAATAAGACAAAAGTCATTGTCATAGAGCGAAGTATGAAAGCTTAAAAAGATGAAGATTAGTAATAATATGCATCATAATCTAACCTACAGACCCTAGGTCTAGGCCTCGCCAAAATGAGCAATAATTTAATTTTAAAATAAATAAATAAATAAATAAAATTTCATTTGCAAAATCGGACATACGTCCTCCTCATGTTGCTTTCTGCCTCCTATATATATTGTATTGTATTGTATAGATCAGTTTGACTTCACATTTTATTAACTCTATACATTTTCTCCTGCGGTGTATACAATCTGAGGTACAGATACATATGCTTACGTACCGACGTTGATGTTGTCAAGTAATTTGTGCGTGTTCTCACAAAGCATTTTCAAATTAGTTTTTATAGTGCAATTTTCGCCCTTTTCATATTTTCCCAAAAAGCTCCTGGAATGTTTTACTATTCGTTACAAAATTTGTTACCTAGACAATTAGCCATATGAGAATAATTAACGTAATATTACATCACTGTTCAGTTTGAAAAATTCCGTTAAGTGTCAGGCCATCAGGTGCAGATACAAATCTCTCTCCATGACGTCATAGCAATCGTTATCTCCATTAGTTGTTGACTCTCCCGTGCCACGCTCTTCTCTCTTGCCTTAGGTGCTGTCTCGCAAAGACCGCGACGGACCTTAACTACCAGACTTGGTCAACTCGATTAATATTTAAACGCGTCACTTATTTCTTTCTCACAATTTTAAGTCGGACCCGTCTATTTAAACTGCTGTCCTGATATTGTTATCTGATATTCAACGTCAGGTTTAATATTAGATTAATATTGATTATGTATTTTGCTTTACTACCTTAACCGTCGTAAGCTGAAGTATACATTATAATACATGTTACCAGAAAATTATTTACCAGATTATAAATACAACTGTAAACGGAACCATACGGCGCATGTCGAAACTATTATTGGTAATGCACTTAGCAACTCATGATTTTGTTTTCCCGCAGGTTGATCAACCAGCAACAGTCATGCATTGCAAAGAGAAGATGTGTACCGACCATGGTGTGACCGGTTGGCCTACTTCTACTACTTAATCGCTAACAGCTCTACCACTAAGTAGAAAATAGTATTAGATACAGACTAGCTAGTACAATTAACACCAGTCATAAAACAATAACGTCAATACACTTTTGTGTATAACAGGAACCCCTGATGTCATCAAGTCTTGTGTGAGTACACTTAAGTTAGACCGGAAAATGAATTTTGGGAGGATCAGGGGCGTTTCCGTTGGATGAACAAAGAAGAAAAACAGGTAGTTAGTGAGCTAGAGAGCATGATATCATTAGGTTCTGAAAAGATGGGCTCTCCCACAAATATGTGTTAAAGCGGTGTATTCTCTTGTTCCATCTTTAATGGTCACTAAAGGAATGACAATTCTTCTTAATCTTTAAGGAGATAATCTCACAGGCGACACTAGTCTTAGTACCACCCGTACTGTCACAAGGAGAAGGCAATGTGTTTATTGGCTAAACACTGTACGTGTTACAAAGGGAGCCCACATAGAGACATACTGGAAAAACTGTATCCTGTCACAGTGGATATGTTCGACAAAATGGTAAGTTGGTCACGCTGAGAGTGACAACCCTGATACTAATTTAAAAACCCGTTTGGTCATGTGACCTGGACGGAAGTGCGCACGATTTTTGGGCGCTAAGAGGGAGTTGAGTTTCTGGCCATCGACCAGGAGAGGTCGATTAGTTGTTCCCTGTCAGCATTTTGCTGGGATATTGCATGCCATAGTTTTCATTGAGGGTGCATGTCATTTATTCATGTGGTCAAGATTAGTTTTCATGTTTCTAGAACGGTGGTGTAGTGTCTAGCAACATTTTTCGTAGACCATTGATGAGAAGTTATTTGTAGTTAAGTATGGCTTTATTAGAATGCTGGACTTAGCCGGTGAGTGAAAGTCAGGGTGTTGTTCACTCGGTATGACATACCCGCGAGTTTTTGATGATGATAGATTTGATTGTTGATTATTGCAAGTGATCTTGGTATTTCTTTTGCATTGTATTGCATATGTATCTCTAGCCGTGTGTGGCTTCATTGTGTGCATGATTATTAAAGAGAACTTAACCTGTTACGAGGGTTATGGTGAATCTATGTCAGCTATTGCATACTGTTGTCATATCCTTAGATAATGAGCCAGAGAGTGTAGATTACCATGTGTTAAATCTACAGTGTAAATAGTCTTGTCTGACATCGGGAGGACTCGTCCTATTCTTTATAAAAGGCCGTAGTACCTATGTTTTGTATAGATAGGCCAGAATTTAAGATGCACACAGGATGTTAGAAGGTTTCAGCCACAGTGTGTTGGCGCCTTCTGTTTACTAAGTCACGATAGTGAGTTATTTTTGATTGTCCAGCTTCAGGTCAGTGCATTTGTCAGTCAGTAGCTGTGAACTGTGGGCGGTTAAGTGTGACGCGTAGCGGTATGTGACCTAGTTTTTCTCTTTCTCAGGTCACAGTGTAGGTTGTCTTTCTGGTGTTAGGCCAGGAAATAATTGGACATAGTTAATGTGTTTGACACAGTGTTCCAATATTGTTTCGATGCTAGTTTGGCAAGCATTGCGAGAATATGTGTCAAGTGTGTTCAAATAGAGGTGCAGTGAAGTTAGACTTTCAAAAGATATATAGCAAGGTAGTTTGCACGGTTTCTTGGTAACATTCGGGCTCCCTGCAGAGTAAAGTTACGTGTTCAACAGGGCTGGGAGACGACTTATGTTGTTGCGCTATCCTGCTTGATACATTGCGACTTTGAGTGTTACCTAAGTTGGGTTAGGAGTTGTTGTGGAGTACCTTTGTGAACTGTTAAGTTTACATAGATCTACGAGTGTGTTAGGGTGTTTGGCTGGAGGCGAGTTGTCCTGTTCCAGCCACATGAAGTAGCTATTCAGCCGAACTCTTGCTGCTACCTTCCTGCGTGCGTTCCTGCGCAATAGACTGTGACGAAAGGTGCTCATGTGTTGCTGCCAACCTACGCTGTACATGTAGTCAACGGTCCAGTGTGCTGAGACTTCCATGTTACTAAAGTTACTGTTCTGAAGTGTGAAGCCTGCTGATCTGGATGGTTCCGGAGTACTCTATCCTGAAGTCTGCTGGATTCCTGGAGTGTAGTACTGTAGAATGTTCTGTACGCGGACATAGTTATCCTTACGTATTATGGTGCCAAAAGACAGTACGTTATAATCGGGCACACAAACTTGTGAAACTGGTTGATTAGAACTGTCCTGTGAACCTCCGTGGGAACATTCTGTCATTACGGTATTGTGGACAGTGCTGTGATAGCACGCATTTAGAACAGTTTATCCGCCTTGATAGTGGTGACAGTACCGTGCCAAAAGACATTGTTGTGATAAGCTGGCACACAGACTGGATTTCTGGAACATTATTTCGTCTGGATATTGTCAAGTTTGTGGAGTACTGTTTGTGGTATATTCATTATTCATCACCAGTGCTGAGGAAGCTTCGTAGACAGGCGTTGCTGAGGAGCTTAAGTTAAGTTTTTGTTTGTTTCTTTTTGTATAATGTGTTATATTGATATTTTCTTGTTTTTCCTTTAAATTCTAAATTTTCTTCTTCTGTCTTTCTATCTGATACTAGTTATCATATAGTCTGATCCGTGGAGTAGTATAGTGCTGTCTATGTATTTGCTTCTTGAAGCTTGCTTTTTGGTTTGTTAACGTTTTTCTTTCCTTTTGTTTTGTCCTTTTCCCTTTTTTCTGAGTAGAACTTTGTATGTATGTATGTAAATAGTTAGTAGATCTGACCTTTCTCTGTTTTGTTTGTATTTAGAAGTATTTGTATTATATATGTTGATACGTTATAGAATAATTTTACTTATAATTTATTTAGTTTTTTCTGACTGGAGTGATTTGTTACTACTTGGTGAGGGAGATAGCTTTTAGCACTTCATTGTTGACTGTAGTTGTTGTTAGTCTATTGGATCATACTATATTTGTTTGTCCAAGGGAGGAAGGGTGGTGAGTCTAATTCATTCTTGACCTACTTGTGGGAAAAGATTGAATTAGACCGATTCTCTATAGGGTGCGGCTGTGTGTGTTTTGTGGTGGAGTAAGGCAGACGGTTTTCCTGCGTCTGCAATGCTTAACATTCCAAGCCCTGTTGGTGTTAGGTGTATTTGTGTAGTGTGTATTTATATTGTCGTGTACATTCAGTAATTCTTTTGTTGTGTTTAAGTTGTGTATTCTCTTGTTCCATTTTCTATCTTGTAAATACGTTTTCATGTATCCATTGTTTTCGTTCGTCTGCAGTCACGCATTGTATATATTCTCTTCTTGGTCTATCATCTTGTTCCTCGTGACTGGGATTTTTGTTTTCGTAGTGTGGTGTGTGTGTTTCTTTCATTTGTGTAGTGCTCATTTTGCCAAAGGAAACACTTGCATAACTTAGATTATTAAGATTAGCTATAAGTGAAGTGTTATCTGAGTATAGCACCAGCGTGGGTGCCAGTAACAGACTTTGGAGTAAAAGCTGATTTATGGTCAAGGTGGTATAGTGGTGTCAGGGCATCAGAAAGTTTCACCAGTTGTTATTATACAACTGTCGACTATTGTAAGTTTGTTGAGTATATCACAGAGACTAATTGGTCAGAAAGACCTAATTTTCAGAGTGATAAGACAGTAGCCAAGTGGCAGAGTAAGACTATATTTACATTCTAAGAGGCAAAGGTTGACGTTGTGTATACATTGAGAGGTGAGGAGATATGTACTTACACGCACATATATATATATATATATATATATATATATATATATATATGTGTGTGTGTGTGTGTGTGTATTGAGAAGTTATATCAATAGTTACCGCTATTACTGCATATTTTGTAACCAGAGAGTTATTTGGTGACACGAGGGAAATATATACGACTGAGTAGTGGTATAGAAAATCTATAGCAAGAAATAATAGTGAGTATTTTGAGAGTACACCATGGATCTACAGGCTTTCATCCAGATTGGGAAAGAATGTGGATATACCCAGAAAGAACTCATGGATTTTGTTGAAGCAAAATTTTATTCAGTCGAGAATCAGAATGCCTTAAGAAATGCTCGAGCTGAACAGCTAAAGATAAAAAGAAAAGAATTTGAATTACAAGAAAGGAAGATGAAAGAAGATAAAGAATTACAAGAGAAGAAGATGAAAAAGATAAAGAGTTACAAGAAAAAAGATGAGAGAAGATAGAAAATTCATGTTAGAGAAGGAGAGAATGAGAATAGCTCTGGAAGAGAAGATGATAGATAAGGAAATACAATTGAAGAAATTTGAAGTGGGTGCGAGGGGTCAGAACTCGACTTCTGGAGGGGCTCATCGTCCCTTTAGGCTGCGTCTGCCGAATTTTGATGATAAAATTGATAGCTTAGATTTCTTCCTTGAAAGATTCGAGGCCAACTGCTTGGCCTATAAGGCCGACATAGATCAATGGCCATCTCTGTTATCGACGCTGCTAGTCGGGCCTGCGATGAAGACTTTTTATAGCCTCCCATTAGAGGAAAGGGCAGATTACGACAAAATAAAGAAAAGGTTGCTCCGGAAGTTCCGTCTGACTGCTGACGGTTACCGGACGCGATTTAAAAACGCGATGCCAAGCGCAGACCAGGACTTCGAAGACTTTATCTCAAAGATAAAGCTCCTGCTAAATAGATGGATCGAAATGGAGGGAATAACGAAGGACTATGATGGCTTGATAGACTTAGTACTACGGGACAAAGTGTTCTCCTCGTGTTCCAGTGAGTTGGTGGCGTTTTTTCAGGAACATCAACCGAAGGACATTGAGTCCATATCCCAATTGGGGCACCATTATGTCCTTGCCCACCCGGGCAAACCCATTCGGAAATAAGTTCTGTCAGACGCGCTAGTTGCCGGTGTCTGCAAAGTACAGCGCCAGCCGTGTCAGCGTCGAGTAGGAAGTGCCGACAGGTCTACAAGATCAAGATTCGATAGGTCACCCCGTCCATATCAGTCAGGTAGGGACAGTTATAAGTATTTTAGATCACAGCGACATTTCCAGCCAAGATGGAATAATAGACAGTCCGGAAGCGATAGTGATGGGGAGAGTTTCCAGGGACGGAAACAAGTACGCTTCCAGGGCTCGCAAGATAAGGGTAAAGCATTTTATAAAGGAAAGGGATCCAAACATAGAAGCGGGTCGTCAGAAGGTTGTGGTTTGGATACCGATACGCGCTCCTCGCCAAATCATAGTCCCAACAAGGATAAGAAAGATATTATTTGCCACGCGTGTGGGCTCAAAGGCCATATTGCCAGACGGTGCCCCACGGAGCCAGAGAAGGCTAATGTGGCATGCGTCCTTGATACCATCAATAATGAAGACTGCGATGGGTGCAGACAATTATTTGTACCGGATGGGAAACCCTTGCTGATTTGTGGTCATTCTTTGCCCTATCTGTCCTCCCTGGACGAGGGGGGGGGGGAGAAACTATCTCTATGTTCAGGTTCGGTGCAGTCGACACGGGGACACGGGGTGTACCACCATCGGGGTACGTCGCTCCTGCATCGATCAGTCATGCATGACGGGGAAGATGATAAGGTGTATCACATTTGGGGGTAATGTGGAGCATTATCCCGTAGCCATCGTGGAAATTGATACCCCTTTCTTGTCAGGTACGGGAGGGTGCGTGAGTGCACAAGTGTCGAGATACAAGAGTGGCAAATGGACAGGCACTAGTTGCGAATTCGGTGCTCACGAGAGCACAAGTGAAGGCAGACAGGATGCAGGAGTCAAGCGATGCCACTAACACATCTCTCCCGGCGGAGGTGATCCCTGAAATTCGTGGCTTAGAGGTGGTCGATTTTGTAAAACTCCAAAGACCCGATCAGTCGTTGCAGAAATTGCTAGCGCTGGCAGAGACTGGAGATGTAAGACACACGAAAACGTCCCGTTACTGGTTTGAGTACAAAACCAGGTTTTGATGCGGTGCTTCGTCAAGCAACATCAGCTGATACGTCAGGTCGTGGTACTTGGAACTATGATACCAAAGGTATAAGGAGTTGCTCACGACTCTCCTTTCGCATGACATATGGGGGTGGCGAGGACGCGTAATAGGGTTCTTTCGCAATTCTTCGGCCAGGGGCTAATAGGGATGTTAAGTTATACTGTCGATCATGTCGGCTGTGCCAGCAGATGGCATATAAGGGGAGATCCCATAAGGCACCAGTACAGACAGTGGACCTGGCCTTATGCCCTTTCCAGAAAGTGGCGGTCGACATAATAGACCCACTATCGTACGCATCTGATAGAGGGTTTCGGTTTATTCTCGCCCTGGTAGACCTATGTACCAGATGGCCGGAGGCGGTTCCTATGCGTTCGATTACCTCGCAAGCTGTAGCAGAGCCGCTGCAGTTGTTATACAGCCGATTTGTGTTCCCGGAGTGTATTCTCTCAGATAGTCGAACTCAGTTTATCTCCAAAGAAATGGCGGAAGTCTCGAAATTGCTGGGGATCGCCCAGACGTTCACCTCTCCGTACCATCCTCAGGCGAATGGAATGTGTGAGCGCCTAAATGGCTCGATTAAGCAGATGTTGGCGAAGGTGACCGCCGAGTGCCCACAGGATTGGGACAGATATTTGTCGGCGATACTGTTTGCATACAGAGAGGCTCCGCACGAGAGTACATGGTTCTCTCCATTTGAACTGCTTCATGGGGCAAATCTCAGGGGCCCAATGCATGTCCTGAAGGACTGGATGGTTGGGAAGCATACGGGAGAATCGTCGGTGTCAGCGTATGATTATGTCGTTGGCTTGCGAGAGCGAATAGTCAGGTCGTGTGCATTAGCACGTGAGTCGCTCTCCCAAGCAGGTATTCAACATCGACGATACGCGAACCGGTGTACAAAATTGGTTTCATTTCAGACGAGCGAACAAGTATGGTTACTTCATCCTACTAAACAGGATAGATTGAGCATCTCCTGGCAAGGTCCGTTTCAAGTTCTTAAAAAGGTGACAGATGTGGACTACCTTATCAAAGTTAGATATAGGGAGAAGGTGTTCCACGTGAATATGTTAAAGCCATACGTGGCGCGGCCGGCGGAGTTATCAGGCATGGTAGACGCAGTGTTGAAGAATGGACCTGAGTCGGCGGCGTCGGTGGTAGTCGAGGAGTCCGGAGACAGCGGGGACAATGTTAACCTCCAATTATCACTTGTGCCGCTGGCCCCATCCGAGTCATGGGCGGACGTGTCGATTTGTGATGATCTGTCTCGGGATCAAAAGACGCAGGTGCGTGCAATACTTGGGGATTTCGTCGAAGTCCTTACCGATCTGCTGGGGCGTACCAATGCGATAGTACACGAAATAAGACTGACTGATGATCAGCTTATAAGAGTTAAACTTTATCCCCTACAGTTGCATTATAAAACGGCGATTGAAAAGGAAAGCGATGATATGGCCCGGCTTAGCCTTATCTCCCCTTCCTAGTCAGCTTACTCTTTCACATTAGTAGTGGTGAAAAAGAAAAACGGGTCTCTTCGAGTATGTATCGATTTTCGAAAACTTAATAACATTACGGTGGCGGACGCAGAGCCTATGCTGAATCAGGAGACGCTTCTGACTAAACTCGCCCATGCCCGCTATTTCAGCAAGCTAGATCTGTCTAAGGGTTACTGGCAGGTGCCACTGGCTGAAAGGGCGAAACCTCTTACAGCATTTGCAACTCCAAGGGGTCTTTTTTCAATTTAATTACTTGTGTTTTGGGCTAGTGAATGCACCCGCAACATTTGTTAGAATGATGAGAAAGGTGTTAGGCCATAGGAACGATGTTATAACGTACGTCGACGATATCTGCGTGTTTCATGACACGTGGGATCAGCACATAGAGGGGGTGTATGGGTTCTAAAATGCTTAAAAACGCATGGGTTCACTGCTCGTCCGAGCAAAGTATCTATCGGGTACGCAGAACTGAGCTTCTTGGGTCATGTGGTGGGTCATAACGTTATCAGACTAGAGGGTAACATGGTGACCAAAATCTTGGACTTGCAGGTACCGAGGACTAAGAGGCAGGTAAAATGTCTGGTGAGGCTGATTAACTTTTACAATAAATGTATACCTAATGTCTCAACTGTGGCGGAGCCTTAAACAGAGCTTACTAAGAAAGGGCAACCAAATAAGATAAGATGGTCAGAGAAATGCCAAGAAGCCCTCTGTAAAATAAAAGAAATATTTTCAAGTGAACCGATTTTGAGGTTGCCAGACTTACATAAACCTCTAGTCTTGCACACCGATGCTTCCTCAGTGGGCATTGGGGCCTGTCTCATGCAGGACCATGGAGGGTCACTCCATCCAGTGTTGTATGTCAGTCGAAAGTTGTTGCCAGCAGAAACTAGATACTCTACGATTGAGAGGGAGTGTCTTGCGATTGTCTGGGCGGTGTCTAAGCTGGCACGATACCTGTTAGGGGCGCATTTTTTCATCCAAGCAGATTACAAACCACTGCTATTTGTGCAGGCGGCTAAATCCACCAGTGTTAAGTTGACACACTGGGCATTATTGCTGCAGCAATTCAACTTTACTATTTTACGTATTCAGGGTGTACATAATATTGTAGCGGATGTCTTGTCCAAGTTATGAAATTGGTGAGGGACGGGAGCATCCGTAGAGAGTATTTACTGTGGTTTATGGAAGAAATGGGTTATGATCATTAGAGTTGATGTTTATGAAGATGTATTATATTATATGATTTATGTGTCATAATGCTATAAAGGCAGTATGGATAAAATTATACTCAACGTATGTATAAATCATGTTATGATATATGTATATTTACAGTGTGTAGACAGATTGTTTATACTATGAAATGATGTCTTATTATCGATACTTTGATATGAAAAGTTAATTTGTAACATATATTGTATTTGATAGACCAGGTCTGGACAGTCGTTGTTATTTTTCACGACTACCAGTACCTGGGATGATTAGTTCATTCTCATACTGTATTTAGTACATGGTGTGAGAAGGCATGAACGACAATGGTATTGGACAACTTTGGCTTTCTCCAGGTTGATGAGGAGGTGCCGTCTCGGCATTTTGTTCGTCCATACTCCGAAAAGGGTTAGGCATGACACCTCCGGTGGAAGAAAACTTCGTTTTCTTTATTGGGGGGGGGGGGGAAGGGGGGGGGGGGGGGGGGGGGGGATGTCACAGTGGATATGTTCGACAAAATGTTACGTTGGTCACGCTGAGAGTGAGAACCCTGATACTAAATTAAAAACCCGTTTGATCATGTGACTGGACGGAAGTGCGCACGAATTTGGGCGCTAAGAGTGAGTTGAGTTTCTGGCCATCGACCAGGAGAGGTCGCTTAGTTGTTCCCTGTCAGCATTTTGCTGGGATATTGGATGCCATAGTTTTCATTAAGGGTGCATGTCATTTATTCATGTGGTCAAGATTAGTTTTCATGTTTCTAGAACGGTGGTGTAGTGTCTAGCAACATTTTTCGTAGACCATTGATGAGAAGTCATTTGTAGTTAAGTATGGCTTTATTAGAATGCAGGACTTAGCCGGTGAGCGAAAGTCATGGTGTTGTTCACTCGGTATGACATACCCGCTAGTTTTTGATGATGATAGATTTGATTGTTGATTATTGCAAGTGATCTTAATATTTCTGTTGCATTGTATTGCATATGTATCTCTAGCCGTGTGTGGCTTCATTGTGTGCATGATTATTAAAGGGAACTTAACCTGTTACGAGGGTTATGGTGAATCTATGTCAGCTATTGCATACTGTTGTCATATCCTTAGATAGTGAGCCAGAGAGTGTAGATTATCATGTGTTAAATCCAAAGTGTAAATAGTCTTGTCTGACACATCCTAAACTCTCCATTTTGAATGTGAATTTCAATGATTGTGATCAAAACATTCTTTGTGTTAACGCTGCAAAGGCAGTATCATTTATCCGTAACACTCGTTTCTGCTCAAAGTTATTGAACTACATAATCTGGTGTGTAATTCTCAGACGCCCCGGATCAATTTAGTTACCTGCATTCTACAGTTTGAATGGGAACAACAAAATGTAAAGTTTTTTTTAAAAAAGAAATGCAAAGTTGTTCCTTTTAACCCTGCATATTTTAAATCCTGATTACCGGTAACTGTTACTTCAGTTATTGTTATAATTATTGATCAGAATCGACGTCTCTGCACTCTCAGCACATCAACATGTTCTCAGTCCACCTCAGCAAATGTCGAAGGGTATGAGTGTTCTGTGTTTCAGTTGTGCACTGGTTGTATACACGCCTGATGCATCCTCTCATACGTCCATTTTTGCAGGTCTTACGTTTGATGCCAAATTCTAGCATGCTTAGCCTTGATGATTCAATCGATTGCAGTGTCATTCTTTAATAGGCAATCATTAATTGCTTTCAGTATTTCACGCTTATTCATATCGAATGCACCTTCTATGGGTGCACTTGAAGCTACTGTATCAAATCATTCATTGCCGCGTAGCCCTGTTTGACAACACAGTAGATTCGCACTAGTTCCTGAAGATTCGAGGCATCTATGGAGGTTTTCCATTCATTCCGAAGCCATCCACTTTGGACATTCCCACTCATGGATTGTAAGTCTGTAGCAATAATTGCCCTTGTTAAGCCACCATAAGGTTGTAGTAGCTGCCTGACCTCCATTCTCATGCTGGAGGTTGTTATTGTTGCGTGTCTTTATATTAGTATTTGTATAGTCTGAGTAAACGTCTTGTTACTCTGGCCAAAATCACATAGGGGTAGAACTGGTAGACCACGCACACAGCAATTCAACTCGGCATAGTAATGTCACCACAAAGGCAGAGTGGACAATCTACTCAATTTTTATTACAAAAAACGCTGCTCCACATGCCTAATCTTGAATGCCGTTATATCTTATGGCATCACAATTACAGTCATCAGTATAGCAATGTACCGTCTGTAGCTAGAACCCTGTCCTCAAAATTTTACACATATTTATTTAATTCAGACTCACGTTTTCCATAGCATTCATAACTCCTTTTACAAATATACTAGCATCATCTCACGGAGGTATATGGATGGTCTAGTGATCGAATATCATAGGAATAAGTCACGAATTAATATAAGTCTCAGAAGCTCAGAGACATACGTCCACCTGCCACAATTAAACACACAGAAGACCCTAGAAGACGATCGCTTACTTTTGCCGATACCAACTTTAACATCTGCGAACTGCCACCCCCCCCCCCCCCCCCCCCCGAGGCAATGACGTAACTTCCTGTTACCAAGGACTACCGATAATAAACAAACATGAATCCGTGTCGAATGAATTTTACTCATAACAGTTATCATGAACTCCTCACTTTGTTCAGCGACGATTCTGCCACTTACTCTAGCAGAGAACCCACACCCTGATTTCTCCCCATGGATTATAGACCCATCAGTGTACAAAATGGCAGCATCATCGCCATCAGGATCATTTATCAGTTGATAATCTAATATTGTGAGAAAATGTGACAAGTCATTCATAAATTTAAAAAAGACGTCTACCTGTTTCATTTACAAAACTTGCGGTAATGTCGGTTGATCCTGCAATGAGAAATAAGACAAAAGTCGTTGTCATAGAGCGAAGTATGAAAGCTTAAAAAGATGAAGATTATTAACAATCAACATCCGTAATTCTCGCCGTTTGTACGTCGGTCACAACTTAGGGATTCAACTGTGGTTGAAAGTTAGACATTAATTGTATTGTTTCCCTTATATGTACACTTCCGAAAATAGTAACACCCAAAGAAGAAAAGTCGGTGAATTGTACAACACAAAGTGAGTGACAATGATATATGAATAAAATTTAAGTTCTTGATTGTAGAACCCAGTCTCATTCCGGAAACGTATTTAACTCATCATTTTGTTTTAAATAACCTTAAAATGAAAGTTTTGATTATTTCCTCAAGACAAAATTTTAATTTAAAGTATTGCAGACTTATTATGGATCAAAATGATAATGGATGCAAAACGAGCTGCAGATGCTAAGAGGAAGAGACGATCGCGTCAATTACAACGAGCAAGCGAGACTCTAGAAGAAGCAGCAATACTACGACAACATGAAGCGGCACAAAGACAAGCACAGCGTCAGTCACAACGAGCAAATCAGTCTGTAGAAGAGCATGAATCTCAACGCGCTACAGAAGCTTTTCACATTCGTCAGCTGATAGCATCACAACGAACAAAGGAGACTTCAGAAGAAACAACCGAACATAGAGCAGCGGCTGCACAACAAGGGAGACGACCTAGAGCTACACGTAGTCCAAGAATTCCAAATCATGATACCTTTGATGAGAATGCAGTTGCTATACACAACTGCGGCCCAATGGATCAGGAATGTCAATTCTGTTACTCTCTCAATTTTCAATTGGAAAGATCAACCAATGGTTGATCAAATATTGCTGCCATAAAAGTACAGTGCTGTTGGAGCAAGAAGGAGAGAAGAGACGTCCTTTTCCTCCGTATCTCAGGGATCTTTTGAGCAGCTCAGCGCATCCACAACATCGACATTTTAAGGAAAATATCCGTTACTATAATTCAGTCTTGGGCTTTGCATCCATGGGTGCCATTTACTTCCGTCATTATTGACGGGATATTGCTATTATGTACCATAATTTAAACGACGGACCCTAAAGTCTAGGCTGAACGGAGCGCCTCGCCAAAACGAGCGAAATTTTAATTTTTAATTTAATAAACAAATAAAACTTGGGAGACTAAATCAGCCGACATTTTAATAATTTCATTTCAAAATCTGACATACGTTCTCTCCAGGTTGTTTTCAGCCTCTTATATATATTGTATTGTATAGATAAGTTTGACTTCACATTTTATTAACTCTATACATTTTCTCCTGTGGTGTATACAGTCTGAGGTACAGATACAAATGCTTACGTACTGACGTTGATTTTGTCCAGAAATTTGTGAAATGTGTGTAGCGAAATGGTTTTTCTTTTGAGGGAGAAGGTGTAGTATGACAGACTTGATGGAAGAATAAAAGATAATCTCTAGAGGAAACTCTTCCAGACTGCAGGTTGAATGCACAGTCTCTCCTCGGGAATTAGTCCACTCAAAAAAACTTTCTAAGAGAATTCTAGTGAAACTAAACAGGATATTCTCTAGGCGATAAATTCTTTATCCGATATCCTACAAAGGACTATGTATAGTACATATAGATGGATAAGAGATTTGGTGCCCAGCCACATTAAAAATATCCTGACCCAATAGTGTTTCTTAATTTTGGCTCTGCCCCCAGGGTGTAGATTTATGTTACTAAAACTATACAACCCAATTAAATATTACAAAGAAAATAACAACAGACTCTGTTATGTAAAGTTTTCAAAAATGAAAATAGAATCTCACAAATATATTCAAATATACAACTAATATGTTCCCTAATCTATGAATGGTTCTGATCCATGTCAGAATTAATTTTTAATCATAGGACAATAGGAATATTCTGTAGTGGTTCTGCTGGCATGTTCAGATACTCATCTCAATTGCTGATGTAGTCTTGTTGCCCGGGGTTCAATATGTCCCAGCACTCCAGGTCCCGCAAGTTCTTTTTAGGGTTTCGGAGGATGGCAAGCTGCTTTCTCCGTCTTGACTCAGGGCGCATCACCAGCTGGGATGGATTAAGTCTGCCCTTGAGAACACTGCTTATGGTTTAGTCTTCTGGTATGGCAACCTGGTATGACAACCTGGTAGGATCTGGATTGACAAACAATTTGAGCTCCATTAGTAATCTTGCCAGAGAAGTCATTTCCCATATCTTCTGGGCGCTAATCGTCCATCAGAAATCTAACAAACATTCATAGTTAACATCAATAACAAATTGCTACCTATTATCTATTATAGCATAACTGACATTATAAGCATACAGGTGGATCTCAACCTATATCTGGCTTCCAGCTTGTTTACCGCAGTGATTTTCAACATATGGGCTGTTAACTTCACCAACTGTGAAGTTTGGGGCAGTGGTCATCAAAAGTTTGAGAACCGCTGGTCTACCTTGTGCCCATAGAGCAGTAAATTCAATTTGGGGTCACTGTCAACACTAGTTTGAGAACCACTGGGTAAGAGTTTTCTATTCTGCTGTAACATGTTGGGGTGTCATTGTTGCCAAGGTTTGAGAACCACGGAATTACAAGTCAGTCAACATATTCATTTATAAAATTGCTATTGCTGTTGCCCATTCATTACATACTTCTGTGTTTATGTGATAGGCATTCATACACCTTATTAATACCATCATAACATAGGATACATGCACATTAACACATTAAAATATAATTAATAAGGATATTTGCAGAAATCAGTTCAGGATTAAAATATGACAAGAATAATCATGGCTGAAATCATACAGTAGAATTAGTAGAAATCATTCGGTATAAAACAGGACAAGGGTAGTTCATATATGAAACTTTCAGTATACATAATGTTGTTGTCTCCTGTACAAAATCAAGGATATTAATTTCTGTCACAGTGAAAAACAAAAGATACTGACATGATATGTTGTAGATAAACATATGATTAATTCATGTTATTCATATAACAATATAGATCACTTACTCGCTCAGCTAAGGTTCATTGCTGTTTAAATGATCGGGCCCCTCTGTATTTCTTAGGAGCAACCATTTTGTTCCCGGTCAGTCTGCCGGCTTGCGAGAGAAAAAGCCTGCGCTTTGAGAATAGCGCCAAAATCCTCCAGGTTTCCGTTTGGTTGCTGAGGTCAAAGGTCAAAAGACAATATACGGCTCTCCTATCCATTGGCTAAACTGTAATTATTCAGGGCGCGGTGTAAAAGTTCACAGCGGTAAAAGGTCACAGTGGTTTTGCCAGTCAAACGTAGAATAAAGGAATTTATTTCCCGCAGCAAATGGGAGATCTCCTGATGTGTATTTACGCGTGGTAGATTCTAGAGAATTTAGAGAGAAGGAATGTTTTGGTATGAGAAAAGATTGACAGAGAGAAAAGAAGGCGAATACACTTCGTGACATAGGCCCCCTTTTAAAAGTTATGCCCACGGCTAACTTAAGTTGAGCCGACTATTCTCTTCTGTCTGCTAATACCTTCCTGTCTCATATCTCTCGTTATTCAATCCCATTGTTTCCTCTTTTCCCTCTGTCGAACGGTATGCCTGTAATGCACACATGTCTATCCGTTTCTTCATTGTCAAGGAGTTGAGGGATGCTAAGCAATCCTGCTCGTATAATCTTCCCTCTCTTATGTTCCTCCTTGTGGACCCTACATTGTAGCTTGCCTCCTGGCAAAGAGCTTGCATTAAAGCCTACACTCTGCTTGCAATGCGGTCTATAGCAAATAGTTTTGCGTGATGAGGTTGCCAGCCTCATACATAACCTTATTTTAGTCATATTGCTTGACCTGCCTAAGGACACATACCTATCTCCCCAGGTATGAGAGCGTGTATGATCCTCTATCGCTGTTTCTCCAGTGACATAGAAAGATCTGTCTGCCAGTTGTTCCTGCTCACCAGGTACCAAGGAAATTTGGACCCGCTTCACTCTCTGATCCCAGAGAGTGGGTGAGGTTATTGGAACTGACTGAAGACTAAGTGCTTGAGGCTCATGTTCCTCTTTAGCCGTTTCTCCCGTGTTAGCGGAAGATATTCCTGAAACATGTTTCATCCCACCAGGTACCAAGGAAATTTGGACCCGCTTCACTTTCTGATCCCAGAGAGTGGGTGAGGTTATCGGAATTGAGTGAAGTCTTAGTGCTTGAGGGTCCTGTTCCTCTACAGCCGCTTCTCCCATGTTAAAGGAAGATATTTCTGAAACATGTTTCACCCCACCAGGTACCAAGAAACTCTGGCCCAGCTTCACTTTCTGCATGCAGATAGTGGGTGAGACTATCAAAACTTGTTCAGAATTAAGTGCACTGGGGTGGTCAATCCCTTTGCACTCTTCCAACTTTTCAGTGAAAATATTGGAAGATGAGTTAGGCATTGGAGTCTCCATAGCCTGTTCAGTCACGCCGTCTCTGGACCGTGCTGAGTCTCCTAAGATGATATATTTTCCTCCTTGAGGTATGGGATAAATTCGTTCATCTAATATTGCGGCCTTTACTTTGCCGTTTACAAAGTTCGACCTAACTTCTACATAAGCTAAAGGCAAAATCATCCTTCTGTTGTTTATCATGGGTGCTGTTACCTCAACATCCTCTTCAGTGACTTGATCAGGGTCTACAACCGAGGCTGAGACAAGGGCATCACACCCAAGTCCTTGATAATACAAACAGGTGATTTCTTCTCCATTTACTGTGGCAGTCTCCACATTTTGAGAATCCCTGTATCCACTCCGGGCCTTCGTCAAGTTCTCATACATGGTAGGGACCTTAGCTTTGTATGAAGTCTTTGGGATTGGGTCTCGGCGCCTACAGTCTAACTGATGTAGGGTGGCCGACAGGTGATGCTCAAGAACATCCCTTCCCTTCCCATAGGGTTGCGTAATCCTTTTCTGTTGAATGATCCTATTTGGTTGAGCGATCCTATTTACTTGAGCGATCCTATTTACCAGGTTGTTGGTGCGGTTGTTTTTGGTATGCCTGTTGTGAGTTTTTGCTGAGGATGCGGAAGGTCTCTTCAGATTATTTGCACAGCTGTGCTTAATCTTGTTTTCAGGACAGTCTAGAGGTCTCTGTTTAGATATCCTAGCCTCTGCTCTGTCTGAACCTGAATTCTGAGACATAGACTCGGCTTCATGTGATGCAGTTATATTTACCGCTGAAGATGGTGATGCAACTGGCAAAGGAGTGGCATGATAAGTATTCCTAGATTCAAGTTTATCCCTGGATTCCATTTTTGTAGGTTGAAACTGAGTTTCCATTTCTTGCAGTTCTTCCTTACACTGGAGGGATTTTTCTTGTCTTTGTCTCTCATGTTCCACATTCTCTTCCTTGCATTTTGCTCTCCATTCGTTCTGTAGCCCCATTATGCTCATGAAACATTCTACCTGTTCCGAGACATAATTTTCCAGCAAACTTCCCGAGAAGCCAGATAATTTTCCAATCTTATATGATTGCGCTGTCCATTTCTTCAGTCCTTTTATCTCATCCATTTTAACAGCAGTGGTTTTGCTGAGCGAGTATGAGATCTCTAACTCACTATCAAATAAATACAGGCCTAAATACTTTCTATAGCCGTAACTAAACTAAAGTATTTTAACAACCTATGTTATTTAAAATCAGCATACATACAACATAACATAAATATTAGTTAACAACATGTAACTAATAACCAGCAGTACCACCAAGAATAGTTTTCATATCATAACTAAAATCTGTTTTTCTTGTAAAAATGTATGTGTAATTTAGTCTAGGGTAGTTTATATGTCCCCTCTTTAATCTAATCCTAGACTTGGACACCAATAAGTGACAAGTACCTACAGCAGTAGTGGTCTAGGAAAGATAAGAGTTTTCATATCTCAGACAAGTGTCTAAATATGAAAAAAGTAGATCCCGGACACGAGCGTCCCAGTGTAGCGAAATGGTTTTTCTTTTGAGGGAGAAGGTGTAGTATGACAGACTTGATGGAAGAATAAAAGATAATCTCTAGAGGAAACTCTTCCAGACTGCAGGTTGAATGCACAGTCTCTCCTCGGGAATTAGTCCACTCAAAAAAACTTTCTAAGAGAATTCTAGTGAAACTAAACAGGATATTCTCTAGGCGATAAATTCTTTATCCGATATCCTACAAAGGACTATGTATAGTACATATAGATGGATAAGAGATTTGGTGCCCAGCCACATTAAAAATATCCTGACCCAATAGTGTTTCTTAATTTTGGCTCTGCCCCCAGGGTGTAGATTTATGTTACTAAAACTATACAACCCAATTAAATATTACAAAGAAAATAACAACAGACTCTGTTATGTAAAGTTTTCAAAAATGAAAATAGAATCTCACAAATATATTCAAATATACAACTAATATGTTCCCTAATCTATGAATGGTTCTGATCCATGTCAGAATTAATTTTTAATCATAGGACAATAGGAATATTCTGTAGTGGTTCTGCTGGCATGTTCAGATACTCATCTCAATTGCTGATGTAGTCTTGTTGCCCGGGGTTCAATATGTCCCAGCACTCCAGGTCCCGCAAGTTCTTTTTAGGGTTTCGGAGGATGGCAAGCTGCTTTCTCCGTCTTGACTCAGGGCGCATCACCAGCTGGGATGGATTAAGTCTGCCCTTGAGAACACTGCTTATGGTTTAGTCTTCTGGTATGGCAACCTGGTATGACAACCTGGTAGGATCTGGATTGACAAACAATTTGAGCTCCATTAGTAATCTTGCCAGAGAAGTCATTTCCCATATCTGCTGGGCGCTAATCGTCCATCAGAAATCTAACAAACATTCATAGTTAACATCAATAACAAATTGCTACCTATTATCTATTATAGCATAACTGACATTATAAGCATACAGGTGGATCTCAACCTATATCTGGCTTCCAGCTTGTTTACCGCAGTGATTTTCAACATATGGGCTGTTAACTTCACCAACTGTGAAGTTTGGGGCAGTGGTCATCAAAAGTTTGAGAACCACTGGTCTACCTTGTGCCCATAGAGCAGTAAATTCATTTTTGGGGTCACTGTCAACACTAGTTTGAGAACCACTGGGTAAGAGTTTTCTATTCTGCTGTAACATGTTGGGGGTGTCATTGTTGCCAAGGTTTGAGAACCACGGAATTACAAGTCAGTCAACATATTCATTTATAAAATTGCTATTGCTGTTGCCCATTCATTACATACTTCTGTGTTTATGTGATAGGCATTCATACACATTATTAATACCATCATAACATAGGATACATGCACATTAACACATTAAAATATAATTAATAAGGATATTTGCAGAAATCAGTTCAGGATTAAAATATGACAAGAATAATCATGGCTGAAATCATACAGTAGAATTAGTAGAAATCATTCGGTATAAAACAGGACAAGGGTAGTTCATATATGAAACTTTCAGTATACATAATGTTGTTGTCTCCAGTACAAAATCAAGGATATTAATTTCTGTCACAGTGAAAAACAAAAGATCCTGACATGATATGTTGTAGATAAACATATGATTAATTCATGTTATTCATATAACAATATAGATCACTTACTCGCTCAGCTAAGGTTCATTGCTGTTTAAATGATCGGGCCCCTCTGTATTTCTTAGGAGCAACCATTTTGTTCCCGGTCAGTCTGCCGGCTTGCGAGAGAAAAAGCCTGCGCTTTGAGAATAGCGCCAAAATCCTCCAGGTTTCCGTTTGGTTGCTGAGGTCAAAGGTCAAAAGACAATATACGGCTCTCCTATCCATTGGCTAAACTGTAATTATTCAGGGCGCGGTGTAAAAGTTCACAGCGGTAAAAGGTCACAGTGGTTTTGCCAGTCAAACGTAGAACAAAGGAATTTATTTCCCGCAGCAAATGGGAGATCTCCTGATGTGTATTTACGCGTGGTAGATTCTAGAGAATTTAGAGAGAAGGAATGTTTTGGTATGAGAAAAGATTGACAGAGAGAAAAGAAGGCGAATACACTTCGTGACAATGTGCAAGAAAAAATTCAGAAATTATCCCGCAAAGCTGATGTTTTTTTTTAATTTTTTTTATTTTTTTTTAAATATCAAAGAAGAAAAATACCTCTGATGGGTTATAATTAGGATATATTTTGTTTTCAATTCCAAATAATATGAACAACTACCGATATGAGAAAGTGGCATCACATTTGTCAAATCATTGTAAATAGGGACAATCACAATTATGCTTATAAGTTAAATACAAAAATAAAAATAATTTAAAAAAAACTAAAAAAAAAACCAAACAAAATCAAGAAGAAACTCTGAACAAGAATAATATTAAAGTGGAGGGGTCCAAAGGCCTGGTGGTTCTAGTTATATAACTGACTTTACTTACTTAGTCGTTCCCCTTCTACCGTGAGGTGTAGAGGTTTGGAAGAGAGAGCGCAAGACTATTCTATCAGCTGTCTTCCTCCTGGCCTGGTTCCATTCTAGTCCTCGGTCCTTCAAAGATTGTCTAATGTTGTCCTCCCAGCGGACTCTGGGTCGTCCTGGAGGTCTGGATCCCTGGCTCTTTGTTTCCCATGCTTGTCGTGGTAGCCGATCTTCTCCCATTTTGCAGACATGGCCAAACCATCTTAGTTGGGACTGTTCTATTTGGGTCTGCAGCGGGTGGGATTTTAGGCCTTGACGTATCGTCTGGTTGCGGACTATGTCTCTTCTTGTTACTTCAACCACCTTCCTCAGATACCTCATTTCTGAGGTTTGGATCTGGTTTTTGTGGGTTGTAGTCATTGCCCATGACTCGCATCCATATGTCAAGACTGGGACATAGGTGGAGCGGTATACAGCCATCTTCGATTTCTTACCAACCTCTTTCTTGCTGAGGAATCCTCGATTTATGGCCTGAAAAAGTCTCCTAGCCGCTGCTTTCCGAGTGGCCAACTCTTTTTTGATGCCTCCCTTTCGGTCTATAATAGCTCCGAGATATTTAAAGTGGTCGACCTGCTCCAGGACCTATTCTCCCAACTTAATCTGATGTTTTCTTTCTTCTCGTGATATCACCATGGATTTTGTTTTAGAGCTGCTTATGACCATCCCTCTCTTCTCTAGCTCTTCCTTTCAGACTTGCAGGTTGGATTGTCGATGTGTCTCTGATTTAGCAATCAGGACAACATCATCAGCAAATGCTAGCTCTGAAATACAGACCTGTCTCATCTTCCAGTAGCCCACTGAATACTTTCTTGTTCTCTCCTTACATGCCTTGATGACATCGTCCATGAGGAGTATGAAAAGATAAGGTGACAGGATATCGCCTTGTCTTACACCAGTGGTGGTCCTGAACTCTTCTTACTTATAGTTTGCTGTCCTCACATAATTTATACAAGACTTGTAGAAGCTCTGTATAGTGTGAATCAGAGGTGCTGGAATGTTCTTCCTTGCCAAACAGTCCCAAAGTTTGCTCCAGGGGACCCTGTCAAACGCCTTTTCCAGATCTATAAAACAAAGTTGGATCTCACTCTTGTACTCAAGGGCCTTTTCACTCAGCTGCCTGAGTGTCAAGATTAGGTCTTGAGTACTTCGGTTTGCTCGGAATCCGCACTGGGCTTCATCCAATTGTGGCTCAGCTAGGCATCGGAGTCTCTGCTCTAGGATTCTAGATTGGACTTTACCAGGGACACTGAGAAGGGATATGCCTCTGTGGTTTCCACATTGTCGATTGTCACTCTTTTTGAAAATCGGTGTTATGATGGCAATCTCCCAATCCTTTGGTATGGCCTTGTTCCACCACGCTGCCTGTAGGACCCTTAGGAGTAATAGGTCGCCTGATGCTCCCATGTACTTAACCATTTCTGGTGTTATACCATCATGCCCTGCTGCTTTGCCCATCTTGATTTTCTCCAGTGCTGCCTTCAGTTCTTCCATCTTTATGTCATCTTCACCACCATTGGTTTTCTCTTCTGTGCTAGTGGTTATCATTTCTGATGCTTGACCTTGCTCACCATCAAGGAGTTCTGAGAAATATTCTTTCCATCTTTCCATTACTTCCTTCGGGGCAGTAAGCAATTTGCCTTGCTTGTCCTTTATAAATTTAAGAGGGCATTGTTTTTCCTTCCTCATGTTCTTTGGGGTCTTATAGAACAATTTCTGGTTTTCTTGCGCATCCTTTTCTAGCTTTTCTCCAAATTCTTCCCAGGACTTCAGTTTTGCTGCTTGCACCTTGTTCTTTGCTTCTGTTCTGAGTATCACATATTCTCTATATTTCTCTATTTGTCCTGCTGTGTTTTTAGCTCCTAAGTATTGTTTCCATTCCATTGTCTTCTCTATTATTTTCTCTTTGACTTCTTCTGTCCACCAAGGTGTCCTCTGTCTCTTGTTCCCAAGTCGGACTTCACCACATACTTCTGCAGCAGCTGTCTTTATGATCTCCTTGAATTTAAGCCACAGGGTTTCCAAGTCATCAGGTTGTTCTTCTGTGTTTCTCACCGCTGTAGCAATAAGCCCCTGATTTCTGGTCTTAATTTCTGGCTCTTTCAGCTTGTAGGTCTTAATGCTCATTTCTTCCGTTCGTTTACTTGGCTTTTTGCGTGGTGCTGGGCAGTTCCAATGTGAGCAACTCTTTCAGTTGTTCTTTTGATTGTAAGCAGGTAGTGATCACTTCCAATCTCTGGCCACCTCCAGACTCTAGCATCCCGGACATATTTGAATGAGCTCCTCCTAACAATGGCATAGTCGATCACTGACTTCTCATTCTTTGTTGGTTCACACCTAGTGTATGCATGTATGCGCTTATGGGGGAACTTTGTGTTGGTAATGATCAGATTCTGCTCACTACAGAATCTGAGGAGTCGCTTTCCATTGTCATTGAGAGTATCTTCTCCATATCTTCCGATAACTCCACCCCATCTAGCATGGTCATTTCCAACTCTGGCATAGAAATCTCCGAGCATGATAATTTCATCTAGGCAGTCATCCACTGTCCTTTGAAGCAGCTCGAAGAATTCCTCCTTGACCTCTGCTCTCTCATCCTCATTTGGCCCATACACTATGACCAGTTTGACTATGGTTTCTCCTTCTTTTAGTTTTACAACCATAATGCGCTGCGAGACAAAGTTCCATCCCTTGATACTTTCTTTCTGGTTTTTGGCCACAATGCAACCCACGCCCTCTTTAGCTCTTTCAGATATGAGTACACCACTGTAGAGCAGCTTGTTGCCATCGAGATCCATGACTCCTTGTCCCTTTTTCTTTGTTTCGGTAATAGCCAGGATTTCTAGTTTTGCTTTCCTCATCTCTTCCATCAGCTCCTCTTCTTTCCCATGTATACTTCTTGTTTTCCAAGTTCCATAAGTCGTAGTCCGTAGTCCGTTCCAGTTCGTCGCCTTTAGAATCAGTCCGGTTTTCTCTCTTATATTACTTATAGTCATAGTTTAAGACAAACAGGTGATTGACCTGTTGGGCATTTGCATGGTGGAGGGGCTGCCTCCTTACGGCCTCCATGCAGGCCGCCCTCCTCCTTTTTCATCCGGGCTTGGGACCGGCATAGGCGGAGTTTTAACTGACTTTAACATTTATTTAATTGACTTTCATCTGTTAAAAGTCATATGCATTGGATGAACAGCATCAGACCTTCACATTCCCAGCCACTATATATAAGTAAGTAAGTACGTTATATATATATATATATATATATATATATATATATATATATATATATATATATATATATATATATATATATATATATATATATATATATATATATACATATATATATATATGAACCTTTGTTCGTGTTAAATATTGTTTGACTATATTATGCAGTTCCCTAAGTCTGTCTAGTCTTAACAACTCTTCTATATTTATAGGTAAGTTTGATGCTTGCAAATAATCTAATATTGGGATTCTCATTTGTTCATACCTCTTACATTTTAACAAGAAATGTTCTATATTATTGTTTTGAAGACATCCTGCACAGTAAGGTTCTTCTATTCTGAAATAGCCTACTCCCAGCTGTAGTCTGAGAAGTTTCTTATTACTGGGAATTTTCAATTCCCTAGATATCTGACATTTTCTTGTTGGAGCATTGAACATCTTATCTGCATGTCTACCTTTCAGATTTTTATCCCACTCTGCTTTTCATTCATCTGTTATTAAATCTTTAATTAAGCTCCTAATCTCTGAATTACTCGTTCCTACATTTATTAGATTTTTATCAGATCTATCTTTCTTGGCGTCATTATCTGCCTTTTGATTTCCCTCTATGCCAACATGTGAAGGTATCCAAGCAATTAAGACTGAAGATATTCTGGAATATGTATGTAGTAGCCAGAAGTATCTCCTCTGCTATATCAGGTCTACTACATTCTCGTAAGTTTCTAAGTGCTTTAATTGTTGAAAGAGAGTCAGTTAAAACTGAATATTTTTAGTGATTTTAGTATTGCCACCATCTCTGCAGTGAAAATGGATGTATTTTACGTGATGCTATATTATTTTGCCATTTTCCATATTGGAATATATATTCGTATCCCCAATTAGCCATCCTATCTCTTGGATCCATCTGTGTACACAGTAATGCTGTCTTTTGATATTTGTTGTATATATTTATTGGCGGTGTTTTTAATATTTTCTATATTATTTGTTTTCTTAAGTATTTCTGCTAGGTGTTAGTCCGTGTCTGGTTTCTTGATCTCCCAGGGTGGAATCACTGGCTTGTATTCACAACTGTTATTAATTGATGTAATAAATGTACCCAGATGGACAATTTCCTCCATACACTTCCATCCTGTAGGGTATCTAGTGGTATTCATTGGCTTGGCCTGAGTTGGTAGGTGGCATCTGTTGAAAGCTGTAGGTGCTGGGTGAGACTTATCTAACATAACTCTGTTTCTGTAATTTAGTCTTAACTCCTTTCTCGGTAATTCTAAGGGTAGAATTCATAAAGCCACCTCTATAGCTCCCGTTGATGTTGATCTGATTGTACCTGCTATTGTACATAAAGCCTGATGCTGAATTCTGTCTAATTTAATCTTGTTGCTGTGTGCAGCAGAGTCATATATTATACTTCCATAATCTATTTTTCCTCTAATAAAAGATTTATAAAAAGTGAACATTGGCTTAGTGCTTGCACCCCATCCATTACCTTCCAAATATCTTAATAAGTTAGTCAATCGTCTGCAAGACTCCACTAGTTTATCTATGTGTTTATTCCAGTTTAGCTGTTGGTCCAATATCATTCCTAGATATCAAGTGGTTTGCACTGTAATTTTGTTTTGCCCTTGGATATTTATGTCTATAAATTTATTTATTACAACCCTACCTTTACTGAAAATCATTCTCAACGTTTTATTTGTATTCAGCTGAAAACCTTATTTTGTCATCAATGTACATACTTTATTTATTTGCTTCTGTACATCCTTATATAATTTTGGCAGATGTTTCCCAGTCCTGCATATAGCAACATCATCTGCAAACTGTGACAGTTTATTTGTTATATCATTAAATTCTTCACCTAAATCATTTACCATTATTGTAAAAATTGAAGGAGACATTACTGATCCTTGGGGTATTCCATTTTGTTGTTTATACAGTTCTGATCTATCATTGATTACCTGAACAGTGAAATATCTATCTTGCAGAAAATTCTCTGAAAAAGCATATCCCCCCCCCCCCCCCGCCCCCCGCCCCCCCCCCCCCCCCCGCGCCCCCCCCCCCCCCCCCCCCCACCCCCCCCCGCCCCCCCCCTCCGCCCCCCCCCACCCCCCCCCCCCCACCCCCCCCCCCCCATTTTTACTGGTTACTCCAATCTTCTTCATTTTAAAGAGAGCGCCCTCTCTCCGGCATTCATCATAAGCCCTAGCTATATATAAAAATACTACCACAGTTTTTTCTTTCTTTTGAAATCTTGATTTTACTTCATGTTCCAATTTAATTATCTGATCCATAGTGCATCTGTTCTTCCTAAATCCTGGCTGAGTTTGATTATATAAATTATTATTTTCCAAATCAAACTTTAATCTTTTATTTACTATGGTTTATAACATTTTACCTAAATGGGAAGTTAAAGAAATTGATCTGTATGAACTGGCATGATGGGCATTTTTTTCTGGGTTTAGGATTGGAATAATTACTTCTGTTTTCCATGTTTTTGGAATTATTTCTGTATTCCAAATTTTGTTATGAAGGGAAGTTATAATTTCTATGGTACGTTTTGGTATGTGTTTCAAGATTTCGTAGCTCAAAATGTCATGCCCCGGTGATGTATTTGTTTTGTCCTTTATTGTATTTCCTTTCCCTGTGCTTGGTTTTTTTTTTTTCGCATTCGTTTGTTTGCGACAAAATATTTCTTTCCCATTCAAACTTTCGCCTGTTTCTATTCTCATTTTGAAACGCATTTTATTGCATAATATGTCAGTCCCTGCAAGAGACGAAAAACTGTGAATAGACGTTCTGGTCAGACATAGGAGCAGACATTTGTCTGCATTTTCATCTGACACGGCGCTCTACGGTTAAGTTTCTCGGTGTTAAGTATGAACGGCGCCCTCATGCATAGCTCAGAAATGAGACATGTCGGCGGGAGGTGACGAAGACGCGTTGTGGCAGTTATGTCCTGCGTCTTGGTTAAGTGTTAAGAGAGGAGAGGGGGAGACGGCGGTTTGCAAAATAGCGCGCATCCTTTGTCTGTTTCATATATCTACCCAGTAACTGAAACTTGACTTCATTCAGTCCTCCTAAACCTGCAGTAGACAGATCACTCGTGCTAGAAAATATCTTGTATATTGCAAAGTTCTGAGTTTCTTGGCAACATTTTGCCGAGTTCTAGACTACCATTATATTGAAGGATTCTAGTTCGTGGTATTAATCTGTAGTTCTGTGTGGAGGTAAATATATATATCTGGTAGAATTGAGTGATTCAGTGATAACCGCTTATTTCATTATCTAGTAGATTTCTGTGCAGAGTAAATAATTTATAAGTCTGTTATATTCGCTAGACGACATGTTACAGTGGAAAACAGAATAAATTATAATTTCTAGCTTAAGCTCATGCAGCCATAAATAATTCAATTAAACTGCTAATAATCAGTCGAGAATATTTTAAACTAACTTATAACTGCACTGATTCATCATTGAGTATTGACGAAATACGTATGTATTTCTAATTCATGATGATTGATTTTATGAATATAACTTATTTCACGGGAATTTTACACGATAAGACAAGCTCTACACGTGCAGTTTATAATGTAAGTTATAACCGAGGAATAGTACGTATAAGTATTTTATATGTTTGTTTTTCTTTATTCAGTGAAAACTGGGGTAGCCCAACTCTACCAGCGCTTAAGTACTGATGAGAAATATCCGTAAAGAACTAAACATTCCTTTAATTAAAGATGTGTGGGTGTACAAAGTAAAACCTGTCTGAAAATCGTGTTTGCATCCAGAACGACAGAGTACCCATTTTCACAAACTTTAAGACAAATTGAATAACTGCGCCTACCGAGCCAGATTAAATTCTTCCTGATAAAACATCAAGTACCTGCAGCCTCTGTGGCGAAAAATATTACCAGCATTAACTTTCCGACGATTTTTGACAAATGGTGGTGTGAACAATAATTAATTTTTTTTTGGAGAGAAGTTACCAACCGGTCCTTTTCCTAAATACGGGAAACCTCGTGATTCTGACATTGTGGGCCAGCTAAAACTAATTCTTACCTGAACTAAGTAAAGTGACAATAACAAAATCTGAACCAAATATCGCATGAAGAGGACGCTACCCGGACCCATTGGATGAAACCAAGATCTGCAGAGCTGGGTATCCGCTTCATCAAACGAAAGGCAGATTTACGTTGAGTGTGTCATAAAGTGCGCCAGACGGCGAACACCATCCAGACATTAGGTAAGAAAGTGAGACAGGGATCCCTGCTGAAAGAACAGAGTGAGAGTAGACTGAGTGATGGTTCTTTTAATATATGCACCCACTTTGTAATTTCTTTATGCAAGTTTTGTTGCTAACAATATTGTCCTTAGGATAGATTAGAGTATCAAAATCTGTCCATACCTTTAAAGGGAAGTCTTAGACTAAAGCATATGTATCCGTGACTCTTTGGGGCTATCACTTTTCTTCTAACAGGACCGTGGGCTATACATCGAGGGAAAGGATCATACCAATAGGTCTATCATTCTTGTAGAAAGTCATTGACTTTATGATTATTTGTATATGTTTGATGTAATTTTATGTGTTGTGAGGGAAGTTTATTATGATAATTAAACTTCACATAAACTTATTCCAGTGTGTCGGTCAGTTCTTTCTTCTCGTGATATCACCATGGATTTTGTTTTAGAGCTGCTTATGACCATCCCTCTCTTCTCCAGCTCTTCCTTCCAGACTTGCAGGTTGGATTGGAGATGTGCCTCTGATTTAGCAATCAGGGCAACATCATCAGCAAATGCCAGCTCTGAAATATAGACCTGTCTCATCTTCCAGTACCCCACTGAATACTTTCTTGTTCTCTCTCCTTACATGCCTTGATGACATCGTCCATAAGGAGTATGAAGAGGTAAGGTGATAGGATATCACCTTGTCTTACACCAGTGGTGGTCCTGAACTCTTCTGACTTATGGTTTGCTGTCCTCACATCCTTTCTGCACGACATGTAGACGCTCTGTATAGCATGAATCAGAGGTGCTGGAATATTCTTCCTTGCCAAACAGTCCCAAAGTTTGCTCCAGGGAACCTGGCAAACGCCTTTTCCAGATCTATGAAACAAAGATGGATCTCACTCTTATACTCAAGGGCCTTTTCACTGATTCTAGAGTAGATTTTTCCAGGGACACTGAGAAGGGATATGCCTCTATGGTTTCCACACTGTCGATTGTCACCCTTTTTGAAAATTGGTGTTATGATGGCGATCTCCCAATCCTTTGGTATGGTCTTGTTGCACCATGCTGCCTGTAGGACCCTTAAGAGTAACAGGTCGCCTGATGCTCCCATGTACTTAACCATTTCTGGTGTTATACCATCATGCCCTGCTGCTTTGCCCATCTTGATTTTCTCCAATGCTGCCTTCAGTTCTTCCATCTTTATGTCATCTTCATCACCATTGGTTTCCTCTTCTGTGCTAGTGGTTTTCATTTCTGATGTTTGACCTTGCTCACCATCAAGGAGTTCTGAGAAATATTCTTTCCATCTTTCCATTACTTCCTTCGGGGCAGTAAGAAATTTGCCTTGCTTGTCCTTTATAAATTTGAGAGGGCATTGTTTTTCCTTCCTCATGTTCTTTAGGGTCTTATAGAACAATTTCTGGTTTTCTTGTGCATCTTTTTCTAGCTTTTCTCCAAATTCTTCCCAGGACTTCTGTTTTGCTGCTAGCACTTTGTTCTTTACTTCTGTTCTGAGTGTCACATATTCTCTATATTTCTCCATTTGTCCTGTTGTGTTTTTAGCTCCTAAGTATTGTTTCCATGCCATTTCTTCTCTCTTATTTTCTCTGTGCCTTCCTCTGTCCACCAAGGTGTCCTCTTTCTCTGGTTCCCAAGTCGGACTTCACCACATGCTTCTGCAGCAGCTGTCTTTATGATATCCTTGAATTTAATCCAGAGGGTTTCCAAGTCATCAGGTTGTTCTTCTGTGTTGCTCACCGCTGCAGCAATAAGCCCCTGATATCTGGTCTTAATTTCTGGCTCTCTCAGCTTGTAGGTCCTAATGCTCATTTCTCCTGCTCGTTTACTTGGTTTCTTGCGTGATGTTGAGCAGTTCCTAGGCTGAGCAACTCTTTCAGTTGTTCGTTTGATTGTTAGCAGGTAGTGATCACTTCCAATCTCTAGCCCCCTCCAGACTCTTGCATCTCGGACATATTTGAATGAGCTTCTCCGAACAATGGCATAGTCGATCACTGACTTCTCATTCTTTGTTGGTTCACATCTAGTGTATGCATGTATGCGCTTATGGGGGAACTTTGTGTTTGTAATAATCAGATTCTGCTCACTGCAGAATCTAAGGAGTCGCTTTCCATTGTCATTGAGAGTATCTTCTCCATATCTTCTGATAACTCCACCCCATCTAGCATGGTCATTTCCAACTCTGGCATTAAAATTTCCGAGCATGATAACTTCATCTAGGCAGTCATCCACTGTCCTTTGAAGCAGCTCGAAGAATTCCTCCTTGACCTCTGCTCTCTCATCCTCATTTGGCCCATACACTATGACCAGGTTGACTATGGTTTCTCCTTCTTTTAGTTTCACAACCATAATGCGCTCTGAGACAAAGTTCCACCCCTTGATACTATCTTTTTGATTTTGGGCCACAATCAGTTTGTTCCCAATTACCTATATTTTCATCGTCATAGTTACACGTCTGTGTGTCTATTGTAGTCACGTATGTGTGTGTGTATGTGAGGTATATATAAATTACTATATATTATACTAGACGGTCTGACAAATCTTAATCTGTTGTAGGTGATAGGCTGACTGAGAGAAATCATCTCGAGGGTCAGAGACCGACTCTAATATATTTCCTCCATCTCACTCGTGAAATCTATTTCTATTTTATCACCTCCCACTGAGCTATCACTTATTTCTATGTCTATTCAGAAGGGACCAATCTAAGTCTTAATTCACCTATCACAAATCTACGACACATATATGCATTTCGCCATATGTTTAACAGCTATTAGTAATATTTCTTTTGTGAGATTATCTGCAAATACTGTACATCTATATTTTCATTTTCATTAATATTCATTTTTATCTCTTCTATTTCTACCTGAAAAGCTACCTAATTAGCTTTATTGTAGTAAAATTTTACTGATTTTTATAAAGCTTTGCTTCGTTTTGGGGAGGCCCCCCCCCCCCCCCCCCCCATTCAACCTAGTCGGTTATATTAGGGCGCATGTCCAAACAAAAAAGACCGTTAGGTATAGGATATTTTTATTTTACTGATGTCTTGCGTGTTCTCATAATGTATTTTCAAATTAGTATTTATGATGCGATTTGTGCCCTTTCCATATTTTCCCGGAAAGCTCCAGAACTGTTTTACTATTCGTGACAAAAATCTGTCACTTAGACAATTAGTCATGTGAGAATAATTGACGTAATGTTACATCATTATTCAGTTTGAAAAATTCCGTTAAGTGTCAGGCCATCAGGTGCAGACACAAATCTCTCTCCGTGACGTCATAGCAAGCGTTTTCTCCATTAGTTGTTGACTCTCCCGTGCCACGCTCTTCTCTCGTGCCTTAGGTGCTGTCTCACAAAGACCCTGACGGACACAAATTACCAGACTTGGTCCGCTCAGTTAAAATTAAAACGCGGCATGTATATCTTTCACATAATTTCAAGTTGGACCCGTCTGGTCTAAACTGCTATGTCCTGATATTGTTATCTGATATTCAACGTCAGGTGACTAAAGCAATTGTTTAATATTAGATTAATATTAATTATGTATTTTGCATTACTACCTTAACCGTCGTAACCTGAAGTATGCATTATAATACAGGTTGCCAGAAAATTATTTACCAGATTATAAATACAACTGTAAACAGAACCATACGGTGCATTTCGAAACGATTATTGGTAATGCACTTAGCAACTCATAATGTTGTTTTCCCGCAGGTTGATAAACCAGCAACAGTCATGCATAGCGAAGAGGAGATGTGCACCGACCAGGAGAAGGCAATGTGTTTATTGGCTGAACACTGTACGTGTTACAAAGGGGAGCCCACACAGAGACATAATGAAAAACTGTATCCTAAACTCTTCATTTTGAATGTGAATTTCAATGAATGTGATCAAAACATTCTTTGTTTTAACGATGCAGAGGTAGTATCAATAATCCGGAACACTCGTATCTGCTCAAAGACATTGCACTTCATAACCTGGTGTGTAACTCTTAGACGCCCTGAATAAATTTAGTTCCGTGTACTCTACAGTTCGGATGGGAATAACAAAATGTAGTTTTTTTTTTTAAAATAAATCCAAAGTTGTTCCTTTTAACCCTGCACTTTTAAGTCCTGATTACCAGTAACTGTTACTTCGGGGATCCAAAACCTAGTCTCGATCGGGCTTCAGCCCGCAGACCAGAGCCAAATCCTACTGACCTCTAATATCTCTCTCTCTCTCTGTGTCTCTCTCTCTCTTTCTCTCAAAGCGTTACATATAGTAGTATGTTTTATGATACCTTTGTAGTAGTTTTCCAGTCAATAATGACATATTTGTTTAAAGATAGCATAGATTTATGTACTGCTGAAGTGTAATAGATTTTGTAACATCGAAGTTTATAGATTAATGGCATACCGACGTTTAACGATTTATGTTTTACCGAAGTTTATAGATTTAGATGGCAGTGAAGTTTATAGATTTATATACTTCAGAAAAGTATAGATTATTGTAGAATTGAAGTTTTAAGGTTTGTGTTACACATGAAAAAGGGGTAGGAATGTTGAAAAAGAAGGAGTTAGAAAAATACGTATGTGGATACTGGACACACAACGACAGAATGATGTTACTGAAGATGAGAGCAAAACCATTCGACATATCAATCTTACAAACTTATAGAACCAACTAAAGATCACAGCGAGGAAGAAATAGAAGAATACTATGAAGAGCTACAAAACACACTGAAACCAGTCAAATCTACAGATGTGTTGATAGTAATGGGTGATATGAATGCAACAGTAGGAAAAGGAAAATACAAGAAAATAGCAGGACAGTATGGATTAGGGACAAGAAATGATAGAGGAGACAGACTTATCCAGTTCTGTGATGAAAACCAGCTGGTCATATGTAACACCTTTTTTGAACACTACCCAAGGAAATTATACACATGGAAAAGCCCTGGAGATACAACAAGAAATCAAATTGACTATATCATGATAAAACATAGATTTAAGAACAGTGTCACAAGTGCAAAGACACATTCGCGCGCAGACATAAATTCAAATCACAATCCGGTCGTCATCAAAGTAAATATAAAGCTGAAAAGAGCAGGAAACAGAAGGCAGGAGGAACCACAGATAGAAATATCAGCAATGAAACAACCAGATATAAAACAACAATATTTAATCGACGTCAAAAATAGATATCAACAGTTACTGACAGAAAGCATGGAGCAGTATAGAAGAGAAAACCCAGAAGAAACAGCAACCGCAAAATGGGAATGCTTAAAAACAAGCATACAATCAGCAAATGCAAATTTACCTAAAAAGGAGCCTAAGAAAAACCAAATTTGGATGACAGATGACATCTTGAGTAAAATAGCAGAAAGAAAGAAAGCAAAAAATACTCCAGAATATAAAACAATAGACAATGATATACGTACTATGTATAGAGAAGCAAAGGAACGTTGGATAGAAACAAAATGCAAGGAAATAGTAGACTTGGAGGCAAAGCACATGACAAGAGATATGCATGAAGAAATAAAGAAATTATCAAATAGGTCGCGGTTTGCACAAGGAGGAAGCTGTATCAAGAACAAAAATGGTGTAATATTACTTGATGAGAAAGACATATCAAACAGATGGGCAGAATACGTAAAAGAACTATTCGAGGACAACAGAGGTAAAAAAAACCATCACCAGATTCTAATGAAGGCCCAATCATTCTCAGATCAGAAGTAGAGAATGCCATTCATATGATACAAAAAGAAAAATCAGCAGGCATGGATAACATAAAAATTGAAATGATAGAAGCTCTGGAGAGCTTTGGCATAGATACAATCACCGATCTATGCAACGATATATACAATACAGGACATATACCACACGACATGAAGACATCAGTTTTTATAACGTTGCCCAAAAAACCTAATGCAACAGAATGTTCAGACTTCAGAACAATCAGCCTGATGAGTCACGCAATTAAGATACTGCTCAAAATCATGCAGGAAAGAATAAAAAGTAAGGTAGACAGCGAAATCCAAGAAGAACAATTTGGTTTTAGACGGAACAGTGGAACAAGAGAGGCAATATTTTGCCTAAGAATATTAGCAGAAAAATATACAGAGGTGCAAAAATGTATGTACATGTGCTTCGTTGACTATAAGAAGGCTTTTGACAGAGTCCATCATGAGAAAATAATTGAATGCCTCGAAGACATAGGTATTGATGGAAAAGATATAAGAATACTCAGTAACCTTTATTGGTAGCAAACTGCCATAGTAAGATCCGGAAGAAATTATTCACCATACATAGACATAAAAAGAGGTGTCAGACAAGGTTGTGTGCTGTCCCCCCGCCTATTTAATCTATACACCGAAAAAAATTTCAAACAGATACAGGAAATACCAGGACTGAACATCAGTGGAAGGTCAATAAACAACCTTAGATATGCATATGATACCGTGTTGTTAGCTGAAAGCGAACAGGAGTTACAAGAACTAGTGAAGCAAGTGAACAGTATAAGTCAAGAATATGGACTCGACATTAATATTGAGAAAACAAAAACTATGATAATTAGCAAAACAGACGATAAACCCACATTAAAGATATGCGTAAATGGGAAAATCCTGGAACAAGTCAAGAGCTATGTATATCTTGGTCATATAATTGTAGTGGTTTTGATGGTATTGTATGGTGGTTATGTTACCTAGTGTATTGTATGAGGTCAGTTGTGAAGGCTCCTGAGATAAAAGTTTATGTGAATTACAGAAGGCCCTTCTTACTACCACTACGACCTCAAACAGATCTATTCTACTATCATGAATGTTAGCTACGTTAAAAAGTCTAGGGTACTGAAATGTAATGTGTTGTAATATAATATACAGACACACACAGGTAATTAATAAGTCTAATAATATTAATAAAATCTATAACACACTGAACTAACTCAGACTGTTTTAGTTTTGATTTTAACAATTTTTTCTAAATTTATTAGTTCTGAACCAATGTTTTATTTTGGTCAGAACATATGAAATGTTATGGAGTTATAAATGGAATGCATAAATATATGGCATAATAAAATGGAATTTGTGTACATAGGTATTTTATAAGACTGGTTAATATTAATCATATCTCTACTGTCTCTGGGAGAACTATTACTGGATGTGCTGTTGGGGTGGTTTCATCACTCCCACTCTGTGACTACAACAAGCTTTGTCCATTGACTTACAGACTGTAGTAAATGTTATATTTCCCAAGAATTCACTATATATTTGATAGGGGAAATATTTGTGGTGATTTTAACTACTGGTGAATCTTCAGCAGGCCACGTATTCACTCATCTTGTCTGTGACGACCTGCTACTGGATTCCGGTGGCCCACTCCTCTCTGTAGCTGGAATACAATGTTAGGCTGCACCGACATAAATGTTAGGCGGTACACACATCTGTTTGTGTATTCTTGCTTAAGTATGTGGCACTACCTTTAGTGCCACAACAGAAACTCACAATTCTGAAACAAAATTTGTGCCATGTGTCAGTACTCTATCCACTGCACCACTCTTACACACAGCACAACACATCAACATTACACAGAATGGGTCAGATCTCTCTGACCAACATAGCACATCTTACCCAGTTGTTTTCATATAGTACCAGTTCCCCAAGACTGCATTGCATCTGAGATATGTTCAATAGTTTCCTCTTTCCTTCAATAAGATAGGTGATATGTTCCCACTGATCTCAATAATAGATCCGCCTTCCATAGTCTTAGTTAGGCGTCCATATATTTTTTGTTTGTCTCTAGACCCTGAACTTGGGCTGGGGACCTAGAGCGAGCACTTACTTGTCGTAATCATTTTATATGATATGGCAGTATCAATCACTCAAAATATTAAAATATACAAGATAAATGCTTTCATTCTTACCAGAATTCAGAATTGAGAACACAGTTATTACTAGCAAAACTCAGCTGAGCTGCTGGCTATAGTATGGCGTCCCACTAATTGTATGTAATATCTTCTGGGAAAACACCACTGGAAATAACTGACTGTGTCCCTGGACAGATTTATGTCAAATGGCAAAAATGCGCGTCTCTATCCCGATAATATGAATACATTTGTCCAATCACAGACTTCCCCTCTAACTTTTTCAAATCTTCAAACCAAAAGTCAAATTTCAGTCAGATCTCAGTCAAGTATGTATTATTGTCTGTTGGTCCGTCTGTCTCTACTTGGTTTTCACAAAAACACACTTGTTTCTTGGACCAACTACACGCAACAACCTACACAAATCTGCCTCCTAAGTTATTTTTAGCCACAATTCTCCAACCTTCCCCCTCTCGTTCATTACAGCTAGATTTCTGCATTTCCGTTTCTCAAGGACGCAATTTTGAAGCTTTAGTGAAAGTGTGCACAACAATACTGTCGCTAGTCTGATGTGAACAATACAGTCTTTTGTCAATATCTTGCATGTTATCTGTCCGTCTGTATAATTTAAAGTATATTATTTCCCTGCTTAAGATGGGCTATCAAACTAGTTAGGTTTTATATTCATAACGTTATTATTAAGAAAAAACATATTTTTTCTCAAGGTTAGTTTTTGAAATTTGTTGAACGTTCTCCACGGCGTTTGCCGCTGAATTCAAATAAAACAACCAAGTATCGTAAAACGTCCAAGAAATGACTGTTTCGAATAAGAGCTAAGGTCTTTTTCTATCAATTTCCTTACTTTGTGTCAACTAGTGGCGTGATTTTTTTTCTTTTATTACCAATTGCGTCTTTTTGCCCTTAAGGTTCAAACACGTGTTCAGTCATATTTTTCCTTTTCTATATCTCCGTTATCCTCCCGTCTACAAGGGTACCGTTTCGTCTGCACGTCTAACTAGTTAGTTTAAATGGCGGTAGGAAATGCGGGCATAGGCGAGCATGTCTCCTAGTATCTTACGCATTATTTTTATCCCTACAATGTTCTCTTTATAATTGGAGATATTTTAACGTTGTATCGCGGTAAATTCATCACAATAATAACAGAAGATGGCAGATGTGAAACAGAAATCAAGAAGAGAATAGGAATGTCCAAAGCTACATTCAACAACATGAAACATATACTGACATCTAAACAGTTATCTCACAAATTAAAACTGAGAATCATAAAGTGTTATATATATTCTGCATTTCTGTATGGTGCAGAAACATGGACGACGAATAAGCATTTGGAAGAAAGAATTGAGGCTCTTGAAATGTGGATATATAGAAGAATGGGGCGTATCTCGTGGAAAGAGAAGAAAACAAATAAGGAGGTCCTAGAAAATCAAGGTATGAAAAGAGAACTAATGAGAGAGATCAAAGTTCGGCAGCTAAATTACAATGTCCACATAAAAAGGCATAACACCTTGCAGAGGACCATAATAGAAGGGAGAGGTGAAGGCAAACGTGCAAGGGGAAGACAGCGCTATAAGTGGGAAGATAACATCAAGAGATGGACAGGAAAGAGTCTATCAGAGTGCACCACCAAGACAAGAGACAGAAAACGTTGAAGATCCATTACAGCCAACCTTCTTTGTGGAAATGGCAGCTGATGATGATGATGATTTTACACTTATGTTGATAGAGTTGTGTGCTTCTGAAGTTTATAGATTTATGTCAGATAGACACTTTGTAGATTTATGCATTACTAATGTGTATAGATTTGGGTAATAATAAAATTTATAGATTTATGCCAAATTGACGTTTTGTAGATTTATGCATTACTGAAGTGTATAGATTTAGGTAATAATAAAGTTTAAAGATTTATGTCCCATTTACCTTTTGTAGATTTATGCATTACTGAAATGTGTATATAGGAGGAGGTAAAGGACCCCATTTACACGCTCATTGAGGCATATTGGGGATATGGTGTTAGGCCCATATTTTCTCGACCATCGGCACACTAGGGGTGATGTGGTCAGCATCACGCCGAAATATGTATTTATTTAGGTAATAATGAAGTTTATAGATTTATGTCACATTGACGCTTATAGATTAATGTAATGTTGCAGTTGTTAGATTGATTTAACACTGAACTCTTTAGATTTATATAGCACCGACGCGTATAGATTATGTCACCTTGAAGTGTGTAGATTTATGTCACATTGAAAGTTATAGATTAATATCACCTCGATTTTGTAGATTTATGTAGCACTGCGTTTATAGATAATCTTACCTTGAAGGTTATATATTTATGAAGCACTAAAATTGATAGAATATGGCACATTGAAAGTTCTAGATTATGTCCCCTTGAAGTTTCCAGATGTATGTCACAAAGCAGTTTATACATTTATATCATCTTGAAGTTTATAGATTATTGTCACTTTGAGGTTTATAGATTTATGTCACGTGGAGGTTTGTAGATTTATGTTACATTGAAGTTTATAGAATTACGTCACCTTGAAGTTTATAGAATTATGTCACCTTGAAGTTTATAGATGTGTTTAACATGGAAAATTATGCATCCATGTAACACTGACGGTTATATATTGATGTCGCTACAAGGTTCATAGCTTTGTGCACCATTGAATGTTATAGATTTATGTAGCACTGAAATGTTTAGATGTATTTAGTATTGAAGTATATAGATTTATGTAGCATTGAAATTTACAGATGAGTGCATAACAGTAAAGTTAACAGACGTATGTAGCATTGAAGTATATAATTGAATGTAACTTTGAAATGTTTAGATCAGTGTTTCTCAACCTTTGCACACTTTTCAATTTTCCAAAAATTTGCGGCATACCTATCTGATCCCACGCCTGAATACAAAAGTATAGTGATATATACTAAATTAAATACTCTAATTTTTGGGTACTTTAGAATAAAGAAAAGTCTTAATTTGATTTTCTTTTAATTGTTTAAGATAATTTTGAAGTAAATCTATTTTTTTGTCAAAGAAGTTAATAGCTCAATTATTATTGACTTAATTCAAGCTGTAAGATCAGTTTTATATTACGAGGGGAAGTCAGTAAGTAGGTCACAAACTGATATGGGATAGCTGAAATATGTAGTTGGAAGTTTCTAAAGGTGTCATTAGGTGGCAGCAACATCAAGCTTCATGATTACTTTAGAAAGCAGACGCTAGGTGTCGCATGCGCATGCGCAGCTCAAATAAAAATGGCGACCGTGCTCGTGGAGCGTACGACCGAAGACCAGCGTGCTGTTGTGCTTTTTGGGGCAAAAGGACTTCCTGCAAAGGATATTCATAAGGAAATGTTTCCCGTTTACGGTGAGAGGTTTTTGTCGCGTAAAGCGGTACATAATTGGGTCGATAAATTTTCTCAAGGACGCTCAAAAGTTGGTGATGAAGACCGACCTGGTAGTCCTCTTCAGACTGCGACAGAAGCATCTGTGCGACGGGTGGGAGAGATGAATCGAGCTGAGAGGCGAGTAACGATAGACAGTGTAGCAACTGCAATAGGGAGCATAATGCATGATCGTTTGAATTTCAGGAAAGTGTGCTAACGGTGGGTGCCCAGACAACTGACTGAGGAACACAAAATGAACCGAAAAGGCATGTCCTTGCAATATCTCTCTAGGTACGCAGATGAAGGAGAAGACATGCTTATCAGTATTGTTACGGGGGACGAGTCATGAGTGCATCACTACCAATCCGAATTAAAGCGTGCTTCAATGCAGTGGAAACATCCTTCTTCACCTTCTGCCAAGAAATTCAAGGTTACGCCATCAGCAGGGAAGGTTATGCTTACAGTGTTTTGGGATTCTCAGGGAGTGCTGTTAACCCATTTCCAGAAGAAAGGTGAGAATGTGAATGCTGCATAGTTGTGACGAAATGGACGACCTCTTTGCGATATTTGGTTCTCTCCGGCAGTATCTGTAAATTTGTGGTACTGATTTTTATTATGTGCTAGCAATTATCGCACTTTTCTTTCTTTCTTTCCTCGTTTTTTTTCTGCTAAGTAGAAGATATTTTGTATTTTCCCTCGTACACCCCTCTCAAGAATTAGTCATTACATCTGTGCGGGTCCTGTTCCTTTGCTAAAACATTTGCAAGGAGCGGCTGATATGATACATCACATCCTCGAGAGGCGGCACAGCTTTGATAAAGCTTAAACACGGAGTTTTGTGTACTCATACGAGAGATAATGAGATCACTGTCTGTGTGACTCATGTGGGCTGACAAGTGTGACATAATCGCTTCCATTCACTTGTTTACAAGTAATAAGTATTACAGCTTACACATGTTGTCCTTTGAGTTCCCCGATCTGTATGTAAGTTTGTACACAAGGACATCGGACATCATATTACTATATATGGGAGACGTGACCTTTGCAAAATTTTTCCCTGTCGGAAATATTTTAAAAGTACCACACCCGACCTATTTGAACACGATTGGAGCGTTTATTTAACTCCATAACAAACGAAGGCAGGGAATATAGTCTAACCATTTCGCAGTTTTATTTCACTGTGAATTTCACGCTCGCCAAGACAAGATCAGACCTCGCCAGAGTGAAGACTAGATTCATAATTCCTTTTTGTTAACCGAATCTTTTATTGCAGAACCAAATAAGCCTTACAAAGCACATGAAATCTCTACATTTTAATAAGGAACACCGGTACTAGGAAACTGAAGAAACATGGAGTCAGAGAGAGAATCTATTGTTGAATTAAAGACCCCCCAAACGCGTGTAAGAGACCGACTCATCTCTTTTATTCATCTGAGCAACAAGTCTGTAGCCAAGATTGGCTTATTGGTGGTACCAGCAGAAAATACTATCTCTGGAACCAAGTGAAAGTAGAAGTGGACTGACATTGTGCGAGACGCCATCATAAGAGGGTATTACAGACAGACGCAGGCCCAGCTTGGTCGTTACTCCTTGACGTTCTGGGAACGTGCGGCACCTGAACTTTGACCAGAGACGAGGGCCAGCTGAGTGAAAAGAACCAACCCATAAGGAGGTTTAGAATCATCATTGGCAGCTAAGTTAACCTATATGCTGCCACTTGAAATTCTTATTAAAAACCATCGCCCAAGTGATGAACATTTTATTTTGTAACTAACTAGTATTCCTTTCTTTTAAACTGTTAAACTTAAAGCGATTATTAAATGTTGTTCTTTGTAATTATGTCGGCGTCTGTGGCCTAATGGATATGAACGAAGTTTCATAATCCAGATATACCAGGTTCGAAACCTGCTGCAAGCGATTTGGTAGCAGATCGCTTTGTGTGGATTTTTAACAATGGTATAAGCGTCGTACCGTTCAGAAAGCAATGGCAAACTACTGAACGTAAAAATTGCCTAGAAAAATCACAAACAGCCAATAAAAGCTGGGGTTGATTGCCACGTCCTGTAAAGGATAAGCAACTAACTTTTGTAATTATACCAATTTAACTTTGATTCAATCATTTTAAATGTACTACATGTTTGTCAAAGTTACTGAACACATACTCTAAACAGAGCTATATTATAATAATAATAATTGCACTGATTAACTCAGGAGTGGGGGCTTAACGAGCTAGAATAAACCATTGCTTAAATTCTCCATAAAAGGTGTCGGCAGATTACAGAATTAACGTGTTCAGCAACAGCCAGCATTGTTTTCGATTATCTGAATATCTCGTGAAGGCTCCCATGTGATAGAAGCTTTACTACTCTCCTGTCTACATTTCTGTCAATAGTAATCTTGTGTAAAGACAGACTCCATTGAAGCCTGTGATAGATACTCTTGAGTTTTGGCCACTGTTGAACCACTACTGCAAAGCAGGTGAGGCAATACCGTCACAATCATACTGTTAAGTTCTGTTGATGCTTCGGGATGCAATTCAAAGAAAACGTTCAGGCCTACTGACTGAAGGAGTACTGCTCCATCGCGACAATGCCAGACCACATACGGCTCGATTAATTCAGGAGAAAATTGAACAACTAGGGTGGCAACTTCTTGAATATCCCCTTTACAGCCCCGACTTAGCCCCTAGCGATTTCCACCTGTTTGGTCCACTAAAAACACATATTGGCGCCAAACGTTTCGTGGATGACGAAGAGGTTGAACATGAGGTGCGAATGTGGCTGAGACAGCAGACCGAAGACTTCTATGCTGCAGGTTTTGGGGCACTGAGAAAGCGATGGGATACGTGTATCAATGTTGGTGGAGAGTATGTTGAGAAATGAAGGGAAATGTAGGGGCAATAATAAATGGTTTTCAAGTTCGTATCTAAGTTAGTTGCTTTTTTTCCAAAGCCATTTGTGACTTATTTACTGATTTGCTCTTGTACATGATCACTAAAAATATACTCCATGTTGTAAATTTACCACGTTTTTGCGGCACACTTTGATAGGCGTGGCAGTACACTAGTCTTCCAAAGCACACCACTTGAGAAACACTGGTTTTGATGTATGTATTATTGAAATTTATAATTGAAGTTTCTAGATTTATGTAACATTGACTAACGCTCCTACGTAGGCGGATACAGAATCCAATGTAATTGTGGTGAAATCGGCAGTGTAAGCTTAAGCACTAAGATACGTTGACCATAGGTTTTCACAAGACCATCGCAATAAGCTGACATCTCCTCACTGAAGGTCGGCTGGAAGGAACCTCTAAAGTCTTTTATCTTGATGGCACACTCTTTCCTGTCAATCTCTTGATATTATCGTCCCACTTAAAGCGTTGTCCTTCTCTTGCACCCTTGCCTTTAGCTCTGCCTTTATGGCCTTCAGCAAGGTTTTTTCGTCTTTATATATGGTCAACCATTTCAGAAGTCTAATTTTGATCTCCTTTTATTAATTCTGTTTTTCCTTCATCTGTTTTCAATGACCTCTTTATTTGTGTTTCTTCTATGTCCAGGAGATGCACTCCATTCACATCTCATTTCTTTCTTTCAATTGCTTGTACATGTGTCTAGGTCATACAGTAATGAAGATTATTTAATACTTGAATATTCTCAGTTTAAATTTGTGAGGTAATTGTTTAGATGCAGGTATTTGAATGTAGCTTCGACATTCAAATTTTAAAAAAATGATACAATCACTTTAATAACGAAACCAAAGCTGATAAATTATGAAACAATGTAACAACAGGTCGATATACAAGGTACATACCAGGAGGTGCTAATTGGCCAATTGGAAATGACAAACATAGAACAAGAACTAGTAATGGATTCATGTCACAGTAGAAGCGAATTCCAAAATTCTTAAAGTTTTAGTTTGATGTGGTTGAAGTGCTGTCTTATTTTTGAGCGCTGCACTCTTGCTTTATACAATCTTATATCCTGAATGATAGTTAGACGTCATTGGTTAAACATACATCCTTGATGTTTCTTGACAAGACACAGGGGTTAATGTCGAGGGTTAGTCCCGAGCACCCGTGTGTTACTGGGGCCCGAAAGGGGAGCAAATAATAGTAACGCTGTACCCTACCATGCATGTCGTAAAAAGCGACTAAGGAGGGTTGGGCTTGGGGCTGGTTACCCCATCCCGTAAAAAACTTTTTACCACAAAAACTTCTACAAACATGCACAAGTCAAATACAGAATATAAATCAACGCAGCCGTCCAAGACAGAAGAAGGCCCTTTGGAAAGTAGGCGCAAGAAGCAACCTAGAGAAAACCGAAAGGAGTCTGGATCGCCGACTAACCTTTTTTCGTCTAGGAAACCTCCAAGATTGGCACCTGGAATGTTCGCACTCTGTGTGAACAATGGAAAACTGCACAGGTAGCAGCAGCAACGAAAAATTACAGGATTGATATCCTGGGTCTCTGCGAGACACGGTGGAAGAGCATAGAGAGGAGGAGATTGATCACTGGAGACATGGTGTTGTCCTCAGGACAAGAGGAGGAAAGAGCCCACCATAGTGAAGGGGTGGCTCTAATGCTGTCTAGGGAAGCACAGAAGGCACTTATAGAAAAAGAAAGTAAATATAAACATCATCCAATATTATGCACCAACAAATTATAAAGAAGAATCCGAGAAAGAAGACTTTTACACCAGATTACAAAATGTCCCAAGAAAGGAGATCTTGCAGACTGCAATCATTGGAGAGGAATAACTCTTCTCTCAGTTCCCAGCAAAATACTAGTCAGGATAATTATGCAGAGAATTTCAAACGCAGTAGACCATTAACTGAGGAACGAACAAGCAGGATTTAGAAAGAACAGAAGATGTGTAGATCATATATTTACCCTCAGGAACATTATAGAGCAGTGTTCAGAATGGCAAAGACAGCTGTACATTAATTTCGTTGATTTTCAAAAAGCTTTTGACAGTATACATAGGGACAGTTTATGGAAAATACTGAGGGCTTATGGAATTCCAAGCTGCATAGTGTCAATCATAAAAAGCCTCTATGCCAACTTTACGTGTAGCGTTGGGCAGAGCAACCTAACCTTTGATGTGAAGACAGGAGTACGACAGGGATGCCCCTTATCAACCACTCTATTATTAACAGTCATAGACTGGGTAATGCAACAGACAACAGAGGGCAGTCCAAGAGGAATAAGATGGACTACATTTTCTACATTGGAAGATCCGGAATATGCAGATGACATTGCACTACTAGCACATTCACATCAACAAATCCAGGAAAAAACGGATAGACTTAATAAGTATAGCCAGCAGGTGGGTTTGAACATCAATCTAAAGAAGACAGAGGTCATGACGCTCAATGTAAGCAACCATGAGCCCATATCAGTAAGGAATCAGAAACTGGAACAGACAGACACCTTCACATACCTAGGATGCATAGTAACACCAGACGGCGGAGCAAGCAAAGACATCAACATCAGAATGAAAAAAGCAATAATAGCCTTTTTTAGTCTAAACAACATCTGGAAGTCCTCTCAGTACAGCACAAGCACAACATTAAGATTATATCAGAGCTGTGTGCTTTCTGTGCTTCTCTATGGCGCGGAATGCTGGAGAGTTATCATCATCATGTGACGTATTCTTTCCAGAACGTTGTCTCCATTACAGCTGCTCTGAACGCATCACGATTCTGGGCAAGTCGACCTGCATCAGCCAAAGACAAGTTCAGACTCTCTGTGATGTCCTGGGTCCACCGTCGTCTAGGTCGACCCCTTCCCCTTTTTCCAGGGACCATGCCTTCCATCACTGTTTTTTCCAGACTATTATGTCTTTTTATATGACCGAAAAATTTCAGCTTCCTTATTGCGATGGTATTTAGGAGCCAATGTTCCTGTACGTTTAGTGAGTGCAGTACTTCTCTGTTGGTCTTTTTTTCTGTACAGGGTATTCTGAACATCCTTCTGTAGCATTTCATTTCGAATGATGTAATCTTTTTTGCAACTGTTTTATTGAGTGTCCAAGTCTCGCAGCCGTATGTTGCTACTGGGAATAAACATGCTCTGATCAGTTGTAACTTTGTTTCTTTGCTTGTGCCTTGCCATAGGTTTTTCATCTGTATTAGTTTATGTGAAGCAATTGCAAGTCTTCTTTTAATTTCTACTGCACAGTCGCCAGAGCTGTTAATGATTGATCCTAAGTATTCGAATTCATTAACACTTTCCAGTTCTTCGTTATCAATTTCAATTTCTGGTTTGGTCTTTACTTTGTCTGTTGTCAATACTTTGGTCTTCTTTGTGTTTAGGTACAGATTCTGGGCCTCGCTGTGTTTTTGGTGGACAGAATTAATTGTTCAAGTCCTTCTGGGTTGGTCGATAGGAGGACTGTGTTGTCAGCATATCTGATTTCCGGGATCTGGTACCCGCCGATGTTAAATGAGTCAAACTCTGTGTGTTCTTGGTCATCTCTTACGTTTCTCGTGATATTCTCGGCATAAATGTTAAACAGGTAAGGGGAAAGGGTACAGCCTTGTCCTGGAGAGTTATAGAGAAGGAAATGTCGAAATTGTCCTTTTTTCACACATGCCTAAGAAATAATATCCGAATCTTTTGGAAAATACCATCACCAACCAAGATCTGCTTACTCGTAGCAAGCAAGAGGACATGCACACCATCATAGCTGGCAGACGCTGGAGCTGGGTTGGCCATGTCCTCAGAAGAGATCCCGATGCCATCACAAGAACAGCTATGCTTTGGACCCCTGAAGGAAAGTGAAAGAGAGGCCGACCAAAAACAACTTGGCGGAGGACTGTGGAAGCTGAGATGCAAAGAATGAACCAGAGCTGGGGCACTGTATGAAGGATGGCCACCGACCGAGCAAAGTGGAATAAATTTGTTGTTGCCCTACAAGACGCCACTAGTCGTGATGTCTATTGACTGCTTTGACGGTCGGTGGCTAAGGATCAAAGAAGAAAAAGATATATATATATATATATATATATATATATATATATATATATATATATATATATATATAAAGGTAAAGGATCCCGTTTTTTGAGACATATTGGGAATATGGTGTTAGTCCTATGTTTCCTCGCCCCCCCCCCCCCCGCACACAAGGGGTGATGTGGTTAGCATGACGCCGGATATATATATATATATATATATATATATATATATATATATATATATATATATATATATATATATATATATATATATATATATATATAGTGTAACTCGAGTATAAGTCGAGACATTCTCCCTATTTGGACCTTAAAATAAGTTCCCCTGACCTATATTCGAGTTACCAAAAAAAAATGATTTATAAAATCCGTCACTGTTAGGCCTCCTGAGCATGCCACGTTATAAAGGAAATATAACAGCGTGCATTTATAGTATCCAATCATAATAACAACTAAATATGTTTATACAAGTTATACAAGCAAAACATAAAGTTAAAAAAAAAAATCAACAACGACAAGAATAAATAAACAAAAAAACAAAACATACACAAAAGTATATCAGACACTATATTTAAAAATAATCCGTGTTATGCATGTACATTCTAACATACATAACATCATATAATAATACTAAATAGATATAATTAAAATTATTCACATAGAAAAATAACGTATACGCTGAACGAGCAGGAGAGAACAAAGAAAGGTTGACATATGAATGACAGGCTGCTTCAATGGGGTAGATAGTCGGTAAGGATAAAGTGTATGAAAAGTGTTTTGTTCAATGAGTGTTATGTAGAAAGGCGTTTTAAACAGGTCGACCCTGGTTTAGGCAGACGTAACTGGTGTAATTGTCAATACGGACGCACACCGGTTTTCTAAAGGCATAACCTTTTGTGACGGTATTGCCTTCCCTGCTTTGCAGTAGTGGTCCAACAGTGGCCAAAACTCAAGAGTATCTAATATGGGCTTCAAATGTATCTACCTTCGCACAAGATTACTCTTCGCAGAGATGTAGATAGAAGGGTGATGACACTTCTATTACAAAGGGAGTCTTCACAAGATATTCAGAGAAAGCGAGAACAATACTGCTTTGGCTGAGTATGTTAACTCTGTAATTCTGCCGACGCTTTTGTGAAGGATTTAAGCACTTATTAATTTCAGCTCGTTTAAGTCCTGTGGCAGCGCTGGTACATGCTGGTAAGTGCCAATGGGTTAGTGGTAGAAGGATGGCACTGTACCAATCTGTCTCTTCTAGTTACCGCTGCTTATAGAAGTTAGGCCTTGTCGTGTGACAAGCTGCCGCCCGAGATGATACGTTCGAATGAAAATTTACAGGCACGTGATCTAGTGGTGTACTCTCGGGACTCCAGGTCCTAGGGTAAGGCTGATGGTAATAGGGGTTGTGTTAACTATACTTCGTACCAACTGGACAGAAAGTCACGCTTCTTTGTAAGTAACTCGACAGGTGCACTCAGACTGTCATACACTAGTTCAGTACTCGGGTTTCATAAAGATGTTACTACGTTTATTTCCAACCTTAAGGTTGATCCAATACAGTCATGATTATATATACAAACGCATGCTAGACCTGGCAATCTCACCAGGCTACACAATTGATGGTTGGTAGCGTGTACATAGAAACTCTGGTTTCTTACTCTACAGCAAATATCCTCGACGTTAGGAAATTCTGCTCACTTCTAGTTCAAAGAATCTATTTCTGCTTTGGCGCTTTACGGGTGCTAAAGATGTATTGACATCCTGCACTTGCTGCATCTACGAAAACCTCGTTAACACAAAAAATGCATCAGTTAGAACTAATTAATATCGAGCCAACTGCTCTGACTAACGTCTTTGCTCCCACTCATGAGCCAACCGCTCTGTCTCACGGTTCTACACCAACTGCCCTTGAAAAACACTATTTTTCCATTCCCCCGTTGACCGCTAACAGTCCTTTCCTTCTGATTGTTTTGGCCAACTGACCTGGTCCCAATCATTTATCTCGTTCTATTCTTAATCCTATTTTTTGTGTAGAGTTCTGTTGAGCTCACTGCTATCACACCAACCTGTTTACCCAATAACCTTATGATCTCTACCTCTTAACTTACATGTTTTCTTGAATGTTTCTAATTTACTGTACTATCCCCTTTAACTCTTCCCTTGACTGCATTCCCTACCACACATACGCCCCTGTGTCCAGGAAATGTATTCCGGAGGTAGACATTTCCTTACACTACCATCAATGTATGCTCTATTACCTAATAAAAACATGCTTTCATCGTCCTCGACGATCAACTTGTGTAATTGGCCACATCAACAACCAAATAAATCTTAACTATACACTTCAACATATATCATGAATACCGTAACTACTAATGATTAGAACTTTCATACAATTCTAACCAAAAAAAAAAATGTGTTCACTACCACAACAATTGTTTGCTATTAATGCAACTTAGTTTTATCAAGGCATCATCAATCATCTGCGACCTGACACGTGATTATCACACTCTTGCTTTAGTACTCACTCATAAGTTCTTGCTTCGCGCTACACTAAATCTCTCAGTGTATATGTTGAATGTGTGTTTATTATTACCATTGTAATCTAATTTCGTTTACATAGGCTACCGCCACAAATCATATTCTTCTCTACTTCCTCTCTTCCTTATTATCTTCACCGTTTTGTCTGTGGTCTCCTTCACTTCTCGATTTCCTATATAACTTCTCCTCACAATAGCGTTCCCTCTGGAACAATGTCACTTATCTCTCTCTAACTCTGCTCTACTCTATCCGTATACCGTTGTCCTCTCCAGAATCATATCACTTAATCGTCTTCTCCTGCATTTTTCTCCATAGCTTCTCCTTTATTCTGACTTAACTTCTGCCTCTGCGCTATAACTTCTCAAGTGCTCAATCTCTAATAAGCCCTCAATCTCTAAATTCTCGATTTCCTCCAGTTTCTTATCTCCTCCATTTCTCTATGACTTTTACATCTCTCAGTAACTGTTTCTACTATCTCTCACAAATTCTCCAATATCTCTATTTTCCTGCCATCCTACCTATGGCTTCCTCTTTCTCCGCAGTAGCATCCCATCATTCGACATTCTCATATTCAAATCTCTATGTGCTCGGCTACCGCCGCGAAACAATCTCCTAATATACTATGACTCCCCTCATAGTCTCCCCTCTCTCCCGTACTTACTCAATTTTACCATTCAATTTCGTCTATCACGTCCATCAGACGCTGGTCAATTTCTTGTATTCGTTGTGATAAGTCTGTATCAAACTGTACCTGCAGAAAGTTGTACACCCCGTCTATAAACACGATGTGAGGTTCAACTCCTGTTAGGAAGTCATTTATTGCTTCCTTTAACTCTTCTGCACTTGGTTCAGCTACTTTGATGATTTGCTTCTCTTCCACTCCACTGTGAACTCTCTGTACTCCCTTCTTAGGTCCTCTTGCACGCCTACAAGTTGCACCCATATATTGTATCTCGTCTGGTCCTGTTTTCTTAGCAGTCTTCCTTACTGCTGTTCTTATATATCTGTCCGATGCGTCTGTGACCTGCTCTTTCTCATCTACCACCGAAGTGGGTCTAATTGGTGTGCTTACATCCTTCAATGCTCATATCTTGTCCTGCTTCCTTGTTTCCACTTACTTCCGCTCTTGGTATGTGTTTCTATATCTCCCCATTTGTTGAGCACTTTTTACCGGAATCCTTGATCTCATGTTTTTGTATCTTTTGACTCTCCTAACTGGACTGTTTAAACGATAACCCACTTGATCCATGTTTCCTCTAGACTTTCTACTGTCCTCATTTTCACTATATTTCTCGTCAATATATCTGAATAACGCATCGCAGTCTTCTTCTTCCTCGAACTCTGAATAGTCTGCATAGTCTGACATGGAGGTCTCCGACTACTCCTTTATCCTTCTCAGCGTCCGTATCTCCAACTGCTCTGTATTTCCTAATTTCGCCGGGGATTTGTTGTAGCTAGACGACTCGTTGAGTGAAGTCCAATACCTTTTCGTTCCCTTCTGTTGTTCTGAGCCATTTCCTCTTCTGCTTCTGTGTTTTCTCCCGTTGTTCTATACGTATAAATCTCTGATTACTCGTCTGAAACCTCATCGTCTGGTTTTTCCTGCTCAGTTTTGCTGTTATCAATCTCTGTTTGTGTGGCAACATTGACCATTCTATGTGTCTCTGTTTGTATGGCAACATCACACATTTTCATCCGAGCTACTCCTGTTCATTTTTCTAATTTTGAACTGCATGTAGTTCACTTGAATACAATGAGTTTGTCTTATGCTTTCATTTCCCCAAAGTTGTTCTGATTTCAGTTGGTTCTTTTCCATAAATGTACTGGGCATACGTGTAATTTCTTTCCATCGTCCGTTGTTATCTTGCACCTTTGTCTGTTTCCTGCTGTTTCGTTGCTTATTTCCCAGGTTTATCTGTTTCTTATTTCACGAATGAAATCTCTCACTATCATTCGGCTTCTTCTTTTATTAACAGTATCGCAGTGTCCCGATCTTTGTTGCGCATATGTTATATCTTTGGCTAATTCGGACTGTTGTGGGCCATGAACATGAAGGGACGACCTAAAATATGTATAAGGTGCTTGGTCCGTTGTATATGTGCGCTTATGTGGAGTTTTATATGTGACCTTCTTATTGTTACACCCCCTAGTGGAGTGGGTTCGCTGAGGGCGGGGCGTATGATGAAGAAGAAAAGATAGAACCAGTAGGAGTACACGTTCTTCGCACAATGTATCCCCTGGGTAGTGTTGTTGCCCGAGTTAACATTTGCTTGTAATTCGCTGACTGCTGATATGGTCTAAAATGCCTAGCAAAATGTCCATAGTAAAAACAATTGTAACACTGGATGTTACGTGTGTGATGTTGAACGGGGTGTGATGGAGTATCATTATACGCACACTCTATAATGATACCTAAATGCGTATCAAATACATCTGCCTACAATACAGGGTGTCCCTAAAGTCTGGACACATGGGCAAAAACACATATTTTCAAGAAATGAAATTTATTAACAACATTTTTTTCAATTGGAATATTAAATAACATCTTCAATTTGATTTCCATCATTTGCGATGCAAAGGTTGATGCACTTTGCAAAATTCCCGCAAAATTCCTCTGTTAAGTGATGTCCCTAAAGTCTGGACACATATTAAATCTGTAATGTTTGTTCCTCCACAGATTAAATATGGCTTTGTCGACAGAAGAAAGAATTGAACTGGTACTTCACAGTGGACGTGAAGGATGGTCATATCGAAAGATAGCAGATGAATTTAATGCACATCATCCAAGGAGGATTCCACTTGGCTTTTCCACGGTGGCGAAGGTGGTTAAAAAGTTCAAAGAAACGGGCACTATCATGGACAAACCCCGTTCTGAACGACCAATTGTATCAGCCGAAACGAAAGAATTTGTCATGGCTAAAATTTATACTAGCCTGTAGCAAGTGTAATTTGCTGGGGAGGTTAAGATGTTATACCTAAAAGGAAAGAAAGTGGTGTCTGTGTTAACCGTGTGAGGTCAAGCAAATGTAGGACCCGACTATAAAAAGATGATGATGATGTATTTTCAGGGAGCCTAACGCTACCTCCCTAGATCTCACACGGTCTATATTTTAATTCTAGTGGCTGGTGTCTGATGTGACTAGTGTCCAGGGGTGAAATGACAATGGTGGTACATCAACACAATACACTTTAACTCACTATAAGTAAATGAATAAGACTGTGGTTAAAGTTTTCTTTAAAATTGAATTCTTTTCTTTGTACAATTTAATCTGCCTGTCCTGCCATCTCTTTTGGACAGGTCTTTGAAAATGAGGAAAATACCTTACATACACAGTTTAACTAAAATGTTTGGACTCTTTGTCCGATAAGTATAATGTTACTATCTGCTTCCTATAGGTGTATTCAAAGACTAAACTTTAATATATATATATATATATTTATCTTAAGGTCAGTCATTTATTAGGAGGGGCTGTTGTATCATCACGCCCCATAAATTTCTGTTTATGATTGTCGTAGATTTTTTCGATAGGAGTATTAAGACTTTGGTTGGTCTCTTCTGAATAGGTTGGAATGCGTGATAGTCACAGTGAGAGATGGAAATAAAAACATAGACTTCCACGAGTGAGGTGGTAGAATAGTGATAGAAGCTGTCTCTGAGAGCGGAAAATCTTCTCTCTCTCTCACCTATCTTCTACGACAGATCTAAAGTAGTCAGACAGTCTAAACACAGATATATATATTACATATACTTCTATCTAATCACGGGCACGCACATACACGTGACGACAGTTAAACACACAGACGTGGGAAATCTATAACAATGGATATATATATATTTTTTTAGAACGAGCTGACCAACGCACTGATTAGTTCAAGAGAGATTTTTATTATTATCATAAAAAAAAATCTTCTCACAACACCAAAGAAATACATCAAGGAGAAACATATACAAATAGTCATAAAATTTAAGAAAAAAATGCTACAAGGATGATAGCCCGTTAGAATCTTACTCTAGGTTTAGCCCACAGCCCCGTTAAGAGAACAGATGATGGCCCAAAGAGTTATAGATACATAGGGTTGAGTCTAAGAGGTTTCCTTCATTCTCGTAAATGTATGAACAGAGTTGGATAATCTAATTTAGCCTAAGAAAAAGAAACTCTAGCATTTGTAACAAATTCTGCAGATTTAAAAATTTAAGATAGCAAATGGGTGACAATAATACACCGGTAAAATAACACTCTGGCCTGTGTACTCTCATTCATTCAGCCATGGCCATGCTCTCACATGTATACTCACAACTTTGCTCGCTGCCTCTGGGAACATAATAATTCTAGGACCTTCGCACAGACCCGAAAAATGCAGTCATCGACCAGGAAACCCCCAGTTCCAAAAGACGTACTGAACTCTCTGTCTCAGGGAACGATTCTTTGGGTGTTCTAATTTTTTTCCGAATGTCTGATTAAGTCACATAAAATTTGTCCAGGCACGAAAATTAGCAGAGCACAATGTCATTAGCTTTGGATTCTAGGATTTAAGGAATGTCAGATCGGTGTCTTCTTTCAGGCAGGTACTATATTTGGTCACCACAATACTAGTCACAATCTCTGTCGGAATGTTAATGTTATTCTTGTAATATTCTCGCCGCCAGGCAGCATGTACACTTTAATTTGTGGAGCAATATGAACTGGCTCAAAAGCCCAATATATATTTCTAGTCTTTAGAAACCGTTAGTGGGATTGCTATTACTGTCTCTCTCTGATGGCATATGCACTGTCAGACCAGTGTTACTTGAAACAAAAAAAAACCCCACGTGGTTAAAGATAGGAACTGTCTATGCTTCACACAAATATGTCTCTTTACTAAACGCTGGCAAGTTGGATACCACCGTTTCACTATATAAAATGGAAAGAACACATATCAAATAATTTACATATATGTACTCAATATAACTTACATTTGACACGACAAGCCTACAGCTTGACTTATATTTAAAACTTCCCGTGAAATAAGTTATATTAAAAAAATTCGATCATCATGAATTAGGAATATCATGCGTATTCCGTCAATATTCACTGATGTCGCCTCTAGCATTTATAAGTTAGATATAAAATATTCTCGACTGAGTATTTAGCAGTTAAATTTAATTCCTTATAGCTACTTGTTTAGTAAGCTAAAGATATAATTTATTATGTATTTCCACTGTAACAAGTCACTAGAAAAATAATACAAACTATAAATTAAGCACTCTGTTCAAAAGAAACTAGTTAGAATGAAATGAGCGATTTAACGCTTAATCACTGCACAAAATCTAGAATATAGTATATAATATTTTACCTCAGACACAGAAGTACTAAGAACTTAAACCACTTCGACCAAACTAAAGGCCATCTCTATTAACAGAGATTATTTAGAAATCGAACGAAGGCTAGTTCTAGTCTAACTGCAAAGTTACTGAGTGAGAATGAAAATAAAGTTTCAAACTCGGGCCAATATCTTAAAATCAGACAAAGTTCCCCAACTTATTTCGCCAAGCGAAATTATCTCCCCTACTCCCAACATTTACGTCAGCTTAACGCGTGTCGTAACTGCCACCTACTGACCGAGATGTACGCGTGTCAGTAGCAACTCTCAGACAACCGTCTCGTACTGCGTCGTAGAGATGCCGGGGTTGACACCTTACGCTAGTGTCAGGTGAAAAATGGTAGACCAAAAGTCTGCTCTATGTCCAGCAAAACGAATTTTTCGCACATTCTCGTCTACCTGCGCGACTGACATCTGCGTAGTAGAATGCTAATGCGATTCTCAGTTGTGAGAAAAGAAACAGGTAAAGTTTGAGAATACTGAAGAAAATATTTTTCGCAAACGAGTGATGCGAAAAATACAGGAAAAAACAAGTAGGAAAGATAATAAAATAAAGGATGCGGGTGAGAGAATAGGAAGAAGATGTAGGCAATTTAATGATATAAAGACCTACGTGACAGGACGTCCCCCCTTTAGATATGGAAGCACTCCATGTCTACGTTATGGAATTAAATTTCCTATAACCGTAGCTTCGGGGTGTCTGTCTTCTTCCCTCTCATCTTCCCCCTCCATCTATCTCCAATATCTACTCATGAAGTCTGCCCCGACGTTTCCTCCCTCTGGAATGTCTCCCATGCGCGCTTGAAAGAGAGTCCCCGCTTCTGACATTTTTCAAAGATTTCCTGTGTGTGCAGTGGAGTTTCCCTGCCACTATCGTCATCTTCGTCAGTTTTGGCGATCGTCAGGAGATGGTCGGAGGTCGGCACTGGTCTTTCCAAGTATCCCTTTAAGAGATTTAAATGGAAAACCTTCTCCATTCCTTGAATAGATATCTGGTAGTTAGCCTTAGAAATCTTTTTCAGGACGGTAAACGGCCCTTGCCATCCGATCTTCAGTTAGTTGTTCTCGGTAGGGAGTAACACCAAAACTTTCTCTCCTGCTCCCAGTTCTCTCTCTTTCGCGACTTTCCTGTATCGGTTAGCGTGCTTTGTGCGTGCTCGCTTAAAGTTAGTCGTTGCTAGGTCCCACCCTAGTTTCAACCTTTCCTTTAAAACCGACACATATTTGCTTGCTGAGACAACTGTCTCATCCGCCTTCTCGTCTGTCAGAGACTGAAGTAAGGCTTCAAGCGGGCCCTTAATGGGTCTGCCGAATAAGAGTGTAGCTGGCGGAAATCCTGTGGAAGTATGAGGAGATTCTCTGTAGCCAAATAAAGCTCCAGGAATACAAAGATCCCAATCTTCAGGTTTCACTTGTGCCAGTTTACTTAGCATCATGTTGAGGTTTCCATTAGCACGTTCCATGAGCCCATTTCCGGCTGGAGTATAAGGCTTTGTGTAGATGTGTTGGGTCCTCAAGATCTTCACGATCTCATCCATCAACAGGTTTCGGTATGGGGATCCGTTATCCGTCAACACTTGCTGAGGGAATCCCAATCGAGTGAAAATCTGCACGAGGGCTTCTGCGACATGCTTGGCATCTGCGCATATTAGCGGTATAGCTTCTGCCCATAAAGTGCATGTATCGACTAAGGTCAGGATAAACCTGTTCCTTCTTTTAGTCCTTTCGAAAGGCCCTAAAATGTCGATCACAACCCGTTCGAATGGTGTTCCCACTATTGGCATTTCACCCATGTGGACTGGGGGTGTCCGTTGCATGGGTGGTACACGTTGGCACTGGGCACAGGATTTGACATATCTGATAATATCAGTATTTACTCCTGGCCACCAATAATGAGTGGTTATACGTTGGTTTGTGGCGTTCTGTCCCATATGTCCGCTAAAGGGAAGAGAGTGCCCCATTTCTAGGATTTGGCTTCTGTACTGTTTCGGTACTAGGAGCTGGTTGTAACCTTGATCAGGCTTGCCCGTTCTGCGATACAGTACGCCATCCTTAGAAAAAATGTCCCCGTGCTGTCTGGGTTCCTTAGCCATGGGCAGTTTCCTAAAGCAGGATGCCAAAGTAGGGTCCTTGTATTGCGCTTCTTTAAGTTCCATGGGTAACAAATTAGGCGCAGGCTCCCGTTCCTTCTTGGTTTGCCCTCTTGTAGTCACTGTTGCCACAATCGGCTCTTCCGGTTTCCCAATACACACGTATCTCCCGCCAAGTATGACTGGGTAGATGGGATCATCCATAACAGCCGCTTTGATCACGCCTCTGACAAAGTCAGAGTGTATCTCCACCAATGCGATGGGAAGCGCTGTAGGTGCATCACTCTTACGAACTCCACAAAGTTGGACGGTCTCTGCTGTCTCTTGACCGGGTTTAACCAGGTTTCTGGCAACAATGCAATCATACGAAAGCCCCGTGTCAAATAAACAAGAAGTTTGAGAACCGTTCAAAATAACAGTACCTCGCGTTGAGGGTCTATCCCCAACAGGTTGGGAATCACTGTCAATAATTCCACGTTACGAGACTGTTAATAAGCATCCGATGCGTTTCGGCTCGGTGTGCTCGGTCTGATCATATGTCCCGTGCTTAGGGGTTCTCCCTTTGCCACCTTGACCTTTCTGGCCACGCTGCCATGTAGGGCGGTCGGGTTGATCACACTGTTTGGGGTGGTTGGGGTACTTGTTCTTGTAGAACTTGGATTTTTCAGGAGGGGGGTTTTGAGGTCCAGTTTCTCTGTGGTTATTTTGGTTAGAAGCCTGAGAAGATTGCTCTAGGTTATGTTTTCGAAAATGCTCCTCTGTCGGTTTCCGCTTTGTGGCCGGTAGTTCAGCCAGCGCATTGTGATAACGCTCAGACTTTTCCAAAATGTCTTCAAGTTTTTCTGCCCCCTGCTCAGCGAGAAATCTCCGGGTATCAGCAGACAAAGTGTTCTTTATTTGTTCCGTTAAAACAAATTCCTCAAGACCTTCATAGGTAGGTGGGAGCTGTCAGATATCCCTTCAAACGAGACGAGAACTGCTGAAAAGTTTCAGAATTCTCCTTCCTGCTGTTGCGAAACAGTTGCAAAAACTTTCGCGCATTCATTTCAAAGCGCTCCAGTAACGCTTTCTTCAACAGATCATAATTGTCTTGTTGGCTGCTTTCCAGTTTGGCGTAAACATCATACGCCAAACTTTTCAAAGCCTGGGAAAGCTTCATATTCCAACGCGACCTCTCTAAACCATACAGAGTTGCAATTTTCTCAAATTTTTCTAACCATGTGTCAATCTTCTCATTAGGACAAGGGAAAGATTCTAGCGGAAAAGACATAGCAGAGAGATGAGTAGATTGAGTGTTAGAAGGATCAGTTAAGGAAGAATGAGGAGAAGACTCTCCATTGCTGGAGGTAGAGGCAGCACCACGGCTTTGGAATTCTAGAGTTTTAAGCGCCAAGTCGTGCTGTCTCTGTTTCTCTTTTTCCTCAAGCTGTCTCTCCTCTCTCTCCTTCTCATGTTGTCTCTCCTTCTCTTTTTCCTCTCTCTCCTTCTCCTCCTTCTCATGCTGTCTCTCCTTCTCTCGTTCCTCATGCTGCATCCTGCGAATTTCCATTTCCTCATCCATCTTCTTCTGCTGTTAAACACGTTCCTCCGCTTCTTTCCTCTCTGCTGCTTCTTTTTCCTCTTTAGCTTCAGCTGCTTTCCTCTCCACATCATATCTCTCAAGTTCGTCTCTGACAAATGCTTTCGCTTCCTCTCCTTCCAGTCCCTCCTCTCTTGCTTCGTCCCTGAGGAGTTGTCTAAGCTTTGCCCTCTCGGCCATATTAAATCAGTGACTGAGACTAGTGGAGAAAGAAATTAAGAAAAAGGATACACTGGTTCCTACCACTTACGAGAAAAAAATTTCCAAAAATTCAAAAGATGATATCCTTAACCCTGGGATACCTCCTCCAAAATAAAATCTAACTATCGCTGCTATTATCGGCAATAAAGCACCTAATGCAAACACGACTACGCCAACTAAATGGTAGTTAAGATTATTCGCTGAAAAATAAATTGCTACAGTGGAAAAGCAAAATAATTATTGCAAAATTAAAGAGGAAAATCCCTTAATTTTTTTTTTTATTTTTTTAAATCCACTAAAAGTTCGCCCCTGAAGTCAGATCGGGTAAGGGAGGGAATTAATCTGGACAAAGAGTCCGAAACGCACTCCTTAACTTAGTTCAAACACCGTTCTGCCTCAGTACCCAGTGAATGTTATACACTCACCACTTTACCAGCGTTTAGTATTACAAATGAACAATTAACATATATTCCGACAAAATCCAACTGTAACTGAAGTGTATATTATTCAAATGCTGTGGAAAAAACTTATCAGTTTGTGTGGTCAGCACGCCCGAAAACAGATCGTTAGTCTAGGGGATAAATTATTTAAAGATATAACAACTCACAAGACATCACACTCTTACTCTATTCCAGAATAAAGAATCTAAAGTTCAAAATCCAGATAGACGAGGCGACATTTGTCGTACTCGTCTTCCTATTCTAAGTTCAAAAATCCTTCGGACGAGACCACATTTGTCGTATATTTTTTCGATAGGAGTATTAAGACTTTGGTTGGTCCCTTCTGAATAGGTTGGAATGCGTGATAGTCACAGTGAGAGATGGAAATAAAAACATAGACTTCCACGAGTGAGGTGGTAGAATAGTGATAGAAGCTGTCTCTGAGAGCGGAAAATCTTCTCTCTCTCTCACCTATCTTCTACGACAGATCTAAAGTAGTCAGACAGTCTAAACACAGATATATATATTACATATACTTCTATCTAATCACGGGCACGCACATACACGTGACGACAGTTAAACACACAGACGTGGGAAATCTATAACAATGGATATATATATATATATTTTTAGAACGAGCTGACCAACGCACTGATTAGTTCAAGAGAGATTTTTATTATTATCATTAAAAAAAATCTTCTCACAACACCAAAGAAATACATCAAGGAGAAACATATACAAATAGTCATAAAATTTAAGAAAAAATGCTACAAGGATGATAGCCCGTTAGAATCTTACTCTAGGTTTAGCCCACAGCCCCGTTAAGAGAACAGATGATGGCCCAAAGAGTTATAGATACATAGGGTTGAGTCTAAGAGGTTTCCTTCTTTCTCGTAAATGTATGAACAGAGTTGGATAATCTGATTTAGCCTAAGAAAAAGAAACTCTAGCATTTGTAACAAATTCTGCAGATTTAAAAATTTAAGATAGCCAATGGGTGACAATAATACACCGGTAAAATAACACTCTGATCTGTGTACTCTCATTCATTCAGCCATGGCCATGCTCTCACATATATACTCACAACTTTGCTCGCTGCCTCTGGGAACATAATAATTTTAGGACCTTCGCACAGACCCGAAAAATGCAGTCATCGACCAAGAAACCCCCAGTTCCAAAAGACGTACTGAACTCTCTGTCTCAGGGAACGATTCTTTGGGTGTTCTAATTTTTTTCCGAATGTCTGATTAAGTCACATAAAATTTGTCCAGGCACGAAAGTTAGCAGAGCACAATGTCATTAGCTTTGGATTCTAGGAATTAAGGAATGTCAGATCGGTGTCTTCTTTCAGGCAGGTACTATATTTGGTCACCACAATACTAGTCACAATCTCTGTCGGAATGTTAATGTTATTCTTGTAATATTCTCGCCGCCAGGCAGCATGTACATTTAAATTTGTGGAGCAATATGAACTGGCTCAAAAGCCCAATATATATTTCTAGTCTTTAGAAACCGTTAGTGGGATTGCTATTACTGTCTCTCTCTGATGGCATATGCACTGTCAGACCAGTGTTACTTGAAACAAAAAAAAACCCGTGTTGGTTAAAGATAGGAACTGTCTATGCTTCACACAAATATGTCTCTTTACTAAACGCTGGCAAGTTGGGTACCACCGTTTGACTATATAAAATGGAAAGAACACATATCAAATAATTTACATATACAGTACTTTGCAAAAAAAATGGCAGTCATATTGCTCAGCTAAATAAGCTGAAATCTAATTAAATATGCATGTTCTGCCCCAAATTTGCACTCCACTTAAGTGAGCAAACACTACCAAAAGTAAACAAAAAATTAGCGTAGAGTAACGTCCCTTGATATAAGAGCAGACGACAAATTCTAATGCTAGTGGCAGAAAATGGATACAAAGTCAAAGTGTATGTTAATTTCACAGCTTTGGAATGAAGGAAATCAAACATGTTCCAACATTTCTAAAACCTTGAACATTCCTGAGCGGACTGTCTACAGAGTTGTGAGTAAATTAAAAGCAAGTAATGGAATCGAGCGAAAAGAAGGTAGTGGGAGGCCAAGAATTTTGGTCACAAAGGACCATCGGTGTCTCGCCCAAATCGTTCGGGCTGGGCCAATGAAGAGTGTAGAAAACATACGGCAGCGCATGATCGAGTGGGGAAGCCCAGAGGTATCTAATGCTATTGTCAACCGGGAGCTACACAGGATGAATTACACAAAAAAGCGGGTAATTTCGTCACCATTGCTCACAGAGACTCACAAACAGATGCGCTTGAACTGGTGCCACGAACACCAAAATTTGTCATGGGACAATGTGATTTTTTCAGATGAATGTTCTCTTTGGTCTTATCCTGCTCAAATAAATATTTGGACGAAAGGCTCTGTAACGCCTGTGTACCAGCGACCGAAACATACCTAGAAATTCCATCTTTGGGGAGGGGTGTCAGCAAGAGGTGCCACCCCACTGTGTGTTTTTACAGGAATTCTCACGAAAGAAAGGTACATCGACATACTAGAGGGACACCTTCTGCCATTTAAGCAGGTCATGTACCCCGATGGGTGCACATTTCAAGATGACAATGACCCAAATCATACAGCTCATACCCCCAAAGCATGGCTGCAAGAGAAGAATGTGATAGTGCTGAAGTGGCCCAGCAACAGTCCCGATCAAAACCCAATTGAAAACGTTTGGGCACTACTCAAGAATCATTTAAAAAAGAGTGGACTCAGAGACGTTGAACAATTGAAGAAGGTAGCTGAAAAATACTGGGACAGTCTGACTCTCAATTACCTACAAACATTTGTGGGAAGTATGCCTCGCCGCATCCAGGCTTGCCTTGCTGGAGAAGGCAACATTTTATTGTACTGAAACCACTGTTAATAGATAGGGGAGATACCAATCTTCCTCTGAACATACAGTTTTTATTATTATTTGCTTCTATGAGTGTGCTGCGTTGCGAAAATATGACTGCCATTTTTTTTGCAAAGTACTGTATATACTCAATATAACTTACATTTGACACGACAAGCCTACAGCTTGACTTATATTTAAAACTTCCCGTGAAATAAGTTATATTAAAAAAATTCGATCATCATGAATTAGGAATATCATGCGTATTCCGTCAATATTCACTGATGTCGCCTCTAGCATTTATAAGTTAGATATAAAATATTCTCGACTGAGTATTTAGCAGTTAAATTTAATTCCTTATAGCTACTTGTTTAGTAAGCTAAAGATATAATTTATTATGTATTTCCACTGTAACAAGTCACTAGAAAAATAATACAAACTATAAATTAAGCACTCTGTTCAAAAGAAACTAGTTAGAATGAAATGAGCGATTTAACGCTTAATCACTGCACAAAATCTAGAATATAGTATATAATATTTTACCTCAGACACAGAAGTACTAAGAACTTAAACCACTTCGACCAAACTAAAGGCCATCTCTATTAACAGAGATTATTTAGAAATCGAATGAAGGCTAGTTCTAGTCTAACTGCAAAGTTACTGAGTGAGAATGAAAAGAAAGTTTCAAACTCGGGCCAATATCTTAAAATCAGACAAAGGGCCCCAACTTATTTCGCCAAGCGAAATTATCTCCCCTACTCCCAACATTTACGTCAGCTTAACGCGTGTCGTAACTGCCACCTACTGACCGAGATGTACGCGTGTCAGTAGCAACTATCAGACAACCGTCTCGTACTGCGTCGTAGAGATGCCGGGGTTGACACCTTACGCTAGTGTCAGGTGAAAAATGGTAGACCAAAAGTCTGCTCTATGTCCAGCGAAACGAATTTTTCGCACATTCTCGTCTACCTGCGCGACTGACATCTGCGTAGTAGAATGCTAGTGCGATTCTCAGTTTTGAGAAAAGAAACAGGTAAAGTTTGAGAATACTAAAGAAAATATTTTTCGCAAACGAGTGATGCGAAAAATACAGGAAAAAACAAGTAGGAAAGATAATAAAATAAAGGATGCGGGTGAGAGAATAGGAAGAAGATGTAGGCAATTTAATGATATAAAGACCTACGTGACAGTGATTGGGAATAACTATTTTCTTTCAATGAAGAGTCAGAAGTCCCAGATGTTAACACATCACCTGGGATTCTTGGTATTTAGATAAGTCAGTAAGGCGCTGCAGGATATATATCAGCACACACAAGCTCCTTCTGGCTATCTGCTGACAGCAATACTTTTTATGAAAACTTTCTGACTTTCAACTCACTCATCAGGTTTCCTGTCACCGGCTGGTAACAGGAAATAAAACCCTGCAATAAGACACCCTGACCTTTTCATATCGGATCACAATTGCTTATCCCTATTGTACACATGATGGTATGGGGTCAGCCTCGTGTGCATACAAGTGCACCAGCCCCTAATTTATATGACTAACACCTTGCTGTGACCACACCTCAGGTCCCTATGGCAGATACGCCACTGCACTTTTACATAGTTTTCTTCAATACAATAACGTGGAGTAACCACATCTCCTTTTGTATGCTTTTCTTTTCTTTTCGTAATTATGAACGCTCTAGGCATGTTGAAGAGTGTTCATAGAACACAGAGGCTTACTAACATCTGCTGATATACTAATATTTATACAAAATCATAACAATATGCAACAGTCAAATACAGTTCAATGTGAGGACTCAATAATGTTTGCTTCCGGTATGTCCTTCACTTTTCCCAATAGCAGTATCTAACTTTTGCAGTTTTAATCAAGCATATTAATACATAAAGCATTCTTACCACAAATTCAAGGAAATATGATACAAGTAACGTTGACTGGCAGAAATATGGCCTCCGTTTTCTCTGCCCGGCCCAGACTGCGAATATTTTATTTATTTAAAATGTATCACATCTGATCTCAACGTTCTTGTTGCTATAACATTTATTGTCAAATGGCCACGAGACCTCTAAGCCTTGGCCAATATCTATTAGAACGGGCCAATGAAATCAGGCGACTACCAAATTTTGAATTTAGTTTTGAAAAACAAAAACAAAATTCCAAACTAACTATGTGTCTCTTAGTCCATTGGCCAGTCTGCTTTAGTTATGCCAATACAAAAAGATGTTTAGTTTTAGTTAACATTTTCCTATCTCCCCTCTTTTCTACTATACTCTTATACCCACCAATCGGATTTGAATTACTCCAATGCCTTTTTTTTACTTTCGTCCCCCCTATGGTTACCAAAAAAAAAAAAAAACAAGCAACGACGATTGTGCGTTTGTCAATCTGTATTAGACTAAATGGTTTTATGACAATATCTTGGCTAATAATTGGACTACCATATATATTAAAACATATTTTTGCTCAGGAAACACTAAGCTATGCTAACATATGATTTTTATGGTCAGTTTCATTATGGTTTAGATTTTCAGTTTTGTCACTGTAAATCGTCAAATATAACTTTTTCACAAGTCGGCCATCTTTCCCCCCTCATTCAAATAACAACTTGTTCTGGTTACGTCAGAATGTACCACTAGGAGGAAATCGAAAACTGTCTGTGTGTTTATATCGTCTGACGCGTCTCACAGCGTGGAAATATGCATGGTACTGCGTGTCAAGCGACTAGGGGGTTTGGCGAGGTGGAGCGTTAATTATTACTGTTGTTTCGTTCTACCTAACCTAAATGTTCGGATTGCTACAATTAGTGGTGTAATTGTTAAAGTATTACGTTAATTCATACAGCAGTTTGGGCGTCACAGTTCTGGCAAAACGTTAATTATAAGTCTTGCCTCAGTTTCGTGCAGCAGATCGGGCAAGATGTTAAATGTTAATTGTACGTATCGAAACCGAAACTAAAAAGCGTGTTAGATTTTACGGCGGGTCATTTTTTTAGTATTTCCACTGCGCAAAAGGCAGCGTTCTACTGGCGTTGAAGACGAAAATAGTCAGACACCTAAGGGCGAGTTTATTTATTATCATAGGACAAAAATCGTACTGAATTTAGCTTATTATTTCACAGATTTTACTACACACCTCCCTTCCTAAAACATGCATCCATTGCAGGTTATAATCTGTGAGATAAATTAGCGCAAATGAAGTCTTACGCGTCTTTCTGATTTTCATCATAAGGATGTCTACTCAAAACGTCGGCACCCACGTTCTGAGAACCGGGAATATATTCAATCATGAATGAATAAAGCTGCAATAATAATGACCATCTTAATAACCTAGCATTTTCATGCTTGGCCTGTGACAAAAACACGAGCGGCTGATGGTCTGTTTGAACCACAAATGTCCGACCATACAGATAAATCTGGAATTTTTTTATAGCCCATATTAACGCCAAACATTCCTTTTCACTGGTTAAATAATTTTTTTCCGCTTTGTTCAACTTGCGGCTTGCATAAGCGACTGGGTTCAATTCCCCATCTTGTGAGGAGGACCGTTGGAACAATGTAGCGCCTAGGCCCACATTGCTTGCGTCACTTCTCACAACAAATTCTTGATTCAAGTCAGGCAATTTTAATACCGGCCTGCTAGTGAGTTTTTCTTTTAACTCCTGGTAAGCCAATTCACACTGTGCTGACCAATTAATTGTGTCGGGTTGTCCCTTACGAGTTAAATCCGTCAGAGGAGCACATATAGAGTTAAAATGTTTAATGTACTTTTGGTAAAAAACACACAACGACACAAAAGATCGCACATCTTTCTTGGATTTTGGTTTTGGTGCTTTTTTCAATTTCTCCAGATTATTGGGGTCAGGGGTCACGCTATCCTGATGTACCGTATGTCCCAAGAATTCCAACTCTTTACATCCAATACAAAATTTGGTTGGTCTAGCAGTCAAGTTAGCCTCTCTGAGTCTATCAAACAGCATATTCAAAGAGTTAACGTGTTCCTCAAATGTTTCAGTAGCAATGAGGATATCATCCATGAAATTCGAGATACACAGATTTTTCAGGGGATCCAACAATTTTCGCATCATCCTAGAAAACACACTCGGGGCATTTTTCAACCCAAAAGGCAGCATGTTGAACTCATAATGGCCTTCCGAGGTGCTAAAGGCTAAATAAGGTCGAACCTCAGGCTTTACTGGAATTTGATAATAGCCTTTGCTAAGATCCACCTTAGAAAAATATTTTGCCTTGTTCAGCCTGGCAAATAGTTGAGTTGTATCAGGTAATGGATCCACCTGACTTTCTGTGACAGCATTTAGTTTCCTGTAATCTATGCACAGTCTATGCTCTCCAGATGGTTTTCGCAACAAAACCACACAAGAGCTATAAGGAGATTCACTGTGAGAAATAATCCCTTCTTGTAGCAAATAATCTATCTCCTCTTTCAAAGCTTGTTCCTTAGCGAAATGAATCGAATAGGGCCTCATACAGATGGGTGTTGGGTATAGTAGTTTCATATCATATTCCAACAAATTTGTGTGCCCCGGCTTATCCGTTAACACGTCTGTATGTTTCTCCAGGACCTTTTGAATCTTCTCTCTCTGTCCTTTTGCCAGGTGATTACTGATTTTCACCTGTGCAAACGTTTCACTGGGCTTCAGTGGATATTCAAATGAGGTGAGAGGATCATTTTTCATTTCGGTTTCGATAGACAAGGCCATTAAGTGTGTCCCTTCCTGGATTTGTCTGTCCAGATATTTCTTCAAAAGGTTCACATGATAGACTTTTTCCTTTCCCTTCCTGTCTATCTTATAATTTGTTCTGGATACCTTTTCCAAAACTGTATACGGACCTTGCCATCCAATTTGAAGTTTATTGCTGCTGCCTGGTAATAGAAGAAGAACCTTCTCCCCTACAGCAAGCTCCCTATCCTTCGCTTTTTTGTTATAATAAGCAGCATGCTTTTTCCTGGCCTGTCTCAAATTTTCATTTGCCAGTTTCCAACTAGTTTTTGAACGAGTGATCAGTTCGTTCACATATTGATACGATGAGGTAACAGTCTCTTCTGCCTTCTCATCTGTCCACGTCCTTAACAAGGTACTAATGGACTAATATTTTGCTGACCTAATTTTTCAGGGCACCGGTAATGTCCCTTACACTGGAAGCCTTGTAGTGAGGACGTTTTTTCCTTTTATCATCACTCAAAAATCGTCCACTACCAATTCGTTTCCTGGGGTTGTCTCCCCTCAGGTTCCAATTCACAGTGAGAGAACTTTTCTCTCTTTTATTTTCCTGCAGTTCACATAATTCCGACCGAGGGATTGTCGGCTTATTCTGGGGTAAAATCACTTTTTGTACTCGACGCAGAGTTGCCATTCTAACACATTCAAGTGAAGATTGTGTGTGAAAAGGGGGTTCACATTCTACTTTGTCTACATTATTAAATTTATTTTTTTCCTTATTTTAAGGCCTAAGTTTGCCCCGTGGCGTTTCTAGGTCCTGTTTATTATTGTCCCCACTTGTGGGTGTTCCCTCATGAAATATGCCGCAGGCTTCTACAAAATTCTCAATAATTATCTTTACATCTGGCCAATAATATTTTTGAGAAACCTTTTGGCAGATGGTACCTACTTTCTCGTGGTCCCCATCTTTTCCAACATGTAAACTCCGTATTACGTCTGCCCTAAAAATCTTGGGAAGTACCAGTTGTCCATGACCATTTGAACCATTTCCGGCCTTCCTATACAACAATTTATTCTTCATGTAAAATTCTCCTTTATTAGGAGGTGTATGGCAGTTACGCAATTTTTGAAAGCACGGCTTCAGTGATCTATCCTCAGCCTGTGCCTTCCTCATCTCCTCTGGATGAGTATTTATAGGTTCATCTTCTTCCTTCTTGGACTGTGATCTGGTCTGTACTGTTGCCATGACCACAGGTCTCTTGGGATTCCCCAAAAAGACATAACGACACCGCAATATCAGAGGGTAAATGGGTGCGTCTATCACTGCTGCTCTGATTACTCCTTCCACATAGCGAGTTTTCACTGTTATCCTTGCAATGGGAAGTGTCATGAGTGGTATATCCTTGGTCGCCCCTTGTATTTCCACTGTTTCTGTGGTATACTGATCTGGGTTCACCAAGTGCGCAATCACGACAAAATCAAAATCTAAACCTGTATCATAAAGGCACCTAATGGTGACTCCATTACAGACTACATCCTCACACACTGGGGGGTGATAAGGTTCCTGCTGTCCAGTAGGTTTGTCCTTTTCTCCCTTGTTCCCCATCTTCATAGCAGCCAAATTAGAAGGTTTCCTAGTACAAAATTTGGTGTCATGACCCTCCCTCTTACACCATTTACAATAAAATCTACCTTGATGAAAAGGTTTTCTTTCATCATATTTTCTGTCCTTGAACTGTGGGTTTTTATTTTTACAGTCATTTCGTGGCCTATCAAAGTTTTGCTTACCTTTATTGTCAAATTTATTAGAGTTTTGTGGAGCCTTATAATTGTCTACCGGTTTCTTTTTGGCGCCAGCTACCTCTGCCTGGGCCGCCTGATACCTTTCAGCGACATTAAGTAACTCACCCAGCCTCTCTGCACCTTGTTCCATGAGAAACTTTCTCAAGTCTGGAGCCATGGACTCTCTCAATTGCTCAATAAGGATCATTTCTTTAAGATCTTGGGTTTTCCCCAGAGCAGTCCATTTCTCCAAGTACGTCTCTAAACGTGCAGAGAACTGGTGATAGGTCTCACCCGACAGTAGCTTGGCATTTCTAAACTTTTTCCTATAACATTCTCCGTTCTTTTCATACCTTAACAAAAGAGCCTGCTTTAACATGTCATAATTGTCTTGGTCATCCCTGCTCTATTTGGAAAAAACTTCATAATCTGTTCCCATCAGACCTTGAGATAACTTCAAGCTCCATTTTTCTTTTTCTAGCCCATAAGTTGTAGCTAATACCTCGTACCTACTTAGAAATGATTCAATATCATCGTCTCTTTCAACAAAATAATCTAAGTGGAACCCCATGGCTGATGAGAAGGCTACCTGGCTTGCAGCAGAGTCAGAAGTGGATGGGCTAGTGTTATTTTCAGGAGCATGGCATTGCAACTCCAACTCTCTTAGTCGTAGCTCATGTTCCCTTTGTAATCTTCTCTCCTCCTTTTCAACTTCCCTCTCGGCAGCCAATCTCTTTTCTTTTGCTTCCCTCTCGGCAGCCAATCTCTTTTCTTCTGCTTCCCTCTCGGCAGCCAATCTCTTTTTTTCTGCTTCCCTCTGCAGTCGTTTTTCGTCTGCCTCCCTCTCGGCAGCCAATCTCGTTTCTTCTGCTTCCCTCTGCAGTCGTCTTTCTTCTGCCTCCCTCTGCAGTCGTTTTTCTTCTGCCTCCATCTGCAGTCGTTTTTCTTCTGCCTCAATTTTCTTCTCCAACTGCAGCCTCTTGATCTCAGCCTCTCTATCAGCCTCTAATTTCTTCATCTCCCTGACATCTTCTAATTGCATTCTCCTTTCTTCAGCTAACCTATGTTCTTCTCTAGCAATAAAATTATCACATTCTGAGGTGACATAGTCAATCAAGACTTGACCCTCCATGTTCATCTCCCTAGCAGTCTGCACAGCAGCAGAGCGAAACTTTGCCAAATCTGCCATCTTATAAATACTAAAATGTTCTAATTCAATTTCTAAAATAAGTACAACTCTAATTAATTATTCCAGGCTCTGACACTTCATCAACTTCCCAAATCTTGGACAATATTATTAATATTATTAATGGGGATTCCCTGGGTAAATAAAATTGATGTTAATGCTAACTCCCTCCTGAACAGGACCCCAATTTATGTAGTACTATGAGAAATTCAAATCCCGGACAAGCCTACCAATATATCTAGCAAGTGTAATTTGCTGGGGAGGTTAAGATGTTATACCTAAAAGGAAAGAAAGTGGTGTCTGTGTTAACCGTGTGAGGTCAAGGAAATGTAGGCCCCTGACTATAAAAAGATGATGATGATGATGTATTTTCAGGGAGCCTAACGCTACCTCTCTAGATCTCACACGGTCTATATTTTAATTCTAGTGGCTGGTTTCTGATGTGACTAGTGTCTAGGGGTGAAATGACAATGGTGGTACATCAACACAATACACTTTAACTCACTATAAGTAAATGAATAAGACTGTGGTTAAAGTTTTCTTTAAAATTGAATTCTTTTCTTTGTACAATTTAATCTGCCTGTCCTGCCATCTCTTTTGGACAGGTCTTTGAAAATGAGGAAAATATCTTACATACACAGTTTAACTAAAATGTTTGGACTCTTTGTCCGATAAGTATAATGTTACTATCTGGTTCCTATAGGTGTATTCACAGACTAAACTTTAATATATATATTTATCTTAGGGTCAGTCATTTATTAGGAGGGGCTGTTGTATCATCACGCCCCATAAATTTCTGTTTATGATTGGGAATAACAATTTTCTTTCAATGAGGTGTCAGAAGTCCCAGATGTTAACACATCACCTGGGATTCTTGGTATTTAGATAAGTCAGTATGGTGCTGCAGGATATATATCAGCACACACAAGCTCCTTCTGGCTATCTGCTGACAGCAATACTTTTTATAAAAACTTTCTGTCTTTCAACTCACTCATCAGGTTTCCTGTCACCGGCTGGTAGCAGGAAATAAAACCCTGCAATAAAAGACACCCTGACCTTTTCATATCGGATCACAATTGCTTATCCCTATTGTACACATAATGGTATGGGGTCAGCCTCGTGTGCATACAAGTGCACCAGCCCCTAATTTATATGACTCACACCTTGCTGTGACCACACCTCAGGTCCCTATGGCAGATACGCCACTGCACTTTTACATAGTTTTCTTCAATACAATAACGTGGAGTAACCACATCTCCTTTTGTATGCTTTTCTTTTCTTTTCGTAATTATAAAAGCTCTAGGCATGTTGAAGAGTGTTCATAGAACACAGAGGCTTACTAACATCTGCGGATATACTAATATTTATACAAAATCATAACAATATGCAACAGTCAAATACAGTTCAATGTGAGGACTCAATAATGTTTGCTTCCGGCATGTCCTTCACTTTTCCCAATAGCAGTATCTAACTTTTGCAGTTTTAATCAAGCATATTAATACATAAAGCATTCTTACCACAAATTCAAGGAAATATGATACAAGTAATGTTGACTGGCAGAAATATGACCTCCGTTTTCTCTGCCCGGCCCAGACTGCGAATATTTTATTTATTTTATAATGTATCACATCTGATCTCAACGTTCTTGTTGCTATAAAATTTCTTGTCAAATGGCCACGAGACCTCTAAGCCTTGGCCAATATCTATTAGAACGGGCCAATGAAATCAGGCGACTACCAAATTTTGAATTTAGTTTTGAAAAACAAAAACAAAATTCCAAACTAACTATGTGTCTCTTAGTCCATTGGCCAGTCTGCTTTAGTTATGCCAATACAAAAAGATGTTTAGTTTTAGTTAACATTTTCCTATCTCCCCCCTTTTCTACTATACTCTTATACCCACCAATCGGATTTGAATTACTCCAATGCCTCTTTTTTGACTTTTGTCCCCCCTAACGTTACCCAAAAAAAAAAAACAAGCAAGGACGAGTGTGTGTTTGTCAATCTGTATTAGACTAAATGGTTTTATGACAATATCTTGGCTAATAATTGGACTACCATATATATTAAAACATATTTTTGCTCAGGAAACACTAAGCTATGCTAACATATGATTTTTATGGTCAGTTTCATTATGGTTTAGATTTTCAGTTTTGTCACTGTAAATCGTCAAATATAACTTTTTCACAAGTCGGGCCATCTTTCCCCCCTCATTCAAATAACAACTTGTTCTGGTTACGTCGGAATGTACCACTAGGAGGAAATCGAAAACTGTCTGTGTGTTTATATCGTCTGACGCGTCTCACAGCGTGGAAATATGCATGGTACTGCGTGTCAAGCGACTAGGGGGTTTGGCGAGGTGGAGCGTTAATTATTACTTGTTGTTTCGTTCTACCTTCTAGAAAATGTTCGGATATTGCTACAATTAGTGGTGTAATTGTTAATGTATTACGTTAATTCCGACAGCAGTTTGGGCGTCACAGTTCTGGCAGAACGTTAATTATAAGTCTTGCCTCAGTTTTCGTGCAGCAGATCGGGCAAGATGTTAATTGTACGTCTCGAAAACCGAAAACTAAAAAGCGTGTTAGATTTTACGGCGGGTCATTTTTTTTTGTATTTCCACTGCGCAAAAGGCAGCGTTCTACTGGCGTTGAAGACGAAAATAGTCAGACACCTAAGGGCGGGTTTATTTATTATCATAGGACAAAAATCGTACTGAATTTAGCTTATTATTTCACAGATTTTACTTCATAGCCCCAGAAAATCACTTCGCAGGACATCCATGGAGCTGGGTGTTCCCAAAACAACCATCAGTCGTATTTTACAAGAGCACAAATTTCATCCGTACAAGTTACAAATCTTGCATCACTTAACAGAGGATGACTCTGATAGACGACTTGAGATGTGTGAATGGCTTTCCAATAATTTGGATGAAAACATTCGTTTCACCGAAGACTCTGTGCTGTTCAGCGATGAAGCTTTGTTTTATGTGAATGGTGAGGTTAACAGACAGAATGTTCGATACTGGTGGCAAAGCAATGCAAATTTTCTGGATCATGCAAAACAGCAAGGAGCGCAAAAAAATATGGTGTGGTGTGGTTTGTGGAACGTTCATGTGTTGGGACCATGCTTCTTCGATGAACATGTAACTGGTGAGACTTATCTCGCCATGCTGAGAGATTAATTAATGCCCCAACTTGAAAGTTTAGGTGAAGGACTTCCTGAATGGTTCCAACAGGATAGCGCCCCTGCACATTTCGCCACGGTGGTAAGAGATTGGCTGAATGACAATTTCCCTAACTGGATTGGAAGACTTGGTCATGTGGAGTGGTCTCCTCGTTCACCTGACTTTAGCCCTCTTGACTTATTTTTCTGGGGTATGCTAAAGGAGAAGGTTTACTCAATAAAAATCACAGATGTAACACACTTGATTGAACGCATAAAGAGTGAATGTGCTAAAATTGACGGCAATGTGGATTTATTACATCGAGTTCACGTGAATTTTGCAAAGCGCATCAACCTTTTGCATCGCAAATGATGGAAATCATATTGAAGACGTTATTTAATATTCCAATTGAATAAAATGTTGTTAATAAATTTCATTTCTTGAAAATACGTATTTTTGCCCATGTGTCCAGACTTTAGGGACACCCTGTAGTATTTGATTATCTTTGTTTACAATGTCTGTTTAAAACAAATAACACTTGACAACAACCCTTAATTACTGTCACGTTGACTGATAATTTGTCTTTCCATCTCGTCCCATCTCTAGTATTACTCTTTTAATGTCCTGGTTTCTTTGACTTTTGTATTTTCTTTTCTTTCAGATTCTAACTACGTGGCCCATTTTTCCCCTTGCCAGACCCACCCCGCGGTTTGTTTACGTTCTGGACTTCAGCGGTCAGCTAACGATAATGTTACGTAAACCCACCTGGTGTGTCTGACCAAAAGTATATCTCTTGCGCTCAAAGCGTTTGACCACGAAGAGAGGGTTTCTGTGAAGAAACGGCCCGCTAGCGGCGGGTACCTTTTAAGGCTGGGAAAACAGGTTTTGATCTTCGATTCAAGGGGGGGGGGGGGGATAAACCCGCTGTCGGTCTCTGTGTTTGGCCTTTAAACGACGTAGTTAGAGATCATAATATTATGCATTTGTCTATCTGGGAAACTGTATCGCGGTGTGTCTCTGATGTCGTCTCTGGAATAACCTTTGTCTTACTCTTTATTACATTACACGCCTATACATCTGTAGAAAACAAGCCATGCCAGGTGTCCTTGTGGCGTTATTTGGAAACTATAAGAGTAGAAGGGTTTAATCAGTCAGACACACTCGTATTATATTCCTGCCCGGGATGACCATTATGAGAATAGGCAGACGTTAACATAGAACTAAGTTCTATGTTATTGCCTCTATTAAAAGGTAACCGCCGCTAGCGGCCGTTTCTTCACAGAAACCCTCTCTTCGTGTTCAAACGCTTTGAGCGCAAAAGATATACTTTTGGTCATAACACACCAGGTTGGTTTACGTAACATTATCGTGTAGCTTGACCGCTGAAGTCCAGAACGTAAACAAACCGCGGGGGTGGGGGTCTGGCAAGGGTAAAAATTGGCCACGTAGTTAGAATCTGAAAGAAAAGAAAATACAAAAGCAAAGAAACCAGACATTTAAAAGAGTAATAATAGAGATGGTGGACGAGTATGAAAGACAAATTATCAGTCAACGTGACAGTAATTAAGGTTGTTGTCAAGTGTTATTTGTTTTTTAAAACAGACATTGTTCAACAAAGGGATAATCAAATACTACAGGGTGTCCCCCCTAAAGTCAGTTGGACACATGGGCAAAAATACCGTAATTTTCAAGAAATGAAATTTATTAACAACAATTTATTCAATTGGAATAATTAAATAACGTCTTCCATATGATTTTTTTTTCCATCATTTGCGATGCAAAAGTTGATGCGCTTTGCAAAAATCACTGAACTCGATGTAATAAATCCACATTGCCGTCATATTAGCCACATTCACTCTTTGATGCGTTCAATCAAGTGTGTAACATCCTGGTGATTTTTTATTGAGTAAACCTTCTACCCTTTAGCATACCCCAGAAAAAAAAAAATAAGTACAAGAGGGCTAAAGTCCAGGGTGAACGAGGAGACCCACTCCCCATGACCAAGGTCTTCCAATACCAGTTAGGGAAAATGTCATTCATTCCATCTCTTACCACCGTGTCGAAATGTGCAGGGGCGCGCTATCCAGTTTGGAAAACCAATCAGGAAGTCCTTCACCTAAACTTTCAAGTTGAGGGCATTAATTAATCTCTCAGCATGCGAAGATAATCTCACCGTTGTTACATTGTTCATCTGAAGAAGCATGGTCCCAACACAATGAACGTTCCCAGAACCACACCATACCATATTTTTTTGCGTCCGCTCCATGCTGTTTTGCATGATCCATAAAAAATTTGCATGTGGGGGGGCTTTGGCCACCAGTTATCAACATTCTGTCTGTTAACCTTCACCATTCACATAAAACCAAAGCTTCAATCGCAGAACAGCAGCAGAGTCTTCGGTTGAAAACGAATGTTTTCCATCCAAATTATTGGAAAGCCATTCACACATCTCACGTCGTCCTATCAGAGTCTCCTCTGTTAAGTGATGCAAGATTTTGTAACTTTGTACGGATGAAATTTGTGCTCTTGTAAAATACGACTGAATGGTTTGTTTTTGGAACACCCAGCTCATAGGATGTCCTGCGAAGTGATTTTTCTGGGCTAATTAAGATAAAATCTGTGAAATAAAAAGCTAAATTCAGTACGATTTTTTGTCCTATGATAATAAATAAACCCGCCCCTTAGGTGTCTGACTTATTTTCGTCTTCCAACGCCATTAGAACGCTGCCATTTGCACAGTGGAAATACAAAAAAAAATGAACACGCCGTAAAATCTAAACGCTTTTTTAGTTTTCGGTTTCGGACGTAACAATTAACTCTAGCCCGATCAGCTTCACTAAACTGAGCAAGACTTATAATTAACGTTCTGCCAAAACTTGTGATAAAAAAAAAAAAAACCAAAAAAAAAAAAAAAAATAACAAAATTACACACAACATTGTAGCCCATCCCGAACATTTTTCTAGAAAGGTAGAACGAAAACTACAATTAATAATAACGCTCCACCTCGCAAAAAAACCCCTAGACGCTTGACACGCAGTACCATGGCATATTTCCACGCCTGTTAGACCGTCAGACGATATAAACCACACAGACAGTTTTCGATTTCCTCCTAGTGGTACATTCTGACGTAACCAGAACAAGTTTGTTTTTGAATGAGTGGGGAAGATGGCCGACTTGTTAAAAAAGTATATATTTGACGATTTACAGTGACAAAACTGAAAATCTAAACCATAAAGAAACTGACCATAAAAATACATATGTAGCATAGCTTAGTGTTTCCTGAGCAAAAATATGTTTTAATATATATGTAATTCCAATTAACTAGCCATATATTAGTCATAAAACATTTTAAGTCTAATCAGATATGACAAACACACACTCGTCCCCTTGCTTGTTTTTTTTTTTTTTTTTGGGTAACGTTAGGGGTGGAACAAAAGTCAAAAAAGAGGCATTGGGATAATTCAAATCCGATTGGATGGGTATAAGAGTATAGTAGAAAAATGGGGTGGAGATGAGGAAAATGTTAACTAAACTAAACATCTTTTGTATTCATAACTAAAATCATACCTGGCCAATTGTACAAGAGGACACATATTTTAGTTTAGGAATTTTGTTTTTTGGTTTTTTCAAAACTAAAAATCAAAATTTGGTAGACCCCATGATTTCATTGGCCCGTTCTAGTAAGATATAGGCCAAGGCATAGAGAGTCTCGGGTTATTTGACAAAGAAATTTTTAAAATAGCAAATAAAAAATAAAAAAAAAACAGAAAGAACAAAAGAAAGAAATAAATAAACG
>JAMPIV010014086.1:0-30712 GCA_024509875.1 Oreohelix idahoensis
TTACCACAATAAGGCGTTTCCCAATGCGCCCACACATGTGGCATACAAACCAGGTCACGAGTTATCCTCTACTCAACCAACAACAACTGAACGGAGGAGGCCGCATGATAATATCGCGTTTCCAGTTAAATTCCGTAAAAAATCGTACCGCAATACACACACAGAACCATCCCCCACACTAATCTCCAGAGGCACACCCCCGCCTGCCTCCGTGACCATGTTAACGCCCCCCAACGCCCGCGTGTGAACCACATTTTAACCGCATGGACCAACTCCCCCGAATCGCCCCCAGACCCATCCTCCCCACCATGCACACAAGCACAGCGACTTCTACGGATCATTAAACCTGCCCCGGTCCTACGTGATCTTCTCCATATTACAATCCTCTCTCGATCCCCACCCCAACACGCAACCACCAAAGATCACACTGGTCAACCCACCCAACCCCCTTCCAATTCCTTCCTAGACTACCAAGACCAAAAAAACACAATAATTAGCATTAGCAACATTCACAACCCAGGAAGGGTAACAAAATCCGTCTTCACGGCTTGACTTCAATACAAAAGGGGAACGGTAAACCTGTCCACCAAGCGTGACCATAAATCGACGCTAACACTTCCATGACTAGACCGTGCATTACGCGTTCATTAACTCCCCCTAAAGTAATAAAGATACACTTTATATTAATTCCAATGACCCTAACCGATGGCTGGACTTCTAATTCTAAGCCGAGGTCCATCAATAAAACTACCGAGTAACAATTCCCTGCCCGCCTTGTGAAAAAAAATCACTAATATAGATTATTATTATTACTTACCCTAAACCACAATAAATAATATCACCAAAAACACCCCCCCCCTACATTACAAAATATACCAATCCCTTCATAAACATACTCTACCAGAATACGAGGGTCATGACTGTATCATAAAAAGACAAAAACCATCAACCAACAAATGTCAACAGTCCAACTGTCGCTAATAATTAGCCAGTGAACTATTGAAGACTGTAAGTGACATGAGTATGAAGTGTTATGTAATCCAAAAATATTCTAAACCTCACCATTCACTTCCCAACAAATCAATGATAGTAAGTATGTAATGTAATTATTAATTAACACTCTCCCCCCAATTACTGACCTTATATATAGTCTCAATCCATCCTAGACATTAGACACTCAGGACTAATTACTACAGTATACCAGAACAAAAATCCCCTATGAAATCAGTTTTAGTTATGTGTGTTTACCAATTAATTTATTAGTTGTCGTGTAACATTACAGGACCCACCACCCCCACACACCCCACACCCAACCACCAGAATACAGCCAATCCAACACCCACACAACCAATAACCACCCACATCCCACCCCATCCCACCCTCATCCCCCACCTCAACGTTAAGTCCCACCCCACACCCCACCACCCCAACAAATCCCGTACAAAAAATCCGAAGTATACAAAAAAAAACATTAAACAAAAACGCTACCCGAAGAACCCTTCAACCATAATCCAACAAATGTCCTTTCTCGACCAAAAACTTAGAACTAACAATAAAAAAAGAAACTTGCAAAAATCTATTAATCCGAAGTTGTATTCGAAATAAAAACAGCATTGCACCCTTGTCATTTTTTGGGACCAGTTTCGATGTGGGGACATACTCTGCAAAATGAACCAACACTTCACGTAAATACCAAGCCATTAAGGACGCTATTCCTCACCAACAGCTTCCTTCCCAGTCCATACTATCATTATCAATCAATTAATGCCCAACCTGACTTGTTAACTATACCCCGAATCTCCAAACTCACATTCCCTGATAACCAAACAATCCCAACCAACTCATCAATCCCAACACTTCCCCAAATCACTGAAAATGTCTAACTACCCAAGAAAAACATATCCTGCCCACGGCCTAAGCAAATGGTTCTCCTCTCAATGGTGAAACCATATGCTATGAACCCAGACCACTGCTCGAAGATTAGGATATAAGCGCTCTCCTCCAGGGGTACACAACCCACTAGTCCAACCCTAACTACCCCTCCGCTGACACTCCCAAATAAACTATACTATTGCAAGTTAGCCTCTTGCCGGCTCCAAAAATACCAAATATTAATCATTCCCGATACATCTTGCAGCACGAAATTTCTGCATCAGAATAGTCCTAACTTTCCAACACAATTATCACCATTAAAAAAAACCCACACTCTCTATCATTAAATCTCCTCTATATTTAGGAAACACCTACGAAAATAGTATTAATCTTCCTGCCACCTTAAGCTCTTAAATCCCTCCACCCACTATCTACTGTGAATAATAAACTTCCTTAACGCTGTCATTAAAAAACCCTCCAAGCGTAGGAAAAAAGCTTGTCCCTATACTCATAACAACGCCAATCAGTAAGTTTGATATATACCTAGTGACATTGCAATAGTATGCGCCAGAATGATTTGTCTTTTCAATGGGAATAGCTTTCGATGACAAAGTTCATAATCTGAATTAGAAAATCTGGAAAACCTGGCAAGTTATGGGGCATTTGTGGTTTAGAGCGACGTAATGAAGCAACGCGGGCCTTCATGTTACGGTAATTCCTGAATGTACACAGTGCGCACCCTTGGTACCCAGAGACAAATAGATTACTTCAACCACTTATTATATTGCCCTCATAGGGACAACTGCTCAGCAATCACCTTGTCTACCCGTGTAGTAATTTAAGTTTCATATGATCTGTGTGAGGTTGCGATTATACATGTTATGATCTCCCTCGGATGTAAATATTACATAGACGGTGTGTATAGAAGTATAACAAAGTCTATAAGTTGAAGTTATTCTCAAGCTCCCTGATAATATTAGGAGAGATCAGAAAACTCAAACCCAGTGTACCAACCTAGTCAGCACAGAATTCTCACTACCCACACCCAATAAAGTGATTCCCAGACTGATTCCACCCCGACCCCAATGTTAGTGGCCTAACTCTCCCCTTCAATACTCCCCATAACAACACATAACATAGTGGCCCCCTACATAATACCCGGTAGTACCCAATACAAATTAAAATTTACAAAAATCCCACCTTCCTCCCCGCCTTCCAGATCAAATCCTCCTTCCCAATTTGTCCCCTCCGGCATCATCACAATCCAACCGTTCCACCTACCCAGAAGACCAACGAACAATTAAAAAAAAAAATATTCCATAACCCAAACCCCAAAAATACAGCCCGAATATTTTCCAGTGTAAAATCACCCACCCGACCACTAAAAATTCCCACTAAAATAAAGTAGGAGCTCGTTTTAACGTCGTATATGCATATTACTATGTGACAATCAGGTGCTGTACATCAGCCATTCCTTAACTCTCATCCTAGTCCAACTCTCCCATGTATTAACCATTTTCTCAAGATCCCCATCCTTCCTACCAACTCTCCCTCCACACCACCCACACAATACTCAAACAAGACCTCACACCATATCCTCCAACAATTTTTCGCATTATGTCTCAAAGATTCGACGAGGCAATGGTTGTCTAATCATACGTTGGCTACCCCCATGCAAACACAACCCACCGACAGTGTAAAGCTCAACTGGCCCCATTATTCTTTACTCCTCCATCATGAACGTTGCAAAGTCATATTAACCATAATCAGGTTCCACATCCAAAGCTCGTCCAAGTAACGCGAGTCTCAATAAATACCCCAAAATGTTGCAGAAGAAATACGATATACATTATGAAACGACGAACAATCGTTAAGTCGTGAAAACCCAGACCAGCCGACCTTCTGTTCTAAAAGTTTATCTTATATTCCTAAGGCGGCAAAGACTATAAGATAGTTGTCTAATTTATCAAAACTAAAGACACACAACGTTTAAGCCAAACTGTGAGATACATATAACTATTATTCGTAAAGCTATACAACATATTACGATATTCCTGTGAAGTTATATCTTGTAAAGTGAAAAGGAATCTGAATAAGGACTGAGAGTTTAATTGGTGTTGTCGTCCATTCGATAAAAATGACATTAAAAATGACTTGAAGAACGGAGCACCGGTATAACAGTCGAAGGACATCGGTAAAAATGTCACACTCTCAAAACCCACCCATACTTACATAACATGTGTTCAAAGATCATAAAGTTCCTCCCACTTTTCCCTAGCACACCAATGAAAACAGTGACCGGAAGGTGTACGATTAGAAAATTTCAGGACACTTCCCATTCCCAAATTCTAACCCTTCCCATCAGCAACCACAACCATAAACACTGTGGAAATGATAAGAATAATGTGACAATAACCAGTAGCGAATAGTTGACTACCATCTTAAAAAAATCTAGACTATTAATCTGACTCGTTTCCTCACAACAACCTCCGCCCAAAACATATTACGCTGGCAAAAAAACTATCCCAAACCATACCCTACTTTACTTACTGCGGCTGTACTCTCCCTAGACATACACTCCCACAACACATCTCTTCCCTAGTACCCCTATCAACCCCTAACCACAAACCCGAAAAATTTCTACCAGCCTCTCCCTCATACTAAACCAGGAAATCACAGGCGTAATCCGGTCTAATTCTTTTATTATGGTAACTGTCTAGTTTGACTTTTGCTGCTTCTGAGTAAGCAGTTGCTCTTTTGACAACAATCTGATGATTTGTACTAGTAAATTAATAACGTATTCATTGAGATGACGTGGGTTTCCCGAATCCATACTTAAGAGTCGGAGTAGTAATTCTTTGATCAGTCTTCCATAGGTGTACCTCATTGGTGGGGGAGCACCAAAAACACTACCAGGAACGGATAGTAAAACCGGTTTAGTTCATTTCGGAACCGCCTCTACTGTAGACGCAAGACGAGACTGCTGGGAATAAGTGGAGGAAGCCCTTGTCCCAGTCTTCTAGGTTATCAACTGTAACTTTATTATTGCAATAACCTTTTAATTGGTGGGTTGAGGTGCTCTCAACTGCGCCATCTCATTGTGAAATTTACACACTACTTGTGAATGTATCCTCACTATATTAAGAAGTTTCTCAAAAACCTCGGGATTTCAATGATGCGACAGATCATCAAAATATGGGAATTGTGGGCCCATGAATCAGGAAAGGGTAATTTACTTTGGGTAACCCAAATACCTTCTAAAAATATTAGGAACAAATCATCACTATGTCCGATTGTGGTTTAATATTTATTAAAGAGGGTTATTGGGGGGCCTCGGTCGGCCATCGTGTTACATAATTCGATACACGGTAAAAAAATATCGTGACCCGTCCTTGCATTTGGTAGAGTTGACCAAATAATGTCCATTTCCGAAAGTTAAGTCAAAAGTGCCGCACCGATAAATCACATGCCTGAATTGAAGCAATATGTAACGCTCCACTAGAGCTAGACTCCCTGGCAAATTACACAGGAACGAACAAACTATTGATACGTCTCGGTGATATTCCCGGCCGGAAAAAATACGACCAACCACTCGAGACCGTGTAGACGAGTGTAGCCCCATAGTACCGCGGCAATAGGGAGTCATGTAGCAATAAATGCCGTAAATGTATATGTTCGTAAGGAGGATGGTACCCATGACCAGTTAGTTTTTCAATTTAACCTGGTCCATACAGATTTCTAAGTAAGTATACCGTTTTTAGTAGGTGAAAACAATGCTTAATATTATGTTTATGACGGCAAAGCATTTCTACATACTATGTTTTACCAATGAAAAAAATTTCTTTAAAGAAATAATCTTCCCTGTTGTTGAGAGCAAACGTGAGTCTCTGTTCAATTACCGGATTTTAATGTTCATTGTGTTAGGAAACAATCAACCACTTTGATAACTATGGAAGAAATTTCTCTTTTATTAATTATGTCCTGAGGCCTGAGCTCGGTGATGTTACCGGCATTGGCCGTAGCCTAATGTTTACTTACTTCTTTCTCATTCGAGTATATCCTCGAGGTGTGGGGCAGGGTTCCTGCAGGCCGTGCGGGGTTAATACTGGGGGTGTCCCCGATAGTGGGAGATCGCAATAGTACGTCCTGAAGTACACATACTATGAAGACATAGACCTGAAAAACATTGTAGTGTATCCACTCACAAAAGTAATCCTGTGGGGGGGTGCGGGGAAGGGTAAAGTACAATAACCAGTACCCCCGCCCCCTAACTACTCCCCATACCCCCCCATCCAACTACTCCACTGCTCTTCATACCACTATCAAATCCTTTCATTATAACCCGAACGAGTTAATAAGGTAATTCCTTCCTCTCTTTGCACACAGAAAAAAGTGATATCCATTGAACAGGTGCTACAATATAATGAAAAATACAGTGTCCCCCCAGTTCCCACATTTGTCAGTGTATACTAAATTTGCAGGAAAAGTATATATTTAGTAAAGTTACGACAAGAAAAGGCATTGGCCCTGGACTTCTAAAAAATAACATGGCATTTGGGTAGTGACAATACATTTGTCCATCATTATAAATCAACAACACAACAATTACGAAAGAAGAAATCTTGTATGGAAAAGCCCAAGAACATCCCGCCCATATTATAATGTCCAATAAACTATCCGAACATCCCCAGGCAGTAATGCTCCAAACAAAAAAAAAATGTGTATTATCTTGTATTAAGTACAAGTCTGAAAAGCACAACCGAGAAAGATCATGTAATTTAATATATTAGCCTACTGCCATTAAAAACAACTTATATCTTCTCACATAGCCAATAACACCCAGCATACAACCATGTGCCCAAATAAAAATTGCCCACGCAGAACCAAAATGTCCTACCCCCAACCCATGTCAAACAACCCCAATATCAAATAAAATGCACCCAACATGTCCCCCCCCTCCTCCCAGAAAAACAAAAACAACACACCTCCACTAGAATTAATGCAATGGCGTATCCGAAACAAGTTACACACCGGCGCAGTATTCAAAATTTGTGAAAATCCGTCATTATCTCTAACACAGTAGGTGTGAACGTTTTACCAACCCCCACAAATATCCACCCACCACAAAAAAATTTTCCACTCCGTAAACAAAATCAGTAATCCCTAAACCCAAAAAACCCACAAACGCATACAACGCTCCTCCCAAACACCCCATCCGCCCACCAACACCCAAAACCACCATCACCCTTCACGCAATAGCCCACAATAAACTACTTTTACCTCCTTTCACTTACACAAAAAACTACCACTCTAAACTGCAGCCAAAATCCACCAACATGCCTTCCCCCACATGTCAACACCACCACAGCACTCCCTAATACTCCCAACTCATCACTAACAGTAACCCTATACTGTCGTTTCTAAAAACCCCCCACATCTGTTGTATCACTCTGTGCAGCACAAACATTCCCAGCAGGACATAAGATTTACTAAAAAAACTACACGCTCAAAACAACCTAAGATTCGCTGCAGCCCCTAACAAATCTAAATACAAGCGTCAACTTTTCAGAATGTCAACACCAACAATTCTCGCCAAAAGCCGATATTGAACGACGATGTATCAAATTACAAATTGCAGGAAGTGTTTACTGAACAAATTGCCTATCATAATGTACGATGTGCGCTATTAGGTAGAGCTCAGAAAATATGGCTGTTTGCCACTCCCCCCCAAAGTCGACCAGGCTATAGTTTACAGGGATCTTCATGAACCAAGAAATCCATGGTAACTTACCACGTATTAAAAACTAGACAAGACTTAGTTTTAACCAAATAATCATCCAAGATAAAAGGGGGGGGAATAAACCAAGATCCACAAGGATCCAATCACACGTGTCTGATGCCAGTATCCACCGATAACAATAAAGCCGCTGTCACGTGAAAGTAACCATCATGAAAGTTATAGTTATTACCAACTGCTTTTAGAAACATTTACTCTATACTCAAATTATATACCGGGAGAAGTTGATGTTTTCACTTAATTAACCATGCTCCAAGAACATTCAGATCTAATGAACGTGTCACGGCACTAACCAAAGTACAAGCGGAATTACACTGTTCGGCTGACACCAAATAATGTGGAATTTTTTAAGCGTCCCTATACTACAATATCTAAATTTCATCATAGACACAGAGAACTTGTTCAATACTTTGAGATGGATGATGACATTTGCTATTGCAAAGATGTAAACGGTCTAATGGTGCACCTCGGTCATGAGCACATAGTCAACGAATGGCGACTTTTCATCGACTCTCCAAGACTAGTCTAAAAGCCGTGTTATTGCATAACGGAAATTTATTTTCATCAATTCCAGTCGCCTACTCTGTTCATATGAAAGAAACTTATGACAATATGGCTATACTTTTGGCAAAAATAAAGTACAATGACTACCAATGGCGGATTTGTGGAGACCTAAAGGTCATTGCAATTCTCCCGGGCATGCAGACTGGGTATACTAAATTTTGTTGCTTCCTATGTAAATGGGACAGCCGCAACAGACAGGAACATTATGCAAGAAAGGTGTGGCCTATCAGGAATCGTATGCAGCTCGGGCATAAAAATGTAATACACGACCCATTAGTTAACAAAGACAGCATCATTTTACCACCGTTACATATAAAGTTGGGGCTCATGAAGAATTTCGTAAAAGCGTTAGATAAAACGAGCAAAGCTTTCACTTATCTTCGAGAAAAGTTTCCGCAAATTAGCGATGCAAAGATAAAGGAAGGTATCTTTGTAGGACCTCAGATTAGGAAAGTTATTGCAGACAAACAATTCGAGAACTTGTTACATGGTAGTGAACTTCGCGCATGGATGGCATTCAAATCGATCGTCGATAACTTTCTGGGAAATCACAAATCTGTTGTCTATGTGCATATTGTTAAGCAGTGCATAGATGCATACAGAATTATGGGCTGTAACATGTCCCTCAAAATCCATTTGCTCGATTTGCATCTTGACGTTTTCCCTGACAACCTTGGCAAAGTCAGCGATGAACATGGAGAACGATTCCATCAAGATATCGCCGTAAAGGAGTCACGTTATCAAGGACGGTGGAGTGTGACCATGCTTGCCGATTATTGTTGGATGCTTCATCGCGATGTACCACATGCCATTCACCGACGAAAGTCGACTGCAAAGAAATTCAAGCCTACATAACTGTTATACTTCTTGTACGAATGATGTTGTAATACTGTATAAGTTGTTAAAAAACTTCAATTGCGTATTTCTAGAGAACCCGACCTGATAGAGAAAAACGGTTTGCAGATTTAAAAACAGCGCATTAAAATTGACCAGAAAAACATCGAAATGTTAGAGAAAGAAAAAAAATTTTTTTTTTTGTTAGCCAGTGTAATTATTGTTATATCTAAATTGAGGTGACTGGTTTCTAAACTGTTGTCTACCCCGGTTAAAATTCCCATTATTGTAAGAATTATTTAGTCCTTGATAATCATTGTAATTATTTCTTCTATTTGAAAAATTTCTGTCAAGGCTCTGAGCTCTTGATCTTTCAAAACCATTATATGCCATATTGGAGGCAACTGGAAGTGGTTCCCTTACTTGTGTATTGGATATGCTACTATTGGGATGAGCAGTGCAGTAATTTATTGCCATTTTTTCTAGTTCCTCTAAAGTCGGAGGTTTACGTTCCTGTAAGAAAGAAAAGAATGGTGAACTTACAGAAGATAGGACCTTATCCCTAAGGATTAAATCAACTAACTTGTCATAAGATTTTTCTACACCAGCAAGTTCGACCCATCTGTTGAATGTATTGCGTATATTCGCAACGAACCCTGCAAAGTCTTTATTTGATTCTGGCAGGAGAGTTTTAAATTTAATCCTACATCCCTCCTCGTTCAAATGAAATCGACGTAGTAATAAAGCCTTAATGGCATCATTCTTCTTCTTCTTCGATCCTTAACCACCGACCGTCAAAGCAGTCAGTGGCCATCACGCCTAGTGGCGTCTTGTAGGGCAACAACAAATTGATTCCACTTTGCACGGTCGGTGGCCATCCTTCGTACAGTGCCCCAACTCTGGTTCATTCTTTGCATCTCAGCCTCCACAGTCCTCCGCCTAGTTGTTTTTGGTCGGCCTCTCTTTCGCTTTCCTTCAGGGGTCCAAAGCATAGCTGTTCTTGTGATGGCATCGGGGTCTCTTCTGAGGACATGACCAACCCAGCTCCAGCGTCTGCCAGCTATGATGGTATGCATGTCCTCTTGCTTGCTACGAGTAAGCAGATCTTGGTTGGTGATGGTATTCGGCCAAAAGATTCGGTGAATTTTTCTTAGGCATGTTGTGTGAAAAGAGGACAATTTTGACATTTCCTTCTCTGTGACTCTCCAGCATTCCGCACCATAGAGAAGCACAGAAAGCACGCAACTCTAGTATAATCTTAATTTTGTGCTTGTGCTGTATTGGGAGGACTTCCAGATGTTATTTAGGCTAAAGAAGGCTGTTCTTGCCTTATTCATTCTGATGTTGATGTCTTTGCCTGCCCCACCGTCTGGTGTTACTATGCTTCCTAGGTATGTGAAGGTATCTGTCTGTACCAGTTGCTGATTCCTTACTGATATGGGCTCAGGGTTGCTCACATTGAGCATCATGACCTCAGACTTCTTTAAATTGATGTTCAAGCCCACCTGCTGGCTAAATTTATTAAGTCTATCCGTTTTTTCCTGGATGTGTTGATGTGAATGTGCCAGCAGTGCAATGTCATCTGCATATTCCAGATCTTCCAATGTTGAAAATGTAGTCCATCTTATTCCTCTTGGACTGCCCTCTGTTGTCTGGCGCATCACCCAGTCTATGACTGTTAAAAATAGAGTGGTTGATAAGGGGCATCCCTGTCGTACTCCTGTCTTCACCTCGAAGGTTAGGTTGCTCTGCCAAACACTACAAATGGCATCATAATCACCCGCTATTGTTGGATCAACATTCTGAGCTGCGCTTGCAGGTGCACCATCTAAAAATTCACTAAGTTTTAGTGCCCATGCAGTTTTATCTAATTTATTAACCTCACAAATCTTCTAAAAACGTAAAAGCCAGGCCGATAAATCATCAACATTCAATCTGAATGTCGGTAATTTGAAGTGATAATTGCTTCTAGTTTGGTTAGGTGCAGACATATTTTGGGAATTATCACTATGGCTAACAGTAGCATTTTGTGCCTGTAATTTCGCTGTTTCCAACTTGATAAGTGCCAACTCTTTTTCTTGTTGTCTTATAATTTCATCTTGCTTCCTTTTATTTTCCTCTATTTCTCTTATTCTGTTTTCTTTTTCAATCTCTTCCCTTTCCTGTTTTGCTATCCTTCTTGCTTTTTTTGGCCTCACGTTCTTCTTCTTGACGCTTCAATTCAGCTTTTTGTTTTTCTAATTTGGCCTCATGTTCTTCTTCTTGACGCTTTAATTCAGCTTTTTGTTTTTCTAATTTGGCCTCATGTTCTTCTTCTTGACGCTTTAATTCAGCTTTCCTTTCAAGTTCCTCTGCCTTATATTTCGCAAGTTCCGCCACTGCGTATGCTTCTCAAGCTTCTCCTCTTTTTCCAAAATCTTTACCAATTTTAACAAAATGGTCTAACGTAAGCATTTTGTAATTTAATAATCTATTTATTTAATCAACTATCTGTATTAATCAACAATATATATTACCATCAATTACCTATGTGTGCCCAGTGGCCAACGTAGTATTATGAATAGATTAATGTACCAAGTATTATCCACTATGCCTATTATATTCAAGGCAAACCCTCACTTTATAAGTATTTATCCATATATAATGCTATCATGCCCTAGTCATGATGCATAAAATGCATAAGCAATCGTGAATTGGACTAATACTGCAAATTGTTGCAATTAATTTATTAAGTCCATTTTTTTTTTTTGAAAATTAATCAAAATATTTATATTGTATTATTACCTAATTAATTTACACTATTATTATTACATACTCAATTTATAAGTTAATAAATACAAGACAATTAGTCAACTAAAATGTTACAAGACATCAGCACATCACAATTGACAAATGCAAACGAAAAAATGATTATATTGAAACAAGCAAAAATCGGAAGTAAATGTTAAGAAGAAAAACTAAATCTAGGTTACAACACATACACATTAAATGATGACGTCACAGGACTCATAACTGACAAATATTTTACAATTATAAAATAAATGATAGGCAGATTAGAATTAACGGGATAGTTTACGAACAAGTTACGAAATGAATAAAATGAAACTCAATACAGCAAAATTACTACAAATACAACGTTACTTTACAACTAAAACATTTAAGGTCGAATAACTTCAGAAGCAAACACAGTATGCTGCTGGTAGATCTCAGCAGATGTTTCGCTAATGGAATTACTCAACGAATCCCTATTAGAACGGTTTTTTAGATCTACTGACCATCTGAAAAGAGGTATTAGTCGATCTAAAAACTCCCAATCCAACCGCCCGCTTATATAAATAACAAATAGACAATCAATGACAAACGAAACATAAAACAATCAATTGCAGATAACATGCCCGAATAAAATGAAGTGGACTACACCTAGTTTTGATGAACCGACAAAGGTTTCAACATTCACTTATCTTTTTGCGCCCAGTGATCTTCTTCAGTTAATGCCAGTATGCATCAACGGCCAACCAGGTACAGTGAGCTGAACTTCATCGTTTTGACGGGGTTTCCTCTTGATATTCTCCTTGCATCGATACTTGTAGCAGGACATTAGATTTGACTTTCGTAGAGCTGCCAACAGTTGTCATTGACTCGGTCGAAAAGGGTGATGACGTATATTTGACCTCTAGTCATGCGCAGTGTGTCATAAAGTCATGTGAACGTATTGTAAACGTAAACAATCGTGTTGCGAAGAAATTTGTCGCTAGATCTAACCTGATGAAGGAGAAGATTTTCGTATCCCCGAACTGGCCTACCAGTTCTTTGATACAGACGATCCGGTTAGCATAGCATGTCTGTGATCAAAGTATCATGGAAGCTGCTTTAGACAGTGGAATATCGAATGAATAAAGAATGTTCAAAATCGCTGTCCATGACTGGATTGTTCTGGTTCTCATTCATTGATTATTATCATGCTGTAATTATTTGAAACGCGAATGTGTGAAAAGGATAACTAACAAGTGAATCGCTCAATGATCAACTTAATAAGTCCGCCTTGTTAGAGTCCACGAGAAAACAGTTTATTACGGAAGAACACATATATTTGACGACATCATTAATATAGTTCATGGTAAGCATATATGATAAATTGAATACTTGCAAACATCCTATTATGGGTCCATGTCATACTTGAAAAACTGTCAAACGAACATCATGGCTATATACTCGCGCTGCTGGGTTTCAGACAATCGGTAGTGAGCGCATGTGTCTTGACGAGAATGAATCAACTACTTAATCATTTATATCTTCATCAATTACAATGGACTGACCCGTGTCCGTACTTGACTAAAATATATATATGTGCAGTAGCATCATGCACAACCCTGGAAGGGTAACAAAATCCGTCTTCACTGCTTGACGGTCAATACAAAAGGGGTACGGTAACCTAGTCACCAAGCGTGACCATATCGACGCTAACACGTCATGACTTGACCGTGCATTTCGCGTTCATAACTCCGTAAAGTATAAAGATCAATTTATATTAATTCCATTGACCCTAAACATGCGCACTGCTAATTCTAGCAGACGCCATCAAGAAAACTACCGTAACAATCACAAATCAAGGAAATGCTACATGAATGATAGACTCGTTGGTATGATCCTTCCCTCGATGTATAGCTCACAGTCCTGTTAGAAGAAAGTGATAGCCCAAAGAGTCACAGATACATATGATTTAGTCTAAAATTCTTCCCCTTTAAGGTATGAACAGACTGGATACTCTGATCTAGTATAAGGGAATATATAGATATATAGTTAGCAATACCTGGCATAAAGAAATGTTACAATTGTGAGTGAATCAACAAAGAACATCCCTCAGTCTACTTTCACTCGGTTCTTTCATCTGGGCCCTGTCGTGCATTTCTCATTTTCTTACCCTATAACTTGCCGTTGTTCACCGTCTGGCGCACGCTATGACACAATCTGTTTTATCGTTTGGTGAAGCGAATACCCAGCTCTGCAGATCTTGGTTTCATCCAATTTGTCCGGGGAGCGTTCTCTTCAGGCGATAAGTTTATTCAGATTTTAAGTTAGTGTCACTTTATCAGTTCAGGTAAGAATTAGTGTAAGCGGGTTCACTGTGTCAGAATCACGAGGTTTCCACTACTTAGGGAAAAAAGTCAGGTTTGTAACTTTCGATCAAAGGTAGCCTTCTTGGTCACACCACAAGTTGACAAAAATTGCGGGAAAAAAACGTTACTGTTTGTAATAGTTTACTTGCCACCAGGCTGCACTGTTCTGAAGTTTTTTTCTCAGGAAGAATCAAAATCAGGCGCAAGAGGCCCGTTATCTCATTTAACCGTTAAAGTACTCGTAAAGATTTTGCACCAAGCCACTCTAAGGTAAATGTTTTAGTTCTTCACAGATATCACTCATACGTACTTAGAGCTGGCAAAGTTTGGGTACCACAGTTTCACTATATATAAATGGAAAGAACACATATCAAATAATTATACATACTATGCACTCGGATATAACTGATAATTTTGAATTGCAAGCGTAGTGCTTGACTTATCATTTAAAACTTCCCGTGCAATAAGTTATATTTAAAAATCATCAATCCTCATGAATTAGGAATACATGCGTATTCCGTCAACACTCATGAGGCTTCTAGCATTTATAAGTTAGTTTAGAAAGTTTATTCTCGTCTGATTATTTTAGCAGTAAAATTAAATTCCTTTATTTAGCTACAATGAGTTTAAAGCTAGAAATTATAATTTCTGTTTTCCACTGTAACTCGTCACTATAAAATAATACAGACTATATAAATTAAGCGCTCTGCACCAAATCTAACTAGTGAAATAAAATAAGCGATTTAACACTTTAAACACTTCACAAAATACTAGAATATAATATATATAATATTTTACCTCCAAACAGAATTACAGTTTCACAACGACTAGGATAATTCACTAGATAGGTATTTAGAAGCTCGGCAAAATTTGACGAGAAACTAATGACTTCGCTATACAAGCTTCATTCACTAGCACGAGTGATTCTGTCTACTGCAAGTTGGAGAATGAAAAGAAAGTTTCAAACTCTGGTTAATATCTATCAAACAGACAAAGAGGTGAACATTTATTTCACGAAACAAAATAATCCCCCTTTCCGTCTATAACAATTACGGTAACTCCAAGAGGCTGTCGTAACTGCCACTTTGCGTCTCTGACACCTCCGTCTAAGAAATGGCCGTAGCGCTACGTGTCAGATGCAAATGTAGACAACTTGTCTGCAATGCAGGGGCAGTTTTCGCACCTACGCCGAGAAATGACCATTCTGAGCGAAAGCGTGATGGCGCCTTCTCCACCCTGACACTGAGAATCTACCGAGTAAACTACGTGTCAGATGCAAAATACCAGACAAATGTCTGAAACTGCGCTGAGGAGATGTCGGCTATCGCGCCTCACTGAGCGTTCAGCCGATTCAACTCGTTGTGGCAGGTGAAAACGCAGACAAATTTGTCGCCTATAGGTCTGGCGAAAGCGAATATTCACGGTGTATTTCGTCAATCTGCAGCGATTGACCGAATGCATTCTCACGCCAAATCGTCTGGTGCTAGGGACTGACGCGTTACGTAAGGAGTTACTCGTTTAATCAGCCATGAAATGCGTTTCTAAATGAGAAACGAAACTGGCGAAAGTGAGAATGGGAAAAAAATATTTTTTTTTTTTCGCAAACAAATGGATGCGAAAAATACGGGAAAAAGGTAAAGAGAGATAATAAATAGAGGATACGGGTGAAAGAAAAAGAAGAGGATATAGGCAATTTAATGATCATAAAACCTATGTGACAATTAAACATTAGAACAGACACGCTGAATTCTAATAATAAAACTAGATCACTAAAGCTAATCTGCTCTAAAATCAAACTCACGTGTCATGTCTTTGTTCTTCTGCTACCCACACAGGGCGCCTTGTTTCGTTTTCTCTTGTCTGGACTGATACTTAAAAAGGCCGCTGCTGGCCATCGCATTCTTTATATAGGCACTAAGCTAATCACTCGAGTTTAGTGCGCTGCGCGTATTAATTTGGCTACTTAAATAACATTCGCGATTATTGCTTTAGAAGGCACGAAAACACAAATATACACAACTATTTCTAGAGGAAAAACACAAATATACACAACTAATTTGTACGCTTTATTATGGCCTAGTAATAATTCTTCTACTTCGTCAGACTTTTCACATCCCAGCAATGCTTGCTCGCGCCGTCACGTGGGCTGACAGTCACGTGTACTGCGAAAATATATGGGCGATAAATATGCCATGAACATGAAGGGGGCCTCTGGGGTGTCTTTACGGCCCCATCACATATCTATCTATCTATCTATCTATCTATCTATCTATCTATCTATCTATCTATCTATCTATCTATTTATCTATCTATCTATCTATCTATCTATCTATCTATCTATCTGTCTGTCTGTCTGTCTGTCTGTCTGTCTGTCTGTCTGTCTGTCTGTCTGTCTGTCTGTCTGTCTGTCTGTCTGTCTGTCTGTCTGTCTGTCTGTCTGTCTGTCTGTCTGTCTGTCTGTCTGTCTGTCTGCCTGCCTGCCTGCCTGCCTGCCTGGCTGGCTGCTTGCTTGCTTGCTTGCCTGTCTGTCTGTCTGTTTTCTCATGTAATTTTCCTTCTCGCATTCTTTGGTACATTTCTGTTTGTATTGAAACTTTACTTTTTTCTTTCTGGTTATTGTAGCGAAAGGTTTTTAAGTATATAGTGTCAGTAATAGTACTGAAGAAAACAGAAATAAAAAATAGTGAAGTCCCAGTGTTTGAGAAAACCACTGGTTGTTAAAGAAGATTATTATGTATTTTTACATGTTGACCTCACTTAGGTCTGGTAGCAGTTTAATCTACGCGGTAGCATTTCTATTTGTAGTCAACATGATATGTTTTGCACCATTTGTTATTTGTAAATGAACGCGATAGTTGGTGGACGTCTAAAGGCAATGATGACTTAGTGAGGTGCCGCGCTAATTGATTTAAACGGTCGATCTTGACCTTTCGTTTTAGTAAATCGTCAAAGCAAGACGTGATATGTTTCGCTCCCATGCAAATTGAGTTTTATGATAATTCTCCTACGAGGCATTGTTGTACGAAGGTCGCCTCAAGTATTTCATTGATGGCGAATGCGTATATTAGTTCAAGAGTAATTTATAAGAGGAGTCGTTAATATTCGGGAGCTATCAAGCATAATTATATTATCCATACTTTGGTTATCGCTACTTGGATGTTACGGATGCCGTCATCTTCAGTATATAGGCCACGAGTATGTGACGATTTGTAAAGGACAGTAGGAGACGCATTGTTATGTATGTATTAATAAGATGCCATGTATTGAAACTGAGGAACTTGTCTGAAGTAAATAAATATGTATAATTGTGGATCCAAACCAGGCGTTTGGAGCTCTTGAATACTCATCAAGGTCTTGATCACCCAAACCATTCGTTAAGAAAGCACGATTGCTCATATGCACATACTTTCATCAGTTCTACAAAATACCAATAATAATAATCAAAACCACGCAACGCAACAGTGGATATGGCGGCCCAGTGATGGGGAAAACGAATTTTTGTCAAGAACTTTAAAACGTATAAAAAAGAAACAGTGAGAATATCAATTGTGCAGATTTTTATGAACTTTTACGGCGTTACAAGAAAAGATCTGCATATATGTCAACGTACAGCGCATGCATACTAGAAACCATGACGACGCTCAGAAATTTCATGTCAAGATGTCAGCTCCATGTCTGCTGAGAAAACTTTTATCACATCTCAAGAATTCCAGTATACTATGGCCTCAATTTGATCGAAGGAACTGCTTTACGATACCTGAAAACCTGTTTCAAGTCACCAGTCTGTCTCCTGACGTAGCCTTATGGTGCATACCAGCGGTGTCGGAGATTTTTGTTCGGGGCTTAAGATAAGTACCATTTTTTGTATAACAAAATTTGTTCAGGTTACATTCTAAGCAGTCCCTTCACCAATATACATTTGTTTCTATATATTGTATGTATATTAATATGTTATTTATGTGGGAGGATGGCGGGAACTTTAGACTTGTAATGTCTTTCCGAACGACCGCAAGTCTAAAGTCGTTCTTGTAGGGCCATTTTTGATTTATCACCGTTTGAGCAGACGAAGACTTGAGATTACTCGTCCTTATTCTGTCTGCTATCGGTTTTTAATCAATAATAGATGTTTAGCTGTTACGTGATGTTTATCTATCTTGTATTTTAACTGTTCCTAGTTTCAGTTTTTACTTATTTCTGTCATTTGTTTCTCAGATATTTGTAATCCTGACCTAACTATCATTCAGTTCTACATGTCAGCTGTGTTTCTTGTCAATGGGTCCTGTCTGGTCTATTTTTAGATTTTTCTGTTGTGGTTTGACCGCAATTCTGTTTTCGTCGTAATTCGCTTGTAAAAAGATTTTATTCAGTTTTAAAACATTTTTTTGGGTGTGGCGTATTATATTGTGGTGTGATATTGTTTTGTAAAATAACTGTCTTCCTTGGTTTATGAATTTTTAACTCACAATATAATAATAACATGGTATGCATAAGTATTTATGCATATATTGTATAACTGCAATACTAATTGATTGAAGTGTACTAGTAGTTCACTAGCTACTGTTTATTCGCCTGAGGAAGGCATATCATTATATAATATTAACAAAAAAGATTTTTTTTGCTTAAAATTAATTTGTAAAACAAATGGATAGGTAACTGATTGACTTATTGAGTCACAGTTGGTGGTAAACATGGCCACACTAGAATCCTTCATGCGGATTGGGAAGGAATTTGGTTACAAAGCTGATGCTTCGAGAGAATTTGCTATAGCTGAGTTATCTAAAGCAAAACAATAGGAAGCTGAAATAAGGGCTGAAATAAAACGTGAGAAAGCTGAACAACAAACTGAAGAAGAAAAATTAAGGACTGAAATAAAACGTGAGAAAGCTGAAGATGAGATAAAACGTATTGAAGACAAAAAAAGACTGATTGCAGAAAAAGAGTTGTTATTTCTTCGTATAGAAGAAGCAAAATTAAGAAATCAGACTGCTAACAATAGCAATAATGGTGATTCAAATACTGCTACTTCTACATTACACAATAAAGATAATGATAGATTTAAATTACCAACATTTAACCAAAATATTGATGACATGTCATCCTACCTAGCAAGATACGAAAGTGTATGTATAGCTAATAAACTAGACAAATCATTATGGGTTGGCAAACTTATACAGTTTGGGCTGGAGATCCCATGACTGCAGTAACTAATATGGATGATTCACTTAAAAGTGACTATGATGCTGTCCGCAAGATCCTATTACAACGTTTTTAGCTTACCGAAGAAGGATATTGAGTGAAGTTTAAGCATATGATTCCAGAATCTGGGAAAGATTTTTCAGAATTCATCTCTGGTATACGTCTCGCGTTTAATAGATAGATCCAACTCTCAGGAATTGAGAAAACGTATGACAAAGTTATGGATCTAATACTGAGGGATAAGGTGTTATCCTCAATAAACAAGCCATTTTGGTCTTTCTTACAAGAACGCAAGCCATCAGATTTATCATCTATGGAAACCCTAGCAAGACAATACTGCACAGCACATCAGGGTGCATGTATTAGTAACAATCAACTTAAAGAAGCACTTCCGGTTGCTGCAGTTACAAATTTGAACAATAATGGCAGATTCAGATCTCAAAGCCTAGACAGAAACTTCATACATAGAAGGTATAACGATAATAATAATTATCACAGAAGTAACAATTATTACCAGAATGATAACTCAAATAGAGGTCGACAACCATATAGAAATCAGTTACCTCAATGTAGATACAACAACAACTTTAATAATAATAATGGTCAACAAGGATCCAACTTTAGAAGACAAATTAATTTATTCCTCAGAATAATAATGGGAATAATAACAACCAGCACTATAGAAATAGAAGTAATAGTCAAAGTGGTAGAAATCAGAGTAACAATGTTGATCGCCAAAGGCAACGATCTTCGTCTCGAGGGCCAAGGAGGTCCGAACATAATGCAGGGGCGGCACTTACAGTTAGTACACATGAGGGTAATCATGATGTAAATAATCAGATTCACTCAGCTGCGTGTTGTTCATTTAATTTTGATGTTGCTGATAGTTGCGAAGAATGCCTAACTTTATTCCAGAAAGATAGTACTACAAGGTTGAAGTGCGGACATTCTCTTCCAGCAGTTGGTCTATCGATGGTTCATGGCGGAACGGATACACTGGTGTTCAACAAGGGTTTTGTCAACGGTATTCCAGTGTCAGTACTCAAGGACTCTGGGTCGACAACGATTGGTGTTAGACAATTGCTTGTTCCACCTTTCTGCTCTACAGGGAAGAGCATTAAGTGCATAACCTTCGGGGGAAAAAATTGAGTTCTACCCCACAGCTATTGTAAATGTTAACACACCTTTCTTTACAGGTAATGTTACTGTATGCTTGTTGAATAATCCAATTGGGGATTTGACAGTTCGTCGCATTCATGGTAGTAAGGATTGCTCACCTGAAGAAATCGAGGAGTGGGAGAGACAACACAAGGTCACTGCACACGCAGACTTTGCTATGGCTCTTTTAAATTCCAACAATTATCATGCTTGTAACACAGTATGTTCCAACTTTGGGCTCTGTACCATTGTGGAGGTTGATGAGGATACTCCTCATACTGATGATAACAATGGCATCATATTTGATAATCTTATAAATAAATATTTTAACACTACATGTACAGCAGTTGTCACTGGCATTGACAATGTTGTACCTACATCCTATGATGTACCTGTACATGAGTACACGTCTGTTACAACTACAACCATGCACACATATTTTTTCTTATATTGGTGTTCTCTTTTCACCAGTATGCTATTGTCATGTCGTGTGTCATGCACTCATTTAATTAGACGGGTGTCTCTCTATAATCACACACATTTCTTTGTAGTATGGTGTGGGTTATCCTTTTCCTTTTTGTCTTTAATGCGATGTCTGGTACTCATTGCACTACTCATGAGACATTGATGGTTCATTCCACCACTGACATGCCTATGCATGTCATGTCACATTCTGAGATGACTCAGGACACCCAGTCATCGTATGAGTATGTGAGGAATCTTCGTTGAACAATTTCAGATGCTGAACCACATCCATTGCTTGACGATCTACTTGCTCGTCTATCTACTGCTATTTTCTTTACCAAAATAGATCTCACTAAGGGATACTGGCAGATTCCGTTAACGGATCAAGCCAAACCTTTAACTGCGTTTTCAACTCCACGTGGATTATATCCGTGGAATGTTATGCCTTTTGGGCTCATGAACGCACCTGCTACATTCATTCGCATGATGCGACAAATCTTATCTCAGAGAGATGATATCATTATTTATATTGACGATATCAACTTATTTAGTTCGTCTTTTGATGAATATTTTGTGGGACTTAGTTCTTTATTAGATACTCTACGAGTACATCATTTGACTGCAAGACCTACTAAAGTCTAGATTGCTTTTAAAGAAATCACTTTTCTTGGACATACTATTGGGTTTGGTAAGATTCAAACTATACCTCAAAATGTATCTAAAATCCTTAACCTGTCAATCCCGACTACATAGAAACAAGTGCGCAGTTTGTTAGGATTAGTCCAGTATTCAGTTTCATAACCCTCCACTCCCAAAGGAGCATAGGTCTTCAACAAACACATGCCAAGTCCTCCTGTCACGTGCCATCATCTCAAGTTCTTTCCACTTTCTCCTTATCATTTTCACCTCTGTTTCCAGCTCTCTTCTCCATGTGCTTCTTGGTCTACCTCTGCTTCTCTTGCCCTGGGGGTTCCAGAACAAGGACTGCCTTGTAATGCTATCAACAGGTTTTCTCAGTGTGTGTCCTATCCATCTCCATCGTCTTCGTCTCATCTCTTGTTCCACTGGCACTTATCTAGTTCTTGTCATCAGTTCACCGTTGGTAACCTTGTCATATCATTTTAATCCCTCTATTCTACGCAAGCACCCATTTATGAAAGTCTGTAGCTTTTTGGTAGTTGTCTTTGTTGTTCTCCATGTCTCAGAGCCATTTAGTCCAGTATTGCAGCAGATTTATTCCAAATTTGTCCAGTATTACGTCTGTATTATCGTCCCTATTGCGCAAGGGAATGCCTATGAAGGTAATCTGGTCGGAAAATTGTCAGTTGGCGTTTAACAAAATTTTACATGTTTTTTTCCAAACCTCCTATTCTGAGGCTACCTGATATTGCCAAAATATATATTATCCAAACAGATGCGAATAATTTCGGCTTAGGAGCCAGTTTTCTGCAAGAACATGAGGGAATTTTACATCCTACGCTGTATATATCCAGGAAGCTGTCTGAAATGGAACGAAAATACTCTGTCATCGACAAAAAACTGCTCGGTGTTGTTTGGGCAATACAGAAATTGGAGAGATACCTGCTTGGATCGCCTTTCATAATTCAGACTGACCAGAAAAGGTCGCTTCTCTCAGACAGGCTGATCATAAAAACGCAAAATTAGCACGATTCGCTATATTGTTACAACCATTTGACTTTCAAATCCAACCTATTCCAGGATCTGACAATGTGGTTGCAGACTCGTTATCAAGAAACCCGTCATCAATACTCGAAAACTAAATATTGTTCAATCAAAATATCTATGAATCCAAGAACGTCGTTATCAAACGTACGTTTCCTAAAGTCATTTTCATCTCAAACCATCAACAATGCACGTTGAATACTTTTCGTGACTTCCGACGAAATTATCGATGTATATCTTACTGAACATTTGAAAAATCTACATACATATGATGATCGATTTTGTCGCCAAACATAACATGGCGTAACTTTCTACTAGTGTTTCTGAACCTTGACTTCCAAAGATGGATTAAAGTAATGATCACAAATCTTTTTCATGTCCAGCGTCATTGGGACTTTTCTGTATAGACAATCCGGGTCTATTACGGAAGGAAATCTGTACAGGTACAAGATACCTCCGTCAATGCATTATTTACAAGAAAGTACATTCTTACGTCGAATTGCTTGCCGGCAATTTCCTATGATGCATATAAGCGTTGAACGATTTATGATACGATGACTACATTTGCGTTGGTGATTTACACACTATGTACCTGCTATTTGATGGTACGTTACGGACTATCGTTTGAATTATTCTTTTCAAATTCCAGGAAATCTTACGTAACTGTATCAAGTCTCAACAAATTCACGTTGGTACTCTCCATTGGTACCTAATTTTGAATATAGATAAACATTGAATTGTTTTCCAGGAATGTCTACCACATAATTTAGTGCATTCTACCTGAACGTATTGATTTAACATAGATTGAACTGTCTTACAACTATACGTTCCATGGATTCTATTCGCATATCAAGATTCGACGGAACCGAAGAAACGATCGGACCGATTTTAACTACAGTGACTATTTGAACAGTCGAGTAAAATAAGATTAAATATTTCTTGATCGGACATTGTGATGTTCTTTACTTTACGGAGGATTTTTCCTGCAATTGTATATTAATGAACATTTGTTTAATGTATGTAATCATAATATTACATTAATTTCATTAAGTTTAGATCTTTCAATTTGTAATTTTTTTTTACTTAATCTAATTATTATATTTAGTTGTTATGATTAATTAACATTTATTAGGATTTTATTCTGTTAAAAATAGACATAACTTAGGGTAAATTTTGTTAATTGGGTAAGGGAGATAAGGCATGTTTAATTTTCTTTAGTACATGATACACATACATTCTTTCCTTCTTTTGTCTATATGTATTCTTACTAACCTGTTTGTTTTGCTTACTTGTCTTTTCTGGTTGTCTTCACCATAATGTTTCTTTACATTTGGCATAATATTACACTACATTAATACTTCACTTTATTTTTCAAACCTTTACACATTTAATAAGTTATAAACTGCACCATCATTTATTTACAATATATTTTTATTGTAGACATTAGTACATAATTCTTAGTTCAGCTTAGTAAGTTATTATATATGTTGTATTGACTGTTGACGATTAATTTCGTTAGGTAACATAATATTTCTTAGATATGTTGTTCATTTTTTTGACATACTATGTTTAGGACAACGACCTTAGACACTGTTTAATTGTAAACATCTCTGGCCGTATGTCATATATTGTTCGCGGTGTTTCCTTCAATTGATTGCAACGTACATTATTGATGATATGGTCGAAAAAAACAATATAATTGTTTTTTTCTATCCCACCGGGGGAGGAATTTGTTAAAGAAGATTATTATGTATTTTTACATGTTGACTTCACTTAGATCTGGTAGCAGTTTAATCTACGCGGTAGCATTTCTATTTGTAGTCAACATGATATGTTTTGCACCATTTGGTATTTGTAAAGGAACGCGATAGTGGGTGGACGTCTCAAGGTAACGATGACGTAGTGAGATGCCGCGCTAATTGATTTAAACGGTCGATCTTGACCTTTCGTTTTAGTAATCCGTCAAAGCAAGACGTGACATGTTTCGCTCCCATGCGAATTGAGTTTTATGATAATTCTCCTACGAGACATTGTTGTACGAAGGTTGCCTCAAGTATTTCATTGATGTCGAATGCGTATATTAGTTCAAGAGTAATTTATAAGAGGAGTCGTTAATATTCGGGAGCTATCAAGCATAATTATATTATCCATACTTTGGTTATCGCTACTTGGATGTTACGGATGCCATCATCTTCAGTCTATAGGCCAGAGTATGTGACGATTTGTAAAGGACAGTAGGAGACGCATTGTTATGTATGTATTAATAAGATGCCATGTATTGAAACTGAGGAACGTGTCTGAAGTAAATAAATATGTATATTTGTGGACCCAAACTATTGAATGCTCATCAAGGTCTTGATCACCCAAACCATTCGTTAAGAAAGCACGATTGCTCATATGCACATACTTTCATCAGTTCTTCAAAGTACCAATAATAATAATCAAAACCACGAAACGCAATACTGGTCTCACAAGATAGTCACGGTTGTGAATGTATCTGCTTCACAAAGTATTTGGAATAAAGTCAGATCATACCTTGCCATCTTGCTATGTGAATACTTGTGATAATTTTAAAAAATCAGAACAAGAAAACTCAACTTCAACAATTATAAAGTTAAAAAGTCAGTTGAGTACAATTTTTTGAATTTATTATTTACACTATCTACTATTATTGTGCTGGTTTTTCTTCTGATTTTTCTTCTTAAACCTAAGTCCGCCACAATGCTTCCCTAGGCCAACTGGTCTACCCTCCCTATTGAGGCTACCTGGTTACAATCTGAACAGGATTTCACATACCGATCTATGTCTTCAGTGATACCTGGCCAGTAATATTGCAATGCTATCCTTTGACAAGTGGCCCCTTTTCCTCTGTGACCACTACCTGGTATATCATGTTCTAGCTTCATAACATTCTCCCTGTATGATTTTGGCACCACAAGCTGTCCATGCCCTTTAAGTCCTGCTCCAGCTTTTCTGTAGAGTAGGCTATGTTTCGTGTAAAAGTCTCCTGTCTCTGGAGGGTTATGTACCTTAGGTAATTTGCCAAAGCAAAGCTTCAATGTGTTGTCTGCTGTTTGAGCCTTTTTCATCTCTGTGAAATGAATTTTGATTGGATTTTCCTCCTGCTTTTTGGTGCTCGACCTGGCCTGGACTGCTGCCGTGACAACAAGTTTTGTTGGGTCACCCAAAAAGGCATATCCACATCCCAGTATCAATGGGTATATAGGTTCATCAATCACTGTTGCTCTTATCACTCCTTCCACATAGCGAGATTTCACATTGATTCTGGCTATGGGAAGTGTCATGGTTGCTGTTCCTTTAATTGCCCCTTGTATTTCCACTGTTTCTGTAGTAAGTTGGTCCGGGTGCACAATGGTTGAACTCACAACTGAGTCGAAATCCAAACCTGAATCATATAACCACATTATTTTAGTGCCATTTAAAGTCACTTCCTCACAGACAGGGAGATGATGGAGGTCCTTCTGACTAATTGCCAGTTCCTTCCTTCCCGTATTCCCTGTTGTAAGACATGCAGCATGATGAGGAGGGTTTTTCTTTCTGCAATCTGCAGTATTGTGGTTGCTCATTTGGCAAGTCTTATACCACTTTTCTTCCCTTCAGTAAGATTTCTTGTTATATCCTAGAGGGGTCTTTTGTTTATAGTCAATTCTTTGTTTGTTCTTTTTAGTTTGGTCCTTTTGGTCATATTTGGTATAGTTTTGTGGTGATTTAAAACTTTCACTCTGCTTCTTCTTATTTCCTTGAGTCATGGATTGAGCCAGTTGGTGGCCTTCTGCATAAGTGATTATTTCAACTAACCTGTCTCTTTTGTTCTCTATCAGGAACTTCTTAGTTTCAGGGGTTATGGAATCGAGTAGTTCTATCAACATCGGCTTCTTTAACCCTTCAAAATCTTAAGTGAAGTTTCCTAACTTTCTTCACATCAGTAGGTAAGTCTCCAATCTTGCAGTAAATTGCTGAGAAGTTTCCCCCGCTTGCAGCTCAGCCGTTCTGAAACGCCTTCTATAAGATTCTGAGTTTAACTCGTAACGTACAAGCAGTGCCTGTTTCAATGCTTCGAAGTCATCCTTCTCTCTTTCAGGAATTCTCGTGAACACGTCCTATGCTGCCCCTCTCAATCCCTGTGGCAACTTCAAACAAAAAATATTCTTGCAACTTTGTAGGGTGTATTGGCTCAGGATTTACAAGAATATCCCGCGATCGAGCCCCCAGTGTAGCGAAAAGGTTTTAAATATATATAGCGTCAGAAATAGTACTGAAGAAAACAGAAATAGAATTCTGCCTGAAAATAGTGAAGTCCCAGTTTTTGAGAAACCCACTGGTCTCTATGTGAATACTTGTGATAATTAAATAAATCAGAACAAGAAAACTCAACTTCAACAATTATAAAGTTAAAAAGTCAGTTGAGTACAATTTCTGAATTTATTATTTACACTATCTACTATTATTGTGCTGAATGGTGAATGTTGGAAGATGAAATCAATGGATAAGTATTTTACAACAATTGAATGATGGTGAATTTATATTAAGTTAAATTTTTAAAAGTTCTTCTTGGATCTTCCAATAGTTTAGAAATAAAGTTTCTGAAATGTTCTGTTCTCTTAGTCTCTGTCTATGCTAAAAGTTACTTTTATCATCATTGACTCTGACGGCTCACAATTGATGCAGGAGTTGGTCCTATAGAATACTCAACTTTCGCTAAGAACTGTCCAGAGTATACTGACACACACACTCAGTATTCTGAAGATCTTGTGCATTAGCCCACCCAACACTGAGGGGGGCTAAGGGTATAGTACAAATAACAATCTGAGGTTCAAGGCAGCTTGGATTGCACTGAACGTTAGATCTCAGGTTTTGATAACTCATATAACCCTGCAACAATGACAGACATGTGGCTAGTCTTTGGTTATGGAACCACAGGTCTATTTGTGCATGAGATGAGTTTGCATGTAGGTGAATGATACATGGCTCAGTATGATTTAGCAATAGCGAGACAAGACAGGTGTCTAACTGCAGACCATCTTTTCAAATTATATAACACATGAATAAACTAAATTACATTGTATCCCTATGTATGATGCTACCATTGCCTTTCCCCTATGGAGTGCCAAGTCAGCTCTGAAAACTGCTCCAAGTCAGCTCTGAAAAGGGCTTCAAGACAGCTTTGAAAAGTACTGTACTTTTTAGTAGGTTATATTAATCCTGACAAGGACTGTTGACAGAACTCTGCTGAGTTTCTGTAGGTTAGATTGTTGGTTTCCATCTTCAACAATCATACTAGTAAAATACAAATATTCTGCATGGTACATTCCTATCCAGTCGATATAAATCAACCAACTAAACTTCTGAAATAAAAAGTGATATTAATTTCACAATTATATATACAGTAATTCTACATACCCTCTAAGTTAGATGTTAAGCACAGATTAGACAATTAGTGAAGTAATCTGCACGGCATGCACACAGCAAAGTAATTAGCCTTGGCAGCTCTCTTCCTCTGTCTATCTCTCTGGCCTGTTTTGTGTTAGTTAGTGTGTGTTTTGAAAACAGCGCGGCCTCCTTATATAGCAGCGAACGTATCGGAGAACACATTCGATCGGCCCGTTTCAGTCCTCTAGGTTTTCATACTTTCTAGTGAATCTGTGCAAGGTACCATCCAACCTATACTCCGTATCACTAAACACTTCTATCCCTAACATTCTGATGTACCGTCTTTCAATTCCTCTACTATGAGCTATCTTTCCATATGCCTAACACTGTAATGATTGTCGTGGTTGAGTTAGAGTGTAGAGTATTTGTCGAGTTGGACAATAGTAGTGAAATCGACAAGGGATAGTGGACTGACAGAGTTATAGATTACACACACAGAAAGGTGTAAATAGGAGATGGACTTGAGACAACCTGGAAGAAGATTTATCAAAATGATCTCTCTCTCTCCAAGCCTCAACTCACTTTTACTGTCTAAGCACCTCCTGCTCTCACTCTTTTCTCTTATCAAACATAGAGATTATAGTAAAGAGCTAAAACAAGTTAATTATGGATGGAAGGGTCGAGAACAGCACATTAATAAATGGTAAACTTTATTAAAGAAGAAAAGCATGAAATTAATGCATCTCATCACAACAACATAAAATTCATCAATAATCATCAATAACCAAAATATGCAAAATACACCGACGAACACACACAGACCACCGATCATAAAATCTGTAGAACACAGAGAAATGAATAAACTGAGTGTCAGTCCGTCCGCTTTCGAGGGACCAAATGTAATAGTTCCAGAAAAGTGTCTTACATGTAAATCCTTCAAGGCGAGGGAATAAGCCAACAAAACGTTCCTTGTTGGTGCTATCATTGGTGACCTCTAATTGCGCGAGGTGGGCTGGAAGACTCTATTTACCTCTGGTTTACCAAATGAATAAAACTGCGTGTCAGTCTGTCCGCTTTCGTGGGACCAAATGTGCCAGCTCCAGAAAAGTGTCTTACATGTAGATCCTTCAAGGTGAGGGAATAAGCCTACAAAACTTTCCTTGTTGGTGCTAAACGTTGGTGACCTCTAATTGCGTGAGGGGCTGGAAGACGCTGTTTATCTTCTGCTGACCAAATAAACAAACTGGGCGACAGCCTGTCCGCTTTCGTGGGACCAAAGGTGCTAGCTCCAGAAAAGTGTCTTACATGTAGATCCTTCAAGGTGAGGGAATAAGCCTACAAAACTTTCCTGGTTGGTGCTAAACGTTGGTGACCCCTAATTGCGCGAGGGGGGGGGGGGGGCTTGAACTCTGTCTATTTCTCTTGCTGGCCGCTCCTAAGTGCGAGGTTTTCATAACCCAGAATTACACCAGACGAAGTTATTTGGGGACGAAGAGAACCAGGCGCTCTTATCCGGCGCTATTACTTGCTTGTCATTAAATCCGGTTTAAACTGGTTTGGCTGTGGTTTGGCTGAGTGCCCCGTTTAGGCACACAAAGGCGGGTGATATCAGATTCTTCTATAGACATGCTGGGCGGTTTTGATATTCTGGAAGCCGCAATGCTCTGACTGGTAATCCAATAGGCGAGTAGAGAACTACTACTGCATTAGATGATTTCAGATTTAGCGTTGGCTCGTTGCACTGCGTGAGCTTAACTTGGCGTTGACAAAGGGTTTAGGTTCAGGAATGGGGTTGACGACTCGTGATTGCTAGCTGTATTCAGAATTTCTCTAGAACGAAGAGTATATGACATTCTTCGCCTGACTGGAGACTTGACTCTAGCAATTCGGTATCCCTGAAACTGAGACCCAAAAAAAAGACACCCTTTACATCAAGCAACAACAAAATCACTCTAATGTTTTATAACATAGTTATGCTCCGCTCCTTCCACTCTATCAATTACCAGCATGCGCCTGCATAGGCTTAATATATTTTGTACACCCAGGTACCTGTCAGTAACGTTCTGACAGCAACAATCTACTCCTCTTCTTCCAACTAAACATACAGGAAACTTAACCTTGTAGTTACAGTTGAATGAATATGCTTATTCATCTTACAACATTAAATGAATTTACATAAACAGATTACAGCATGTGACATTACAACATTAAATCATATGCCCCTTGGGGGAAAAATATGATCCCACAAATGAATACATAGAAAAATGCAATGTTCCTGCTATAATAATACAGCTGTGGCTGAATCATAAGATATAATTATATCTATGCCTGGTGACTGCTTTCTGTGAAAGTTATAGACTAGTGCCTAGCCACACAAGTAAGCATAAAATGATTCTCCCTTGCCACTAGAAATATCTATCAAAAAGGAATCAGTGACTTTCTCCTATAATTCAGTGTTAAGTGAATGATCCACACCTCTGACCTTATCTTGCAGAAATGACAGTTAATTTTTCTGACTCTTAACCCAATGGTAAGCATTGTAGGAACTGATTCTACGCCTAGTATCTGTTATTGTAAGTTTATCATTTCCCATTATAAACAGTAACAGTTTAAGCACCACTTAACTAAGGCCGTA
>JAMPIV010014087.1:0-100014 GCA_024509875.1 Oreohelix idahoensis
TCGTCTGTGTTCTTCATACTCTGTCTTGTGTTCCTCATGACGCGTCTTGTTCCTCATCACTCCGGTCGTTGTTGGTCCTCAGGTTCGGTCTTGTTCCTCATAACTACTTCTGTGAGTCGGCTTCACACGTGCTACTTGTTCCTCATAATAACCTCGAGACCTTTGTTACCTCATACACGTCTTATTTGCGCTCATTCTCGTATTGTGTCCAGCATGGGACTCTTCTTGTTCCTACATACTCGTCTTGTTCCTCATACTCGTCTTGTTCACTCTACCGTCTTTTCCCTCATACTCATCTTGTTCCTCATACTGCGTCTTGTTCCACCATCATACTCTGTCTTGTTCGCTTCTGACCTCGATCAAAGCGACATAGCCTACGCTCCTCCACCATGAGATGAATCCTGCCCTTATTCTCCTGTCTCCAGGAAGATTTTTGCCTGACACGAGCATCTCACCCCCATTTACTACTCCCCCTGGCCCCACACCACGTACTACGACCATCGCGTCACCCGACCAAGACGTGCTCACTTATCACACTGATATCTAGTACATACACTGCCAACTATACTACCAAAGCGGCGCCCGCTACTCCACGTCTCCCTCTACTCTGCCTCCAACATTTCCCCCTTGAATTTCTCTGAATGACTTCTCGTCGTGCTAGTAACCCAACAAGACCACACGCATCACTGGCTCTCGCACTGCGTCAACCACAGAACGAGCTTGTAACCTCATTCATCGTTCTTGTTCCTCGGAGACATACCTCGATTCTTGTTCCTACTCGTCTTGTTCTCACCTCATACTCCGTCATTGTTCCTCATACACGTCTGTTCCATTCTGTCCGTCTTGGTCCTCATACTCGTTCTTGTTTTCCTCATTCCTCGTCTTGTTTCCTTCACCTCGCCTGTTCCCTCATAATCGTCGTCTGTACCTCATACTCGTCTTGCTTTCCTCATGACTCTCTTGTTCCTCATTCTCTGGTCTGTAGCGACATCATATACTACGTCTCGTCATTCCCTCATACTCACGTCTTGTTCCTCAAACTCGTCTTGTTCCTCATTCTCGCCTTGCGTCCTCATACTCTCGACCTTGCAGCGAACCCTCGCTTGTTCCTCATACTCTTCTTGTTCGTCCATACTCGCTTTCTTGTTTCCTCATCACTCGTCTTGTTTCTCTTCACTCGTCTTGTTCCTCACTTACGAGCGACACTTGTATTCCTCATTTCTACGTCTTGTTCCTCATACATCGTCCTTGTTCCACACATCTACTCGTACTGTTTCCTCATACTCGTCTGTTCCTCATACTCGTCTCCCAAGTTTTTTTCTTCCATCTGTTTCTTTTGTTGTGTGGTGGTATCTTTCTCACACATTTATTCTATCCCTGCCGCTCCTATATCAAGACACAGCCCTGCGAAGCTTGACCAACGACTATTCGAGCCGATAAAGCGAGTCTTATTCACGCCCCTCCATCCCAAACATCATTATACTGCACTCCAGGGCCGAATTTACAGGCATAAGCAATAAGATATAGCTTAGGGCCTTCATAGTCTTAAGGGAGCCTCTCTAAAGTGGCTGTTAGCAAGCGGGTGAATTGGGGAACTTTAGCGGCACAAAAAGGTTATAGAAATATTAATAGTATGGTAAGTTACCCTATCTATGTTATTTTCCACGAGAGATAATGACATTGACTCGCGTACATTCACATGATTATGTGCCTAAATCTGCACTCTACTTACATTACAAACGTAAGTGAGATGCCAAGTTTCAGTGTTACAGCGGCCTAATTCTCACATTTGACTCGCCTTCCCAATAGGGCATCCACCTAGTTTCCCTTAGCCTAGCGCTTCACCACCTCTAAATCTGGCGTGTACTCATCCTTAAACAACGACTAGACATGTTTATCTGAACCAATCTAACTCTTACACCAATGAACGAGACTTCAAAGTGATAATTTTCTCTAGACTACAAACATACCATGCTCACGCCGATCTCTCAAATCCCAACTGTTCAACAAACTGAAAATCGACAGTCCCAGATGTATGCCCAAACGGGGAATGCAAATAGGAGAACTTCTTCTTCTTGTACAAAGCAGTCAGTGGTCAGTCACGAATCTCCATTGTGGCGTCTTGATAGGGCAGCTACAAACTGTCCCCACATTTGCCTCTCTAGCTTATCGGTGGCCATCCCTTCGTGCCGTGCCCCAACTCTGGTTCATAGCTTTGGCATCTCAGCCTCCACAATTTGTCCGTCTTTGGTCTGCCTTTCTTTCGCCGTCCTTCTGTCCGTTCCATAGCATAGCAGCTTCCTTGTGACGGTTTCCCGGGTCTCTTCTAGGACATAGCTGTTTACGGTTATATGATATTAGCCGTCTCTAAAGGCTACCACGGTAGTGTGCAAACTCAGGAGCAAAAAGGTTACAAGACATATTAATATATTGCGATACAGATGTTTTTCAATTTTTTGCACGCTCCATAGCACGTCGATTATCGACAACCATGTCCCTAGCGTTTGTTTAGGACAACACGTATGGTAAACTAGGAGACGCTTACCCCTTTGTTTACTTGACCGCCAAGCTGAATAGCTGCGTTTATGATTCCATCACCTTCCAATTCAATGGCATGATATGCCATTTATTATGTATCAATATTTTTCTGTATGGATTACCATATGTCAGCCTAGAACTCATATATAGAGAGGAGGAAAATTTTACATGGAGGTTAATCATTTAAACTTAAATCCTCAGGAAGGAGGAGAATAATCGTCAAATTCGTACATATAAATATCAGACTCGCAGTCTCACTGTCGGCAGGTACCATGTCCTAGCTCGCGATAGCATATAGTCCTGTGATGTTCTGACGACAATAATTTGAAATTGTATCCGTAAACGGACATTGACGAGCCGTAACACCAGAAGTCTCACGTTATTGATTAATATATGCATGACTATAAGGACTTAATGTTCTGTTCCAATTTTGAAATGATCATAACTGTGTTTACATGGAGAATAAATATTAACGGAACTTCAATCTGAAGACATTAATATACTTTCAATTAAATGTGTGCCTGAGCTTCACAAGTTACATGAGACTACAACTTCTTCATACCAGCTACTGAGTTGTATGAGACACCTTCACCACCAATTCGCGTAATACTAAACAAAAGCACGATTAACAAAGATCACTAAAGTAACGCATAACTCAGGCATGATCTTCAACCGGGCAAATAACGGCAACAAAGCTGGGCCGTCCGAATGCGGGGAACGACAGAGCAAAAAAGAAACTACACCTAGTCGTTCCTTACGAGCACATGTTAACCATAATATTTATGTAGATCAATTTCTCGATTCGACATGACGAGCCAGGTCGAAGATGTACCGTCTTAGCGAGCCTATTTCTAATGCTAACAACGTGCACCGTCACTGAAAGTCGTGTAAGGTGATCTGTCGGAGAAACCAAAGTCGTTATCTAAGCACTATACCTAAGGGAACACCATGAAGCAAAATGTTGAAATCAAACACACACGATATAAGTGGTACCTGACAGGAGCACGACAGGACAGGGGGCATTAGCCCTAGCTATGTTTTAGACGACCTTCTATGCGTACTGAATGTCGCGTATATATAGCAAAGTCTGAAAAAATATAGTCTATTTTGTATTTTAACACTACCTACTGTACAGATCATTTGCAAAGTCAGCGTAGGGTACTCTGATTGCCATTGCCATATTGTACCTGGTATAAAGGTGCATGTACTTTTCTGAATGTAGTTATCTCATGTATAAAGTTTCTTTTTGGTTGTCTGTAAAGATGTGTTGTGTTAAAATAAAGTTAGACGTGCGGAATTTGGAGTGTAACTTTAAATCTCATGGGGTAAGAGTCGCGTAACAAACTGGAGCTGACCAAACCTAAGATTTTCAGTGTTCGGATTTCATAGAGCGGCAGTTTACAACGATTAGCAACTTTTTGTGAGCACCCTACTAGTAGGTGCTGCCACTTGGACTAACTACCTGTCCAGCGATCTGCTGTAACGTATTAGACTGATTCGTGTGTATTAGACTTGTGCCGTTCCGTAGAGTAACTGTGAGGTTAATATATTATTTGGTACTTCAAGTTAGCACGGAAGTTAATTATACAGTTATTGTATCATGTTCGTTTAACCCAATTTCGTACGTCGAGACTTCTTCCTCGTAAATATCTATCAAGTCTTATAGGTATGATGATTGGTTAAATGGTCTGTTGGAATGGCAGTGTCAGGGCCGTTAATGAAGTCTCCAAGCAGCTTGAGTAGATTGTCACTGCATGTCTTTGCAGTCATTCTTGGGGGTTTTTATGTGTACACATTTGCATATGGTTAAGCGGATGTGACCTCCGTGGTTCTAGACCTTGTAGACATACCAGTCATTTGTGGCTTGTGTACACTTTGTATCGCTCTGAGGTTTTAATTTACAGGTGTTCATAAATTCCATTTGTAATTGTGAAAATGCGTCTTTAGTTTTTGCAGTCTTGACGATTGAGTTTGTACACCCTATTATGTTTGCATCATTGTTTTATGGTTAAGGCTAGGAAGTTTTTCCGTCCTCACATTGAAATAGTATATTAAAATACTTACCATGTCAGATCATATGATGATTATGATGAGCACAAAGTAATTACAGCTTTGATTAATTTTTAATTTAGATTAATTTTTTTTCTGAGAGTTTTTGTTTATTATACTTAAGTTAATATGCTACATTGCATCTAATTATGCAGGTGGATAGTCGATAGAAAGTAGCCACTACAATTTAAGAGATGCTAGCTGCATAGGACTACATATAATTATATATATATGTGTGACCAAAATAAAATAAATTCTTATAGTCCTAAGGCCTTTTGAGGTAAAAGAACCCCACGATTTGTATAGTTATCCTTTAAGATATACTCTTTTCTGGCTAACTACAATAGAGTGACAGTGACTAGATAATACATTGAAATCAAATACTAATTCAACTTAATGAGGGAATCCACTACCCCAACATTAATTGGATATTGACAGACTTAATGTCGTCGTTGCATGTAATTTACATTATAGGTTTATCAGAGTATCAACTAACTATTTGATGATAATAGTATCGTATTTTGATACAATAATTGTTACAACAATATTGATCCTATTAGTTGAACTTAGACATTAGAGTTCAGAGTACTATATGGTGAATTATTTATATATTGAATATTGGCTAAGTTGAGTAGTTCATATATAATTTACGAACTGAATGCTCACTATGTAAGACTATGTTTAGATCAGTTACTTATCTAATAATTACTTGACAGCGAGTAGAAAATCGGTCAAATGCTTACTAAAGACCGATTTCTTGCTAAAAATTGCGTAAGGAATACGGTTATAAAATTCTCAAGAACTTCTGTCAGTTTGCTGAGAGCAGAAACTCGGCAACAACTCACATAAAGCAGAAATGGAGGAACGTGAAAGAAAAGGAAGCAGAGAAAAAGGCTGCATTAAGGATAAAGAGAAGTAGGAACAAAAGTGGCTGCATTAAAAGGAAATAAGGAAGAGGAACAACACGGTGCTGCATTAAAGAACACGAGGGGGAGGAACAGTGAAGTATGACAAGACACAATACTGCCACAGAAAATAGACATTACATCACAAGAAATTGCTCAACAGGAAGAAGAGAATAAATTGAAACGAGAGGAAATTATTTTACAACAAGAAATGGAATGGCGCGTATTAAATTGGAGACAGCATTCTAACATAGTCACAATACAGCGTGCCTGGATATGTGTCGCAAACCAGAATATCTAACGCACAAAATTATGATCATACAACCAAGTTGCCAAACTAAACATGTTGCTATTCTCTCTACTCTTTCAAAATACCCACTCTCAACTTAATAGACGTGGCGACCTTTCATCGTTCCTGTCATCCGTTTGATTAACAGACTTGCAAAACTAACCATTTAGTGGCCTGAAGAATCATTGGGTCCTCAAGTACATTTTGGGTATTAAATACAGGTCTTGGAAATCCTCTAAAATCGTTTCTTTACATCAGAGAATGCAAGGACCTGCAATCATCATAGCCAAATAACTACGAGTGCTAATTGTCTGTTCTTTCTTTTTACGAAGGTTCTAAACAAACACATAGAACGAAAAAACTGTAATGGTTGAGATTGAGAAGGAGTAATTTATCTACGATAAAATTCTGATCCATAATCCTCATAGATATCCTATTTGCAGATTCTATTGACAGGACTATACGCACATACGGATTTACAATAGATACGTTGATCCAGGCAGTAAATGTGGACTGAAGGTCAGTACTAGAGAAGAATTAGTTATGATCAATTATGAGCTATCCTTGTCTACGAGATATAATACGTATCTCACTTATTTACTTCGGGAAACCTGGCCCAGCCCATATCTGTTTGGAGCACAATAAGTAAAAGAATGTAGTAACACCAATGTTAACTGATCCTTTTGGTACTGACCCCAGAAAAAAAAAATCATTTCATTCACACATCACTGTTCAGTAGACATCCAATGTAAACGTAGTAGAGACAAACAAGAACCTCCACAGAACAATCGGCTAGTCTCAACAAACTGGTTTCCGTCCTAAAAATCGACCCGACACGCATCGCATAATAACCCGCTAAAGTCAGATCAGAGTGGGACGATCAGATGCAGGCTCGCCCTGATAGAAACCACAATGTATAGTCACTGCTCGAGTGAGGACGGGGAGAGAAAAAAATGATTGCAGTATGGTAAAAGTGAAATCATATATTATTTATTTTTTTTTTTTTTTTTTTTTTCACCATCACACAACATTTTTTTATTCTACTTCTTTTTTTCCTTTTCTTATTTAACAGAAATAAAAATCGTGATCTCAAAACAATCCTGGACAATCCCGTTTCAACAATCTAACACAGTATATCGGTACCTTTTTCCACATGGCACCAAGACTCGAAATTTATTGTTCTTTTAAAACCTAGGTAAAACACGAACGACATAGCACTAAGTCCTCATCACAATATACCTCGGAACAGAACTCATCTCTCGGGGCCGATCAATCTCATGGGACATTATCCATGATACAGTGGCGCAGTCTTTACCAAACAATACTATTCACCCCTAAACTTTTTTGCCTTTTTTTTTTTTTCTTTATTTTTTTTTTTTTTTTCTGCTTTTTTTTTTTTTTTTTTTTTTTTTCTTTCATGATTAGCCCTGTCTCTTAGCTTTAGCAATCTATCTCAATTTCTAGAAGGATCTTAATTCTCTCAGTCCTTTTCCGGCGAATCACTGCATTATACTCAGACAGGTAGGCTCTTAATGAGCTCGTATCAACGAATCTGCGAAAATCAGTACCTCTATCTCACAACAAGTTACAAATCCCCCTAATCAACCAAACACACACCTTTAAGGCTGAAGCTTCCTAAGATTGATCCTTATAGGATCCCCTCAGTCTCCCTTAAAAAAAAAAAAAAAAAAATAACAGGTGCTCAAACACAAAAAAGGTACCGCTCAGTTTGATATGAACACAATTACACAATCGTATTACTAGCAATACCTACCAACAAAGCATGGCATATGTCTCACGCAGTACGCACCCACCCATACTTTCTACAGTACTTCTAGTATAAACCCATGGACCAAGGTCATGCATTGTTGGGCAACTATTTGCCAAACTCCAGTTATTATTATTATTGGGAGTATGTGATCGATTATAATTAGTGTTATGTTGACCATTGTGGTAGTTTGTTTGAGGTGAATAATTTCTATCTCGTGATCTACCTCTGTTGAACTCATTTTTATTGTTGAAATCATTATTATGTCCCTTCTGAAAGTTAACATTGTGATTTCTTTGGAACCTGCTTCTGTCTACACTGTGATGTCTTTGTTTGTTATTATGATTGTAGGCCATATTAGACGCCACAGGTAGAGGTTCTCTTAATGAGGAGTTAGAAATGGTTGCATTCGGATGTGCCGAACAGTAGTTTAAAGAAATTTTTTCTAACTCGTCAATAGTACCTGGTTTACGCTCCTGCAAATATGCAAAAAATGGCTGGCTAACCGAAGATAATACCTTATCCCGTAGTAGCAAATCAACTAATTTGTCGTACGATTTGTTGACTTCTGCCAGTTCAACCCATCTATTAAATGTATTGCGTATGTTCGCAATGAATCCTGCAAAATCTTTTGGAGATTCAGGTAAAATTCCCTTAAATTTCAACCTACAGTGTTCCTCGTCCAGGTGAAACCTTCGTAAAAGCAAGGACTTAATAGCACCGTAGTTATTTGCTATTGATGGGTCAGCATTTTGAGAAGCCGTCAGTGGTTCTCCAACCAAGAATTCATTTAACTTGAGTACCCATGACTCTTCAGGCAAATGGTTAGTTTTGCAAGTCTGTTCAAAACGTGACAGGAACGATGAAAGGTCGTCCACGTTTAAGTTGAGAGTGGGTAATTTAAAGTTGTAGAAATGTTTAGTTTGGCTGGATGATGATCCATTTTGTGCGTTATTATTCTGGTTTGCATCAGCACTTTGTGCTTGTAATCTTGCTGTCTCCAATTTAATACGCGCCAATTCCATTTCTTGTTGTAAAATAATTTCCTCTCGTTTCAATTTATTCTCTTCTTCCTGTTGAGCAATTTCTCTTAATCTATTTTCCTTGGCAATTTGCTTCATCTCACGTTCCTGCCTTCCTCTTTCTTTAATGCAGCCTTTTGTTCCTCTTCCTCTTTCTTTAATGCAGCCTTTTGTTCCTCTTCCTCTTTCTTTAATGCAGCCTTTTTCTCTGCTTCTTTTCTTTCACGTTCCTCCATTTCTGCTTTATGTTTTTCCAGTTCTGCCTCAGCAAACTGACGAAGTTCTTGAGATTTATAACCATATTCCTTACCAATTTTAACGAAATGGTCTATAGTAAGCATTTTGACTTTTATCTGTAAGTAATTATTGATAATTACTGATTAAAATAGTCAATAGTAGCTTCAGAGTAATTATTATACTTACTCAACTTAGGAATATTCAATATAAATAATCACAATAGTACTGAACTCTTATGTCTAAGTTCAACTAATAGACAATATTTTGTAACAATATTGTATCTAAATACGAACTATATCATAAATAGTTATGATATCTGTTAACTATAATGTAATTACATCACACAATTAATCTCAATATCCAATAATGTTGGGTATGATTCCTAGTAATTATATTGTTCAATGTACTAAGTCACTCTCTTAGTACCAGAAAAGTATATTAAATAATATACAATGGGTCTATTACCTCAAAGGTAGACTATAAGATTATTTTATTTGGTCAATATATATATATTATATTATTATGCCCTAGGCATCTCTTATAAATTGTAGTGCTACTTTCTTGGACTATCACTGCATAATTATGCAATGTCCCATATTAACCTTAAATATCAGAAAAAATTAATTAAATTAAATTACAAGTGTATTATTGCATATAATATCATATTATTAATGTAGTATTTAATATATATCATGAGGACAAACAAAACAATGATGCAACTAAAGGGTACAAACAATGTCAAGACGCAAACAAGACATTTTCACAATTAAAAATGAATTTATGAACTAAATAAAACAAGCGGAAGTGTCACAAGCCAAATGAAGGGTCAAGGTCTGACCCGAGGTCAACTTTAATATTCAAAGTACACACAAAAAAAAAAAATGACTGCAAAAAATGATGACATCACAGGACTCATAACGGACGACCATTTAACAATCATCAAATAAATGATAGTAAGAGTAGACTGGACGAAAATAGTTTTAACGAACATGATACAAAAACTGAATAAAAAATGTGACCTTAGTACAAACAAAATACGCCAGTTATCTACGGAACGGCACAGCTAACACAAATCGTCAAACGACAGCAGATTTGGANAGGTGGNCCAATGCNAAACCTCAATGGGGCTTCCAAAAGTGCAATCATATAACTGCCCTAAGACCGACTGAAAGCTAGAAAGTCAGCTGTTCGCGACATTCCCCAGAGATTTCAGTTCCCTCCAACCGGCCCGCTAATCAACCACACATTAAAACAACCCAAAAACTACATGAAACACATTCAGAAAAGACATGCCTATGCAGGCAAAAGGCATGGACCCAGTATTCCTGTTTGCAATCACCACAGCATTAAAACAACTAGACTTACCTTTTCCCTTGCTTAGATCAGTGCTAGAGGTCGTCAACAGCTAGGCTAATGCCCCCGACTGTCTGCTCCTGTAGTCCATATCGTGTGTTTGCTTCAAATGGCTCATGTTTCCCCTGGTTAGGCTTAGAAAACGACTTTGGTTTCTCCGACAGATCACCTACACGACTTTCAGTGACGTCACGTTGTTAGGCATTAGAATGAGTAAGACGTCATCTTCGACTGGATCATGTGATCGAGAAACTTGATCGTAAATATTATGGTTAACATGTGCGTAAGGAACAGAAGTTTTTTTTTTTTTTGCTGTCGTTCCCCGCATTAGGCCGCCCCATTTGTTGCTGAGTTATTTTCCGGTTGAAGATCATGCACTGAGTATGGTTACTTTAGTGATCTCTTGTTAATCGTGCTTTGTTTAGTATTACGCGAATTAGGGTGAAGGTGTTCATACAACTCAGTATCATGGTATGAAGAAGTAGTTCATGTAACTTGAACTCAGCAACATTAATGAAGTAATTAATGCCTTCAGATTGAGTCCGTAATATTTAATCACATGTACACACAGGATGATCATTTTCAAATAGGAACAGAACATAAGTCCTTATAAGTCATGCATAAATTAATCAATAACGTAGACTGCTGGTTTACGTGTCAATGTCCGTTTAAGGATACAATGCAGTATTGTCGTCAGAACATCACAGCTATATGCACGCGCAGCTAGACATGGCTACCTGCTGACAGTGAGACTGCGAGTCTGAATATTTCATACGAATTTGACGATTATTCTTCTCCTTCTGAGAATTCTAGTTAAAACACTAACTCCATAAAATTTTCCTCTCATATAGAGATTTCTAGGACCTGACCCCTGGTCATCAAAAAATGCCACATATAAATGGCTATATCATGCCATTGAATTGGAAGGTTAGAAAAACGCAGCTATTCAGCTTGGCGGTCAAGTAACAAAGGGTAGCAGCGTCTCCTAGTTACCGACTGTGTCCTAAAAACAACGCTAGACACGTCATAATCGATCGTGTAAATGGAGCGTTCAATAATTGACAAACATCTATCGCAATAATATTAAATGTCTTAACCTTTACGATTGCACGTCTGGTAACCTTTAGCAGACTGGCGAGTTGAATCATCGATATACCGGTGAACAGCTATGTCCTCAGAAGAGACACCGGTACACCGCTCACAAGACAATCTGCTATGCTATGGATCGACCGAAGGACGGCGAAAGAAAGGCAGACGCAAACGCACGGACAGATTGTGGAGGCTGAGATGCAAAGCATGAACCAGAGTTGGGGCAGCGGCACGAAACGAAGGCCCATCGGCACAACGATAGAGCAAAAGTGTGGGGACAGTTTGTAGCTGCCCTACAAGACGCCACTAGGCGTGATGACACCACTGACTGCTTTGGTCCAAGAAGAAGAAGTTTCTCACTAATTGCATTTCCCCGGATGGGCATATATCTGGCTGTACCGATTATATCTTCAGTTTTGTCTGAAACAGATGGTAATTTGAGTTGATCATTGAGCTGGTCTCTTAGTCTGAAGATATTATCTCACATTTCGTCATCTTCCTTGGTGAAGATTAGTTTTGGTTTCAGACTAAACATTTCTAGTCAATGTATAGTTATAAGCGATTGAAGTACACGGCCAGATTTATAGGATCGTAACGCTGTTTTAAGCGCTCAGGCTATAGGGAACCCAGTGGATGCCCTATTTTGGCAACTGGTAAACAGACAGAATAATCCCGTGTAAACAACATCTGGTCACGAACTTTGGCATAACTTACGTTTAAAAATTCCCATTTAGGCATATCATGTGTGTAATGTACGGCGGGTAAATGTTCGATTATAAGTGGAAATAACACATGATAGGCAGTACTGTATCTACCTATTACTATTTCTATAAACTTCAGATTCTGTTCCCGTCCCGAAGTCCCGCTTCCCCCATTGCTACACCACCTTTACTTTAGAGAAGGTCCCTTAAGACCTATGATGAGGCCCTAAGTCAATCAGCTTAATTTAGCGTATGCGCTTAAATTCGGCCCTGGGTGAGTTATAAATAGATTGTTTGGGAGGGGGAGGGGGTGAATGAATAAGACATGCATATCGCGGAAAGTACGTTGGTCAAGCGGAACAAGACGAGTATGAGGAACAAGACGAGTATGAGGAACAAGACGAGTATGAGGAACAAGACGAGATATGAGGAAACCCAACGAGAATGAGGAACAAGACGAGTATGAGGAACAAGACGAGTATGAGGAACAAGACGAGAATGAGGAACAAGACGAGTATGAGGAACAAGACGAGTATGAGGAACAAGACGAGAATGAGGAACAAGACGAGTATGAGGAACAAGACGAGAATGAGGAACAAGACGAGAATGAGGAACAAGACGAGAATGAGGAACAAGACGAGTATGAGGAACAAGACGAGTATGAGGAACAAGACGAGTATGAGGAACAAGACGAGAATGAGGAACAAGACGAGTATGAGGAACAAGACGAGAATGAGGAACAAGACGAGAATGAGGAACAAGACGAGTATGAGGAACAAGACGAGAACAAGACGAGTATGAGGAACAAGACGAGAATGAGGAACAAGACGAGAATGAGGAACAAGACGAGAATGAGGAACAAGACGAGTATGAGGAACAAGACGAGTATGAGGAACAAGACGAGAATGAGGAACAAGACGAGTATGAGGAACAAGACGAGTATGAGGAACAAGACGAGTATGAGGAACAAGACGAGTATGAGGAACAAGACGAGTATGAGGAACAAGACGAGAATGAGGAACAAGACGAGTATGAGGAACAAGACGAGAATGAGGAACAAGACGAGTATGAGGAACAAGACGAGTATGAGGAACAAGACGAGTATGAGGAACAAGACGAGAAGGAGGAACAAGACGAGAATGAGGAACAAGACGTGAATGAGGAACAAGACGAGTATGAGGAACAAGACGAGTATGAGGAACAAGACAGAATGAGGAACAAGACGAGTATGAGGAAACAAGACGAGTATTGAGGAACAAGAATGAGGAACAAGCCGAGTATGAGGAACAAGATGAGAATGAGGAACAAGACGAGTATGAGGAACAAGACGAGAATGAGGAACAAGATGAGAATGGGAACAAAGACGAGAACAATGAGGAACAAGACGAGTATGAGGAACAAGACGAGTATGAGGAACAAGACGAGTATGAGGAACAAGACGAGTATGAGGAACAAGACGAGTATGAGGAACAAGGCGAGAATGAGGAACAAGACGAGTATGAGGAACAAGACGAGTATGAGGAACAAGACGAGAATGAGGAACAAGACGAGTATGAGGAACAAGACGAGTATGAGGAACAAGACGAGTATGAGGAACAAGACGAGAATGAGGAACAAGACGAGAATGAGGAACAAGACGAGAATGAGGAACAAGACGAGAATGAGGAACAAGACGAGAATGAGGAACAAGACGAGAATGAGGAACAAGACGAGTATGAGGAACAAGACGAGTATGAGGAACACGACGAGAATGAGGAACAAGACGAGAATGAGGAACAAGACGAGTATGAGGAACAAGACGAGAATGAGGAACAAGACGAGAATGAGGAACAAGACGAGTATGAGGAACAAGACGAGTATGAGGAACAAGACGAGAATGAGGAACAAGACGAGTATGAGGAACAAGACGAGAATGAGGAACAAGACGAGTATGAGGAACAAGACGAGAATGAGGAACAAGACGAGAATGAGGAACAAGACGAGAATGAGGAACAAGACGAGTATGAGGAACAAGGCGAGAATGAGGAACAAGACGAGAATGAGGAACAAGACGAGTATGAGGAACAAGACGAGTATGAGGAACAAGACGAGAATGAGGAACAAGACGAGTATGAGGAACAAGACGAGTATGAGGAACAAGACGAGAATGAGGAACAAGACGAGAATGAGGAACAAGACGAGAATGAGGAACAAGACGAGTATGAGGAACAAGACGAGAATGAGGAACAAGACGAGTATGAGGAACAAGACGAGAATGAGGAACAAGGCGAGAATGAGGAACAAGACGAGTATGAGGAACAAGATGAGAATGAGGAACAAGACGAGAATGAGGAACAAGACGAGCATGAGGAACAAGACGAGTATGAGGAACAAGGCGAGAATGAGGAACAAGACGAGTATGAGAAACAAGACGAGAATGAGGAACAAGGCGAGAATGAGGAACAAGACGAGTATGAGGAACAAGATGAGAATGAGGAACAAGACGAGAATGAGGAACAAGACGAGCATGAGGAACAAGACGAGCATGAGGAACAAGACGAGAATGAGGAACAAGACTAGCATGGGGAACAAGACGAGTATGAGGAACAAGGCGAGAATGAGGAACAAGACGAGTATGAGGAACAAGACGAGAATGAGGAGCAAGACGAGAATGAGGAACAAGACGAGTATGAGGAAGAAGATGAGAATGAGGAACAAGACGAGAATGAGGAACAAGACGAGCATGAGGAACAAGACGAGAATGAGGAACAAGACGAGTATGAGGAACAAGACGAGCATGAGGAACAAGACGAGTATGAGGAACAAGGCGAGAATGAGGAACAAGACGAGTATGAGGAACAAGGCGAGAATGAGGAACAAGACGAGTATGAGGAACAAGATGAGAATGCGGAACAAGACGAGTATGAGGAACAAGACGAGAATGAGGAACAAGGCGAGAATTAGGAACAAGACGAGTATGAGGAACAAGATGAGAATGAGGAACAAGACGAGAATGAGGAACAAGACGAGTATGAGGAACAAGACGAGTATGAGGAACGAGACGAGTATGAGGAGCAAGGACAACACGATAAGAATTGGACCAGAATATTCAGAAGGAAAAGGCTTTCTGGAAGCAAAAGGTAAAGTAAATAGAGGACTACCAAAAAACCACATAGATAACAGAACAGGAAACAAGTCTGAGAGACAAGGGAGACATGGTAACAACTAGACTTGAATGCCTAGAAGGAGAAGGCTTACATCTTGCACCAAAGCACTTGACTGCTCTTTTTGTGGTGGCTTTCGTAGCAACTTGTTATACAAGGTGATGTTACCAACCTCAAAATTGGTGCCTATTACACAATGTCTAGTCTGGAGCAACAGACCTAATCTTCCTTTTTTTCCCCTCAGAGACCATAATAAATTGCAATGAGTATTCGTTAGACTCACATTTAATTTACGATACGCCAGTCAGCCAAACGTATTTAAATGGATAACAGAGCAATCATTCACTAAGTTAACTTGTTTATCAGGAATAACATTCTTTCAGTCTTTAAGTAGACATTACATAAAACATTCATTAAACTCACCTAAGTAGATAACAATTCAATAAATAAAATCAATTGTTATGGGTAATACATTAAAATCGTCTTAGGCTCCTTTAAATTAACAATATAATCATCACGGGAGCTTCAGGGATCGTGCTCTGTCGTCGATGCCTTCGAATATAGTTACAGGCAGCTATTGCAGCTTTGAGGTGGCTGTCTGAGACTCCGTCAACCAGGACAATTACTGTGTCAGACTTTCAGTCCAAATGCGTCAGAAGGTTCCAAATGGATAGCTACGGCATGAATGGAAAACATCAATAGATGCTTCGAATGTTCAGGTGTAGATCTACTGTCCTGATCATGCAGGGGTACGAGGTAATGAGAGAGCTGACACTAGCCTCAAGGCACATATGGAGGGGACACTGGATATATGGGTAAGGGAGAGATACTGAGGATAGTTAATGATCACCTGCTAAAGAACGACATGCAATAGATGAACCAACAAGGCTAAGATTGCTTGACTCTGGTATAAAGCGTAAGGCTTGCAGAGATGGACATATGAGAGGATGCATCCGTCGTGTATACAACCAGCGCTCAACAGGAGCAGTTAGATTTTGTACCCTTCGACATTTTCTGAGGGCGACTGGGCATCTACGGTTTGTCCCAGTGCAATGATGTCGATTCTGTTCAACAATAAAAATAACAATACGCGAACAATATACTTTACACTCATCAAACTTTGATCATACACTCATCCACATGTGTCAGTGAAACTAGAAACGAGAAGAAGAAGAAGCTGGCGATGAATATGACACACATTGAAGAAATCTTTTGGTGGCATTATAAGGCAGTCTTCTTTTTGTATCCTCAGCTTAGAAGAGGTAAAGGGAGATCACAAACAATTAGAAAGGATAACTGCAGACGGAAATTATAGAGATTAATAAGAAGACATAGAAAGACCTTGAGCGGATGGCATAGAATATGAGGGATCAGTATAATTTCGTTGAACCCCTATGCTCCTTAGGGAGATGAAGTAATGATGATGGTACACTCATCCGATCCGTCCAGTTTAGCTATGTTTTCACTCATATCAAATATTCATCTTACCGGTCTGTCTCTGGAACCTTCCAAATAATCAGCAATGAAATCAACGAGCTCTTTCCCGCGTTTTCTAAATTCAGCAGGCGTCAGATCGGCAGACGGGAGAGCAGACGATGGACCGACAGTTCTCTTTTTTCTTTTTTTCCTTCTGTCTTTGGCACCCGCAGCCTGTGATGGGAAATATTTGCTACTGTTGTCAATCTCTCAGTCTACAGTTATTTACTATGTCCGCCTGTCTTTGTCAAACTATTTGCTGCATGCCAGTCCGTACATACTACTGGCCAAAAATTCTATGCAAATAATAATAACAATAATAATAATAATACATAAATAAAATAAAATAAATATCCTCCAATTAAGACCAGATTGAGTCATGAATAAACACGTATTTACCGAAAAGCCCCATGCTAAAAATAACGATGTAAAAACCTATGAAAACCAAATCCTAAATTTCAAATATGAGGGTACATGCTTTTTTTTTTTTACCATATATTTCCCAATGGAATGAAAGCTCCTCTAGCCTATTGTATTTTTATTTTTATTTAATTGTCTGCCCCTCCAACTTTGTCTATATTGCTGCCAAGGTGTGTGTATGATTCCATATCTTTTAATGGTGTTTCTTCCAATACAATCTTACTATCGTTTTCTGCATTTATTTTCATTGTTTTTGTTGTCTCCCTGTGTATTTTCAGACCCACTTGCTGTGATATCTCATCAAGTATTTTCATTTTGTCCTGCTTCTAATTACGGTTATAAGACAGAAGTGCCAGGCCATTGGCAAAATCTAAATCGCCAAGTTGTTTATTCAGAGTTCACTGGATTCCATTTCTGTTGGCTGATATCGATGTTTTCATAACCCGATCTATAGGAAGAGAAATGGCAACAAGAGCTATCATTGTCACACTCCAGTTTTCACCCCAAAAGGTTCTGTAACTTATGCTTCATAAAGAAGTTTGCATTTCATGTTTTCATACGTTTTCTTTATTAAGTTAATGATCTCCAGGGGGACTCCATAATGCCTCATCAATGTCCAAAGTGATTCTCTGTCAAGCAAACTTTCATAGTTCGCAGATCCTATGTAAGCCGCATTGATTACTTATTTCTTTTTAAAAGCTTCCGACGCTTTGGATTTGTATATTCAGAATACCCTCCACGACATTCAGCAACTCCATCCTCAACGCCTGCGTTATTACAACCTTTCTTCTGATGAGTCCCATGCCCTCTCGAAGCTCCGCCGCAGAGATGGCATTGTTATCAAACCGGCTGACAAAGGAGGTGCCATCGTGGCATGGCGCAAGGACTTGTACCTCCAAGAAGGCAATAGGCAGCTCACCAACAGCTCCTTCTACCAGCGCCGTGACAATGTTGCGACAGTCCTCAACAATCGTCTGGTCCATGACACCATCAAAAGTCTTATCGCCAACAAGTCCTTACCTTCTAGCGCCTCTCATCTCCGTATCGATAATAGTTGTCTGGGCAAGCCTGTGTTTTATATGCTTCCGAAAATTCATAAACCCTCCAACCCTGGGAGACCCATTGTTTCGGCCTGTGCCTGCCCTACCGAACATATATCAGACTTCCTTGACGGCATCTTCCAGCCTATTGTAGAGCAGCTTTCCTCCTTCTTAAAGGACACCAACCATGCCCTTACTACTTTTTCCTCTATCCAGCTTTCCCAAGACTGTACCTACCGTTTATTTCTGTTAGATGTCTGCTCGCTTTACACTTCCATTCCTCACTCTGATGGTCTCCGAGCTCTCCGGTTTTTTCTGGACCAGCGCACCTACCCCTCTATCGCTACAGAGACTCTCTTGCGCCTTGCAGAACTGGTCCTTCGACTCAATTCCTTTGAGTTCAACGGACAGTTCTTTGACCAAATCAGTGGAGTTGCCATGGGCACCAAGATGGGTCCCAGCTATGTCTGCCTCTTTATGGGCTACCTGGAGTATCAAGTGTGGCAGCAGTATCCTGGACCTTTTCCATTGATGTATCGTAGATACATTGATGATGGCATAGGTCTCACTGATATGCCAGAGGCTGACCTATCTAAGTTCATTAACCTCATCAACAACTTCCACCCAGCGATCCAATTCACTTCCCACATCTCTACTGTCTCTGTGAATTTCCTTGACATTGTTGTCACCATCCTTCACCAACCCACCCCCCCCCCCCCCCCCCCACCCCCCCCCCCTCCCCCCCCCCCCGCCCCCCCCCCCCCCCCACCTTACCACTTTGGCGTACTACAAACCCACTGATGCACACAGTTACCTCCTTTATACTTCCTCTCATCCTCGGGCTTGTCGTGACTTCTTGTCTTTCTCACAACTTCTCGGTCGGTTATGCCAAGATGATGACGACTTTCTTTGCCGAACACAGGAAATATTGGACTTCTTCCGCAGGAGACAGTATCCAGAGGATGTTCTTACCTCTGCCTTAGAGCGTATTCTCCCTATTTCGCGTCCAGAGGCCCCCAACCCCCGCCACAAAACCTCCTCGGATAGAGTCAAGTTAATATTGACCTATCACCCTCACAGCGCTGCTGTCAAAAGGATCCTGTATCGTCACCTACCTCTCCTCCAAGCTGACCCAGTGGCGCTGGAAGTGTTTAAGTGAGCCACACTTGCTGGAATATAGACGGGATAAAAATTTGAGTGCAGTGCTAATGTAAGTGCTCCATTAGGTCCTGGCAGTGCTAATGTAAGTGTTCCATTAGGTCCAGGCAGTGCTAATGTAAGTGTTCCATTAGGTCCGGGCAGTGCTAATGTAAGTGCACCTTTAGGTCCAGGTAGTGCTAATGTAAGTGCACCTTTAGGACTGGGCAGTGCTAATTTAAGTGCACCTTTAGGTCCGGGCAGTGCTAATGTAAGTGCTCAATTAAGTCCGGCAGTGCTAATGTAAGTGCACCTTTAGGTCAGGTTAGTGCTAATGTAAGTGCACCTTTAGGTCCGGGCAGCGCTAATGTAAGTGCTTCATTAGGTCCGGGCAGTGCTAATGTAAGTGTTCCATTAAGTCTGGCAGTGTTAATGTAAGTTCACCTTTACGTCCAGGCAGTATTAGTGTAAGTGCACCTTTAGGTCCGGGCAGTATTTGTGTAAGTGCACCCTTAGGTCCGGGCGGTGTTAGTGTAAGTGAACATTTAGGTCTGGGTGTGAATGTAAGCGCACCTTTAGGTCTGGGCAGTGTCAGTGTAAGCGCACCTTTAGGTCCGGGCAGTGTTAGTGTAAGTACACCGTTAGGTCTGGACAGTGCTAATGTAAGTGCACCTTTAGGTCCTGGCAGTGCTAATGTAAGTGCACCTTTGCTTTCAGGCAGTGTTTGTATAAATGCACCTTTAGGTCCTGGCAGTGCTAACGTAAGTGCACCTTTACGTTCAGGCAGTGTTTGTATAAGCGCACCTTTAGGTCCGGGCAGTGCTAATGTAAGTGCTCAGTTAGGTCTGGGCAGTATTAGTGTAAGTGCACCTTTAGGTCCGGGCAGTGCTAATGTACCTAGCTGTTTCTAGCACGTCTTTTTCATGGCTTTATCATGCTAGCGGGCAAATAATATGTCCTGGTCAAGCCTTAGTAGCTATCAACGTGACAAGTGTTAGTTGTCCTTTTAAGGGCTTAGAAGCTATCAACGTGACAAGTGTTAGTTGTCCTTCGACGTAGAACGTTACTCGCTGAAATCTGAACTTTATAAGTAATCTGGATCATTCAACCTATGACGTTCTTGTTGCTGCATCACTGGTCATAGTCAACACTCTAGATTACTTTGTTTTCTACGTTTGGTGATCGTCTATTATAATATACTTCATTTCACTGTTCTCAGGCGATGCTTGAATTTATCATATGACCGGCTGTCACAGAGGAATCTTATCTTTGTTCAAAACTGCCACCCTTTTGAATAACATTATTAACTTCTGCCATTGAAACGAAACACTTTCATCTGCTCTTCATTCATACTTGAATATCTCACTGGAGTTGGAAATTCATCTGCGTCCAGAGATTTGCTCTTACTTAAACATCGCAAGGCAACACTGCCATCACTCACCACACTGAGTTTACATGTTGTCACGGTGCTATTTCGCTGTACGGGTCACCGTTTGTTCGTAGATCGAGCAAGTCATTCGGAAGCCGCCGTTTAGGCTGACGAAAATTGACGAATGACTGAGATCATGCGACCGGCGGGAAACTTAGGCGCCAACGGATACGCAGGGTATTGTGGGCTCATCTGTCGTCCTGGATGGACGTTCGCTCCTAGCCAATTTCTGTCTACTCTGAGATGAAGTTGTTTTCGGGAGACAGGGTTTCGACATGAGTGCCTTGCCCTGTGCCAATAGTTGAGAGTTAGTTAGTCTCTCGGGTGTATCCTTTGTGACCGGCAGTTTGTAAGTACGATCGATTTTGGTATTTATTAATCGTCTTTATGACTTATGTGAGTGGGACTCACATTGGAGTAGTTCGGCGTCATTTTGCCTGAAGTTGTACTAAGGTTTAGTTAGTAGTGATTATGAAATCATTCATTTTGTATTCCCCATGGTCGTGTTTTGGCCAAGTGATGTTGTGATTTAATAAAAGGGTATTGTAGCTGTTACGCTGTTTTTTTTTTTTTTTTTTTTTTTCGTCCGCTAATACTCGAGGCGAAATCTCAGGTTATTATTAATGTCTAACCTGACATTGATTTTACGTGAGTATCCCTTTTCTTGTACAGAGACATGTGTCCCTCGCCATTCAGGCAGATACTCGCCGATTTCGGAGGTACCCATTAGAGCTGGGTCGGCTGAGGAACCGCCAATCCCTGGTCGACGACACTTCTTCAAATGTCATCGCCAGGTCTCGAGTTAATCCAGTCCTATTCCCGGTCGACGAAAAATCCTCAAATGCCGTCGCCCGGGTTTGATCCTGAATCACCCGGTCGCCAGAGCGGTGTTGTAACCACTACGCTAGCGCGGATCCATGCTGTTAAGCTGTGTTATTTCATTATGTCAGCCAGAGTGCGCGTGGTCATCCTCTAGCATATACGAGTCAGCTTTATAGTAAATCTACACGGCAGTGGTATAGCCCCACAAGTGAGGGGTAGTTAGCACCTTCCCCCACCCGGTTAGAGGTTCTGACACATGTCAGCAACGTCTAGTGGCATTTATAGGGGGGAAACTCTTGTCCTAAATATTTAATAAGTAGTGCTATTTCCCTATGACTATTTCTCAATTTGTTCATCTTCATTTTACATTACTTTTGGACTAATCTTTTAAAACGACCACACCATGACAGCTGTCTCATAATTGGGTTCGCTCTCTTTTCCTCTCCGGCAGTATTGTTATCTTAGAGTCACTGTTTGCACTTCTCCGTAATAATTCGTCTTGTCTGTTTACCTGACCATTCCTGCTGAGAGAGTAGACAGGTGATGCAATATTGACCGACAGTCAGGTTGGTAAAATTCTCGTTTACCAAACCTTGGCCGCGCCGGATTAACTCAACGTATGCACAGCAAGTTTACTTAGCGCTGATATGGCGATTGTGATTCACTAATTACTGTCGTGAAGAGTCATAGCCCAGATGGTTAAACGAGGGTCGGTGTTTACCAACGGACTGGAAGATAAATTACCCGTCTGGGGACATATTACAGATATGCACTTGAAAGACGGAATGTTGTAATAACTTCCTGACAGAAGTATTACAAGGACATTATTTGTGATAATGTATGGAGTTGTAGTGCAATCATTACCGCGAATCGACGGATATAACAACTCCTTATACGGAAAATGACCTTTTAAATAACATGCAGAATTTTCCTATGAGGAAATTTTTTGAATAGACGCGACGAAACCACACATGATTGAAACTATTGGCCGGCATTCGAGATGTAAACATAACAACATTTCTTATTGGACCCTGGTCTAATAGTAAACAACAATGTGCGTGGGACGAAAGTTGCAATATAACCTGACACTTTAGTCGGTAGAAAGCACTGTGAAAATTCAGCTAGTTGAGAAAACAACCAGATCTGCTAGAGTTAAAAATAGAAGCAGAATTCATTTATCGGACCGGACTTGTTTGAGCCTCTTGAGGACTTACAGCCCAGGAAAACTCTACCATTATTAGCAAGGAAAATCGGAATCTGAGAAATCTGAATCACGGAGTCAAAGTGGGAGCTTATTATAAAGTAACACCCCAAAACACGAGGAAGAGGCATCTTCAACAAGTTTCTTAGCTATTTCTCTGAGCCAGCAGTCTGCCGGTGAACCCAAATATTTGGGGTGAGTTATACGTATATCTATAATTCTATGTTTTGCATTCTCAACATGGGAAATAATATGTATATATTGACGCGAATATTAATATGTGAAAATTGGTAAGTGGATATCCATGTCATTTAACGCTGGTAACCTCAGCATATAGAATGATGATTTCATGAACCACCACTGCAAGGGCTGGTGACTGCTTTATGCCAGTTTCTTATAGAGAACTAAACGCAGAGGTAGTCACAAGTTCCATATGGAGCAGAGAGGGAATGATGACAGAATGATGTACATACTTATTATATTATTAACATTTTCAACTAATGTAAAAGTAAATATAAATCTATTCAACCTAAATATAATGAATGTTGTTCCGTTCAATGGGATTAATATTAATTCTCAGCAAGGGTAAAAGTTCTGAGGTAGATGGGATGATGGAACGAAAAGATGGGGACACATGAGGGTGTGTCAGGAAAATGCAATACTCAAGAAGGTATTTGTTCTCTTCTTTTGTGACACTAGTCGGTGGTACCAACTAAGGGTACTATCTCTAGAACAAGTAAGGGTATAAGTGGCTTGAAGTCGACGCTAGACACCATCATCAGACGGGTCTCAGAGATGTGGGACCAGCTTGGTATTTACTCCCTGACACTTCCTGGAAGGTGCTACAACTTTCAAACTTGACCAGTAACGAGTGTGATCAAGTCATCTATTTGCAAAGACCCAAACATCAGCTGGAGCACAACCTCATTGGCAGCTACGTAGAAACATAAAAGCTGCCAAGTGAACTCTTAACCAAAACTCCATAATATCACTCGATGATGATTATTGTTTGTTAAATTATTATTATTATTCAATTTTATAAACTGTTAACTATAATTGATTATTAAATTTGTTACTTGTATAAAGACAAACCTAAAGTTGATTTAATCATTTTGAATGTACTACATCCGTATGTCTCAGCCAATTTCTTAAATACACTTAAACAGAGCTATAAGAGGAATTTCGCTGATTTAACTCAGCTGGGGGCTTGAACGAGCTAACGAATTATAAGGTAACCCTATCCTTCACAAAAGTTGACGGCAGATACTAGAGTTGACATTTTCTCAGCCTCATGCAGCATTGTTTTCGCTTTCTGAATATCATGTGAATACTCCATTGAGGTAGAAGCATCATTATCCTTCTACCTACAACTCTGTCAAGAGTAATCTTGTGCGAAGGTAGACACCTTTGAAGACCCACATTGGTTACTCTTGAGTTTTGGCCACTGTTGGACCACTACTGCAGAGCTAAGGGGAGGCATCCCGTGACAACAGCTGATAGACACTAGCAGTCCTTTACAGGGCTTAACATGTATCAACACTTTACTAAAGTTGACCTATCTAAAATGTTATGGCCATGTAACAAGACAATAACACCTTACTGAAGACCATCATAGAAGATATAGCTGAAGTAGACGGGCAAGAGGAAGACAACGCTATAAGTGGGAAGATAACATCAAGAGATGGACAGGAAATAGTCTATCAGAGTGCACCTTCAAGACAAGAGACAGAAGATGACCTTCGATGCGGAGATGGCACCTGATGATAGTTGACAGAGTTCACTTATTTCTTTTTAAGGGTAATTGCTCTCTGATATATCACCTACGGACTTCAGGCTAGGTTGAAAGGATCATGCCTCGCCACGAGAACAGCAAAACCCTCAAGGGGATAAAAAGACAAAAACATCTTAAGCAGAATCAGAGGAGACTACATTTCTTTTTAAAGGGGAAGTGTTGCCGTCATTTTCGTCGGTTCCAGAAGATGTAAATCTATTTAATACTTTTGATAATCGAAGGTACAGAACTGTATGTTAACTCCCTGATACAGGTTGATTAGGGGTTACCTTCCATGTGTTTATTCTTTCTTAAGTCGGGATAGTTAACTGTTCTCAAATCTGTTCTGTCTACGCATGCGCTAGCTTTTAGCGCGAACCGAGCAGACTTCCGTCTGGGGGTGATGAGCTGGTTTTCTGCCGGACGAAGATGTCCGTTGTTTCTTCTCTGCATTATCTGGGGAAAAGATAGTCTTCTGATATTAGTGATTTTCCCCAGAGTTATTCTGTTTGTCTGGAATGACGACAGGTGTTATTTGTGTATTTTGGGGAATTCTGTCCAAGGTAAAATTACTTAATTATTACGCAAAGTTTGCAGAACATTTAGTATGAACCTGTGAGTAGCGCTCACAGTTCTTGTGATCCAGAGTCCATTATGTGTGCTTGACGTAGCCAATTAGGTCTATTCGTTGAAGTACTTTACAGAAGCACAATGAAAGTATATTGATATGAAACCCGCAGGATGGCGGTATGTTTCAGCATGGAAGATAATACATGCCTATGGAAAAAATGTACAGTTGTTTATCAACCATTATAAGGCCCGTCATTACGGCCTATAACTTTGAGCAGAAGAAGAAGTACCTGGCGGGTGAAGCCAGATGAAGTCGTGACTTTATTTACAAGTTCACAGACTTCTATATTAAGCAACTATATTTGTTAAAGGACTACCTGACGCGTTCAGTCAGGGGCCCTGAGCTACGGTAGGAAAAGGATATGTTGTCAAGCCAGCGTTATTAGCATCATACCTACGAGCTATACACAACTGAGGATGTTCGATGTTCCTATTTATTACCACATATGAACAGTTGTTAAAGGACGGACCATTGTCGATAACGTCCTTATAGATGAGTGGTTCAAGCTTTATAATGCCAGATGTTTTGCCAGTCATTTCCAATATATATGATGTTCTTGATTCTCGTCCATTTGACTGTAACTGTTGATGTCACTGTGTCTCGTAAATAAATGGTTGAAAGTTCCAGCAGTTTCTACAATTACTGACTACTGAATGTGAGTGAGTGGGTGCCTTGTTTACCTATCAAAGAGCCTAAACGCATTCGTGTCTCTACACACCCACATCACTTGTCAACCACACAAACTTCGAGTACCTCACTTACAAGAAATGTCTGATGTTTGTATGTCAACATGACACCCTGTTAGCGCCTCGACACCTGGTGAGCTATTCATGCATAACAAAGCTGTTTGGCCTAGGTCGGACTGACTACAACAGTACACAGAAAGGATATTGTTACGTTCCTACATAACATACGTAAATCCCACCTTAACATTTGTGGTGGCCGTAAATATACGGTAACAGGAAGACAACCAATTAACAGTATAATTATTATTATTTCACGGAAAAAAAATAAAAGCGAAGAATTGACGGTACGAGAATGAAAGACTCTACAGCAGTATTTCTCAACTTGTTTGTGTTCACGGCACACTTTTCAATTTTCTAAAAATGTGCGGCACACCTATCTGACCCCGCGCCTGAACAAAAAATTACAGTGATATATGCTAAACTAAATACGATTAATTTGTGGGTACTTTAGAATAAAGAAAACTCTCAATTAGATTTTCTTTTAATTGTTTAAAATAATTTTGAAGTATATCTATTTTTGTTCAAAGCCGTTAATAGCTCCAATTATCATTGAATGAATTTAAGCTGTAAGATCAGTTTTATATTACATGATCACTAAAAATATACTTCATGTGGTAAAGTTATAACATTTTTGCGGCACATTTTCATAAGCGCGGCGGCAAACTGCTTGAGAAACACTGCTCTACAGGGCTCAAGAAGCGAAATAATTTTTAAAAAGAGAGTTAAGAAACGAGAGAATTTTAAAAGGGGTTGTCCTAATAACTTTGTTATCTATTATGACCTCGCTTGACCAACCTTCGCTGCTCCTTTTCCAGAAGTCGTTATAATATCAACATCGTCATCTTCGTCAGAGGATACACTGCTGTCCTGACCTTCGTCTGAGAAGAAATCATCTATCGTTGCGGCTTCTTCATCTACGTCCATGATATGCTGCTTTAAAGACGCTGGGAATTAAGTGCAGTTAATCAGTACCAGGAAATAAATACACTTAATACAATCACTCAGTGTCTGCAAATAAGTACAATCAGTCGGTCAGGAACAAAGTGTAATCAATTACTGGCATTACATAAGTACAATTAGTCGGTGTCAGGAACAACGTATGCCTAAGAAAAATTCACCGAATCTTTTGGCCGAATACCATCACTAACCAAGATCTGCTTACTCGTAGCAAGCAAGAGGACATGCACACCATCATAGCTGGCAGACGCTGGAACTGGGTTGGTCATGTCCTCAGAAGAGACCCCGATGCCATCACAAGAACAGCTATGCTTTGGACCCCTGAAGGAAAACGAAAGAGAGGCCGACCAAAAACAACCTGGCGGAGGACTGTGGAGGCTGAGATGCAAAGAATGAACCAGAGTTGGGGCACTGTACGAAGGATGGCTGCCGACCGAGCAAAGTGGAATCAATTTGTTGTTGCCCTACAAGACGCCACTAGGCGTGATGGCCACTGACTGCTTTGACGGTCGGCGGCTAAGGATCAAAGAAGAAGAAGAAGAAGAAGAAGAAGGAACAACGTATAATCAATTAGTGGCATGACATAAGTACAATTAGTCGGTGTCAGGAACAAAGTGTAATTAATTTCTAGCATGACGTAAGTACAATTAGTCGGAAATACGTTAAACACAATGGCAGAAAATATGTACAATCAGTGCCCGGAAATAAATTAACCAATCAGTGCCAGTAGATAAGTACTGTCAGTCAGTGAAAGATAATAAGTACAATCAGTGCCCGGAAATAGGTCCAGTCAGTGCTAGGAGATAAGTACAGTCAATCAGTGCCAAACAATAAGTAGTCAATCGGTGCCCAAAAATAAGTACAATAAGTGCCAGAAAATAAGTACCAATCAGTGCCCGGAGAGAAGAACAGTCAAGCAGTGCCAGAAAATACATACAATCACTGCCAGGAAATAAATACATCTAATCAATGCCAGAAATAAAAGCACAATCAGTGAAAGGAAATAAGTACGTTTAATCAGTGCCGGAAAAAATTACAATCAGTGCCAGGAAATACGTACATTTAATCAGTGCCAGAAAATAAGTACAATCAGTGCCAGGAAATAAGTACATTTAATCAGTGCTAGAAAAAAAAAAATACAATCACAGGCAGAAAATAAGTGCCAGGAAATAAATATAATCAGTACCAGGAATTAACTACAATCAATCAGTGCCAGGAAATAAGTACAATCAATCAGTGCCAGAAAATAAGTATAATCAGTCCCTGGAATTAAGTACAATTAATCAGTGCCAGGAAATAAGTATAATCAGTACCAGGATGTAAGTACAATCAGTGTCAGGAAATTCGTACAATCAAACAATGCCAGAAAATAAGTAGTTAATCAGTGCTAGGAAATAATTACAATCAATCAGTGCCAGGAAATAAGTACAATCAATCAGTGCTAGGAAATAAGCACAATCAATCAGTGCTAAGAAATAAGTACAAGCAATCAGTGCTACGAAATAAATACAAGCAATTGTGCTATGAAATAAGTACAATCAATAAGCGTCAGGAAATAAGTACAATCAATCGTGCTAGGAAATAAATACAATCAATCAGTGCCAGGAAATAAGTACAATCAGTCAGGGCTAAGAAATATGTACAATCACGCAGTGCTAGGAAATAAATACAATCTGTCAGTGTTAAGGAATAAGTTGCAATCAATACCAGAAAATATGTACAATCAGGTCTAGGAAATAAATCAACCAATCAGTGCTAGGATATAAGCACAGCCAAGCAGGAAATAATTATCAATCAGTCTTAGGAAATAAATCAACCAATCATTGCTAGGATATAAGTACAATCAGGAAATCATCATCAACTAGTGCCAGGAAATACCTGTGTTACCGGGGCCCGAAAGGGGAGCAAAGACTAGTAACACTGTTCCCTACCATGCATGTCGTAGAAAGCGATTAAGGAGGGTTGGGCATGGTGCTGGTTACACCATCCTGTAAAAAAATTTAAACTACAAAAAACTTCAACAAACATGGACAAGTCAATTAAGGAAAATAAAATACAGCCATCCAAGACAGGGGAAGGTCCTCTCGCAGGGAGGCGTATGATGCAACACAGAGAAAGCCGAAAGGAATCTGTGTTACTGACTAACCTTCTTTCTTCTAGGAGAACCTCTAGATTTGGCACCTGGAATGTTCGGACGTTGAACGAACAAGGGAAAGCGGTACAAGTTGCAGCAGAAATGTGGGAATATAAAATCGAGGTTCTGGGACTGTGTGAAACAAAGTGAAAGGGGATAGACAAGAAGAAACTCATCACAGGTGACTTGGTGCTGTCCTCAGGACATGAAGACGAACGTTCACACCACAGTGAAGGGGTAGCTCTTATGTTATCTAAAGTAGCACAGAAAACACTCATTGAACGGGAAGCCGTTGACCCAGAATAATAACAGCTACTTTTAAAACAGCTAAAAAGAAAATAAATGTAAATGTCACCCAATGTTATGCACCAACTAATGACAAAGAAGAGTCTGTGAAAGAAGCAATTTATACTAGATTGCAGGAAATTATGGAGAAAGTAAAAAGAAGAGACATCACAATTTTGATGGGTGACATGAATGTAAAGATAGGTACAGTCAACACTGGCTTTGAAGAAGTCATGGAAAAACATGGGATAGGAATAATGAATGAAAATGGGGAATTATTCTCAAACTTCTGTGCTTCAAATCAACTGGCTATAGGAGGAAGCATGTTTCCACATAAGAGAATACACAAAGCAACATGGATATCACCAGACCATAGAACAGAAAATCAGATTGATCATATATGCATAAACAAGAAGTTTAGATTATCATTGCAGGATGTAAAGGTATATAGAGGAGCAGATGTGGCATCAGATCACAACCTTCTGATAGCACTGGCTAACAAAAAAAAAAATTTTTTTTCTTTCTCTAACATTTCTATGTTTTTCTGGTCAATTTTAATGCGCTGATTTTAAATCTGCAAACCGTTTTTCTCTATCAGGTCGGGATCTCTAGAAATACGCAATTGAAGTTTTTTTAACAACGCATACAGTATTACAACATCATTTGTACAAGAAGTATAACAGTTATGTAGGCTTGAATTTCTTTGCAGTCGACTTTCGTCGGTGAATGGCATGTGGTACATCGCGATGAAGCATCCAACAATAATCGGCAAGCATAGTCACACTCCACCGTCCTTGATAACGTGACTCCATTACGGCGATATCTTGATGGAATCGTTCTCCATGTTTATCGCTGACTTTGCCAAGGTTGTCAGGGAAAAAGTCAAGATGCGAATCGAGCAAATGGATTTTGAGGGACATGTTACAACCCATAATTCTGTATGCATCTATGCACTGCTTAACAATATGCACATAGTCGACAGATTTGTGATTTCCCAGAAAGTTATCGACGATCGATTTGAATGCCATCCATGCGCGAAGTTCACTACCATGTAACAAGTTCTCGAATTGTTTGTCTGTAATAACTTTCCTAATCTGAGGTCCTACAAAGATACCTTCCTTTATCTTTGCATCGCTAATTTGCGGAAACTTTCTCGAAGATAAGTGAAAGCTTTGCTCGTTTTATCTAACGCTTTTACGAAATTCTTCATGAGCCCCAACTTTATATGTAACGGTGGTAAAATGATGCTGTCTTTGTTAACTAATGGCTCGTGTATTACATTTTTATGCCCGAGCTGCATACGATCCCTGATAGGCCACACCTTTCTTGCATAATGTTCCTGTCTGTTGCGGCTGTCCCATTCACATAGGAAGCAACAAAATTTAGTATACCCAGTCTGCTTTCCCGTGAGAATTGCAATGACCTTTAGGTCTCCACAAATCCGCCATTGGTAGTCATTGTACTTTATTTTTGCCAAAAGTATAGCCATATTGTCATAAGTTTCTTTCATATGAACAGAGTAGGCGACTGGAATTGATGAAAATAAATTTCCATTATGCAATAACACGGCTTTTAGACTAGTCTTGGAAGAGTCGATGAAAAGTCGCCATTCGTTGACTATGTGCTCATGACCGAGGTGCACCATTAGACCTTTTACATCTTTGCAATAGCAAATGTCATCATCCATCTCAAAGTATTGAACAAGTTCTCTGTGTCTATGACGAAATTTAGATATCGGAGTATTGGGCGCTAAAAGATTCCATTCTTTGAGTCGCGAACCGAGTAATTCCGCTTGTCCTTTGGTGAGAGCGAGATCACGTATTAGATCTGAAAGTTCTGAATGGTTAATTAAGTGAACTCCATCATTCACCAGTATATAATCCGAGTCAGAATTAGTTTCTAAAGCAGGTAAACTATCACTTTCTGATGGTTCATTCACGTCCAACGGATATTGTTCTGGTGGAACTGGCATCGGACACGTGATTGGATCATGAGGCACTGGTTTCGAAACCGATTCAATATTTGGATAAACCACAGACTTTCTAGTTTTAAAAGTGAAACCATAGATATTTATCAAGCAGAAGTAACAATCAGTAGCGTGATTTGTCGGTTCACGCCATATTACTGGCACTCCAAAAGGCATCGACTTATGCTTCGGCGATTTTCGTAACCAACCTGCCAATGTATTTGCACAAGTCGAACAAACTGCATTTGGCATTCAAGATTTATTTGCATCATCAACTTTCGAATCGAAATAAAGTTCATATGATTTCTTTAGCAATGTTGTAAAGTTTTTCTGGTGAACACGATCGGTAAAATATCCGCACACGTAACAGAACAGATCAGCCGAATTTCTACAACTTCTAGAAGCCATATTTCACTCAGAATTATTTCAAAATACAGTAACTATTTGAAATATAACGTAACATATGTCATGCATCTTTTAGCAGTATAAAAAGTAGAATTATTTTGCATTTTATTAATTTTTAAAAAGTTATATCGTAAAAATGAAACGGAGCAAATAACGGTTTCCCAAAAATATATTTATTCACAAATATCTTAAGAACCCGACGTGATAGAGATAAACGGATTTCAAATTTGAAATCAGCGCAAGAAACTGACCTAAGAACACTTATTCTTATATAAGAAAGAAAAATGTTGTTTGTCAGTGTAGCCAAAGTAAAAATGAAACTCAAGAGATATACAACAATGCAAAGTTGTAGAAAACAATTTAATGTAGGACATCTAAGAAATCAAGAATCAAGAGACAAATTTGCGGTCACAATATCCAACAAATTCCAAGTGCTCCAACAGCTGGAAGATATATTGAATACAGAAGACTATTGGCAGCAAATCAAAACTGTATGGAATGAGACATGTGAAGAAATACTGGGGAAAAGGGAACGACAACAAAAAGCATGGATAACAACAGAAACCATCAATAAGATAAAAGACAGAAAAAATAAGAAAGCAGATTTAAACACAAGCAAAACCAGAAGTTCCAAAGCCAAGGCTCAAGAAGTGTACACAGAAGCAAACAAAGAAGTAAAATGAAGTATCAAAAGAGACAAGAGGAAGTATATTGAGGAGTTGGCAAGAGAGGCAGAAGATGCTGCAGCCAAAGGAAATATGAGAGAACTGTATAGCAGCACAAAGAAGCTAACAGGGAAATACAAGCAAACAAGTTGCCTCATAAAAGACAAGAATGGAAAACTGCTCAGCAATATACAAGAACAAGTGAAGAGGTGGACAGAATATTTTGAGGACCTTCTCAATAGACCAGCTCCACAAAACCCCCCGGACATCCAGCCAGCAGAAGACGAGCTACAAATCAACTGTGAAAGACCAGCGAAGGAAGAAATAAATAAAGCCATAAAGCTTCTAAGAGATGGAAAAGCGGCTGGACCAGATGGCATTCCAGCAGAGGCCATCAAAACAGATATCAGCACGGCTACACAGAAGATATATAAATTACTTGATAAAGTCTGGGAAAAGGAAGAGATACCAGCAGAATGGAAGGAAGGATATCTGGTTAAATTAAGTTGCCTAAGAAGGGAAATTTACAAGAATGCACAAATTATAGAGGAATAATGTTACTATCAGTGCCAGCAAAAGTATTAAACAGGATTATCCTCGAGAGATTAAAAAGAGTCCATAGACAAGAAACTGAGAGATGAACAAGCAGGTTTTCGACAAAACAGATTCTTTACAGACCAGATAGCCACTTTGAGAATAATAGTTGAACAAAGTCTGGAATGGAATTCACCACTATACATTGGATTTGTGGACTACGAAAAGGCATTTGACAGTGTAGACAGAGAATCACTTTGGAAATTGATAAGGCTTTATGGAGTTCATCTGAAGACCATTAATTAATTTAATAAAGAAAATATGAAGACATGACATGCGGAGTTCTTCACGAAGGACAGCTTACAGAACCGTTTGGGATAAGAACGGGAGTGCGACAAGGATGCCTCTTGTCTTCAATTCTTTTCTTACTAGCAATAGACTGCGTTATGAGAACATCGACAACACACAACAGAAATGGAATCCAGTGGACTCTGACTAAGCAGTTGGATGATCTGGATTTTGCTGATGACCTGGCTCTTCTGTACCATAACCGTATTCAGATGCAAGACAAATTGAAAACACTCGATGAGAGGTCACAGCTATTGGGTCTGAAAATACACAGGGAAAAGACAAAAATAATTAGAATAAAAGCAGGTAATGATAACAGTGTTGAACTTGAAGAAACACCACTACAAGATGTAGAATCGTACACATATCTTGGCAGCAATATGGACAAAGTTGGAGGTACAGACAGTGATATCAAAATAAGAATACAAAAAGCAAGAGGAGTGTTAAGGTCAAAAAGGGAAGTGATCCTTAGTATGCTAAGTTGGTCAGAGTGAATTTGGAGTTGCGTCGCCTGTGGCACGTGATATTTATTAGATGACTGAATTCTTTAAGAAATTTCCTCGTATGTTCGAGAAGTCTTGTAAGTCAGAAAAAAAGAGCGTTATGAGCGCTATTCACTTTGAGTGGGGAGATGAAGTTGTTCTGTATTGGACAGCTGTGAATAGCTCACGGCTAGTCCGTGAAGGGACTGAGCTGTGTGAACAGCGAAGTCTCGTGACTGTTTGGCGGGAGATTTTGTGACCGCTGCGCAGTCTGTTTTTTGGGGTGTGGACCGATGCGGTCAAACCTAGTGTTTAAAGTGTGTTCCAGGCGTTTGACTGTGGTAGTCAACCCTGGGTGTTTTCTCTAGAGTGTTTTTCACAATGTGTGTCTCGGTGGAGACTTTTGAACAGGCCTGTATTGAATATTCTTTCCTGTTTTGAATATTCTTTCATATTTGAATGTTCCTTCATGTGTTAGATTATGTGATGAATTTACTTTGTTATATACAACTGTAGTGGATGCAGTCGTTTGAGAGATTTTGTTATTGTGCACGTTCTAAGAGAAGTGCACCACTAATCTACAATTAGGCGCTATGGAGAGTCTGAGATTTAAAGACATTACTTTGTAGGCCATAGACATTTTTGTGAAGGAGATTAGTAGGCCATATATTGTGCAGGCTATATTACTGCAGACTGCTGGATACGCAGTTCTTTGAGGAATATTGTGGATGTGCATCTTCTATGAGAAGTGCACCACTATGTTATAATTGAGCTCTAAGAAGGGATAGCGCTGACGATGATTATTCAACTGCCGTGGAGCAGCCTTTGCTGAGAAGGGGAGATGTAGTCTTTTGAGGAAAATCGTTATGGACATCTTCTATGAGAAGTGCACCATTATGCTATAATTGAGCTCTATGGAGAAAACATGAGAAGGCCAGTATTTTGATGAATTTAATAGTACTGCGATGTGAGCAGTCTTTCTGCCAGTATTTTGATGAATTTAATAGTACTGCGATGTGAGCAGTCTTTCTGCCAGTATTTTGATTAATTTAATAGTACTGCGATGTGAGCAGTCTTTCTGGATGAGGCCATATGTATGAGGCTGTAATTATAACTGCGGTGAATGCAGTTTATTAAGGAACATTGTTAATGTGTACCTTATATGAGAAGTGCGCCGGTGTGCGCTGTAATGGAGCTCTGTGGGATGTTGGAGCTTCATGAATGTATTTACTCGATGCTTTGTACTTTATGCTGTATTTCGTCTATGTCGTCATCTATGTTGATACGTGAATAAACAGTTCATGAAACGTCAACGGTAGTTCAACGACCCATGATTCTTATGTGTGTTACTGTGATGAATGAATGCACCAGTACACACTTACTTCGGACAGTCAAAAGTAAAACCCAAACAAACACATTAACAAGGAGCTTTCATTGCATTGGGAAATACATGGAGATCAAGAGAAATCGGATCCAACACGAAAATAAGAATCTTCAACTCAAATGTGAAGTCAGTACTATTGTATGGCTCTGAGACATGGAGAACAACAAAGACAACAACCAAAAAGCTACAGACTTTCATAAATGGGTGCTTGCGTGGAATAGAGGGATTAAAATGGTATGACAAGGTTACCAACGTGGAACTGATGACAAGAACTAGACAAGTGCCAGTGGAACAAGAGATGAGAAGAAGACGATGGCGATGGATAGGACACACATTGAGGAAACATTTTGATAGCATTACAAGGCAGTCCTTGTTCTGGAACCCCCAGGACAAGAGAGGCAGAGGTAAACCAAGAAGCACATGGAGAAAAGAGCTGGAAACAGAGGTGAAAATGATAAGGAGAACGTGGAAAGAACTTGAGATGATGGCACGTGACAGGAGGACTTGGCATGTGTTTGTTGAAGGCCTATGTTCCTTTGGGAGTGGAGGGTTATGACGATAATGAATACCAGAAAATATATACAATAAGGTCCAGGAAATAAATCAACCAATCAGTGTTGGGATATAAGCACAGCCAATCAGGAAATAATTATCAATCAGTGTTAGGAAATAAATCAACCAATCATTGCTAGGAAATGAGTACAATCAGGAAATCATCATCAACCAGTGCCAGCAAATAAATCAACCAATCATAGCTAGGATATAGGTATAATAAATCAGGAAATAATCATCAATCAGTGGCTGGAATTATATCAACCAATCAGTGCTAGGATATAAGTACAGCCAATCAGGATCGGAGGAAGGGAATTTCTTTCGCCTAACAATTCATTCACTCATTACCCTGATGCTCTGTAGGCAGCACTAGTCTTTCAAAAAAATTAGGGCAAAGACTTCCTGTCCTGTACCATCCAATCAAGATATTTCCATGTCTGCCTGATCCCCGTCATGTCTGTCCAGTTTTAATCTCCGTATGTTCTTAGGTCTCCTTCTTTTTTTTCATACCCTGGGAATTCAAGAACAAGGACTACCTTGTAGTGCCATCACCTGGTTTGTTCAATGTTTGTCTTTTACTCATCTCTTGCTCCACTTGTATTTATCTGATTCTTTCTATTATTTCTACGTTAGTTTTTTTGTTTTTTGTTTTTGGTTTGGCTTTTGATCATACATGCACAGAAAATCTGGTGTTTGTTTTATGCACGGAATAACCGGTCCAACCCCATGGTGGTGTAATTTTGGATACATAGTGTGATCTTGTCAAACCATTTCAGTTCTTCTGTTCTGCACAATCGCCCAGTTATTAAAGTCAGTAACTTCTTGCTTCTCGTTTGTTTTGTTCTCAATCTTTCAGAGACACGGGAGGGACTGCCATGAAATTTCACTTATGTAATTTGTGTGTATGTGTATCAATGATTACATTGACTTTGATACACTGTCATTGAGTCATCATCACTGTCAGCTCTTGGTGACTTGTGATTACATTAACTTTGATACACTGTCATTGAGTCATCATCACTGTCAGCTCTTGGTGACTTGTGATTACATTAACTTTGATACACTGTCATTGAGTCATCATCACTGTCAGCTCTTGGTGACTTGTGATTACATTAACTTTGATACACTGTCATTGAGCGTCAGCTCTTGGTGACTTGTGATTGTGATTACATTAACTTTGATACACTGTCATTGAGCGTCAGCTCTTGGTGACTTGTGATTACATTGACTTTGATGCACTGTCATTGAGCGTCAGCTCTTGGTGACTTGTGATTACATTGACTTTGATACACTGTTATTGAGCGTCAGCTCTTGGTGACTTGTGATTACATTAACCCCTTCTGTCCCAGACAGTTTTTAGGTTTGTTTGATTGATTGCATTTATATCCTGGCACTGAATGATTGTATTTATTTTTGTTTGACATTTTTTGTTTGCCTGTTTTTTTGTATATTTTTTAATTACTATTATTATTTTAAATCTTTCGTCTTTGTGTTTAATTATTTTTTATTCATTTGTTTGACATCCACACACAATTGGTAATTTTGATTTCCCCTATTTATAATGATTGGGCAGCAGCAGTGGCGTCACTAGGGGGGTGCGGACCACACAGGGTGACACCATCAGAGAGGGTGACACCAAAATGAATGTCTATAAAATTTTTGTGCAGTGTTTCAGCAGAAATTTATTATTTTTTATAAAAATATCCCTGTAGTTAGTTATAACCACAAAAACATTTATCGTAAGCCCAGCTTACATGAACTGTAACAATGTACTGTGTAAGATTAACTTCCATTCTGTATGGTCTAGTACGGGAGGAGGTCCATGGGGGTGACACCATGAGTTACCGCACTGGGTGACATCAACCCTAGTGACGCCACTGGGCAGCAGATGTGATGCCACGTTAGCTTATTGGCAATTGATCGTATTATTTGGAATTGAAAACAGAATATATCCTAATTATAACCCTTCGGAGGCTGACCGGGATACTTCTCATCATTAATTTTAAAAAAAAAAAGGTTTTACTCTGGCACTAAATGAGACGCCTTTTTTTTGTTTTTTTTAATCATAGAGTATTTTTTTTAGAACAAGCAATAGACACATACAATTAGGAGATAATATTTCATAATATATTTAAAATCACTGTAACCTGAGCATGGGAAACTAACAGCCAGGGATCCAGACCTCCAGGACGACCCAGAGTCCGCTGGGAGGACAACATTAGACAATCTTTGAAGGACCGAGGACTAGAATGGAACCAGGTCAGGAGGAAAACAGGCAATAGGATAGTAAGGCGCTCTCTCTCTTCCAAATCTCTACACCTCATGGTAGAGTGGAACGACTAAGTAAGTAACTAACTAAATTGGCTGTAGAATATTTTGAAGTGTTGTGAGTATTAACAAGCAAAAAAAAAAAGTTGGTTTTTTTTTAAATCGTGTAAAGTGCAGACATGAGGACTGTACCCACACGGCGCGCGCGAGCGCGTGTGTGTGTGAGCGACAGAAACCATCTCGGATGGCATGATAAAGTGGGTAGAAGAAAGGTGAAAAGCAGAGGTATGTGACTGTATTTTTTTTTAACTTATGACGAAAATTACTTCGCTCAACCTTAGATGAGTTATAATCGTATGTTTCTTCGTGCTTGAATTATTGAAAGTGAGTCTGTTAAAATTGTTAGTTTAATGGACGGGTTATCAGAGAAGATTTCTAGTGTTTTTAGTATTACCATCATCTCTGCAGTGAAAATGGATGTATATTCTGTGATACTATATCCTTTTGCCATTTTCCATATTGGAATATATATTGCATCAACAATTTAAAAAAAAAAAAGTTATAATTAGGATATTCAGCGCCTCTAGTTCCAGATATGTTCAATTGCACGATAACCCACCGTGGCATCAAAGCACTTTTCCAATGAATGCAAATAGAGTAAATTAAAATGTCCAAAATGTGTTTAGTTTTCTTTTGTCATAAAATTGTAGTCCCTTTATACTTGTCATGGTGCCAAACACAAAAACAAACTGCTCAAAAAGCAGACAGAACCAACGGTCAACGACACTAAACATGAAATACGGTATAGCGATGATGATGGTCGAAGTATAGAAGACACCATCATAGTATACTAAAAGTGATCAAACCTTGATACTTTTGTCGCTTGTGTTTAGGGAATTATCTGTCTGTAAAAAGTTTGTTTTGTGCTAAAGGCGACCAACCGCTGATTTGAGGAACTTTCTTATTTAGGTTGCAATGGTGCGGATAAATTTTAGGGAATTTCCGCATCAAATATTACGTAGTATGTATGTACTAGCAACAACCCGCCAAAATTGGCAGGTTTTTAATTATAGTGTGTTGTATCTGTTACACTGCTGGCACATTCACATCAACACATCCAGGAAAAAACGGATAGACTTAATAAATTTAGCCAGCAGGTGGGCTTGAACATCAATTTAAAGAAGTCTGAGGTCATGACGCTCAATGTGAGCAACCCTGAGCCCGTATCAGTAAGGAATCAGCAACTGGTACAGACAGATACCTTCACATACCTAGGAAGCATAGTAACACCAGACGGTGGGGCAGGCAAAGACATCAACATCAGAATGAATAAGGGAAGAACAGCCTTCTTTAGCCTAAATAACATCTGGAAGTCCTCCCAATACAGCACACGCACAAAATTAAGATTATACCAGAGTTGCGTGCTTTCTGTGCTTCTCTATGGTGCGGAATGCTGGAGAGTCACAGAGAAGGAAATGTCAAAATTGTCCTCTTTTCACACAACATGCCTAAGAAAAATTCACCGAATCTTTTGGCCGAATACCATCACCAACCAAGATCTGCTTACTCGTAGCAAGCAAGAGGACATGCATACCATCATAGCTGGCAGACGCTGGAGCTGGGTTGGTCATGTCCTCAGAAGAGACCCCGATGCCATCACAAGAACAGCTATGCTTTGGACCCCTGAAGGAAAGCGAAAGAGAGGCCGACCAAAAACAACTTGGCGGAGGACTGTGGAGGCTGAGATGCAAAGAATGAACCAGAGTTGGGGCACTGTACGAAGGATAGCCACCGACCGTGCAAAGTGGAATCAATTTGTTGTTGCCCTACAAAACGCCACTAGGCGTGATGGCCACTGACTGCTTTGACGGTCGGTGGTTAAGGATCGAAGAAGTATCTGTTACACGTATTAGATTGCTGCTTCTTCTATAGTCTCGCTTGCTCGCTGTGAATGGCGCGATCGTCTCTTCCTTTTAGCCATCTTATCATTTTGACCCATAATAATAAGTCTGCAATACTTTATATTAAAATTTTGTCTCGAATAAACAATAAAAAAAACTTACATTTTAAGGTTATTTTTATTTTTAAGAAAAATGATGAGTTAAATCCGTTTCCCCAATGAAACTGGACAGAAGAGTATCTTGATTTTCTGTTGATTTAATGCACACCGTCACACTTTTCTATCATCAAAATACACAATTGCCGCCGTAAGTACTTGGTCGGACGGTCGGTCGGTCACATTTTTGCACACCCTCATTTGCGCACTTTTTTCAATTTCTAGGGAGTGCATTAACTTTCACCCACAGCTAATGGGGTGCAATTGTGGTTGAAAGTTAGGCAATAATTGTATTGTTTCCCCTTATATGTACTCTCGCGAAAATAGAAAAAAAAGTGCGCAAATGAAGGTGGGCATGAACAGTTTGATTATGGAAAGACGCCAACAACACGATTGATAAACAGTACATGAACTGGAGTTTCGTCAAACTTCAAACGTTGTTCTCAGAGGCAGTAAGTCGACCAAGGCTTCTCAGAGGCGGTAAATCGACCAGGGCAAGATTTTAAAAGATGCACGAACAATTACGAGACATGCTGTCATAAAAGAAATGTTAGTTATTTAGTCAATCTACGGTCCATTAGACCATTATCACTGCTCTACGTGTCATTTAGGTTGGGTTACTTATGTCTTCATATTTAATACATCTATATAATTTTCACTACAAATATCTAAAGACGGTCGTCTGCAATGAAATGACCACAGTAGTGATAGTACCGTCTGTAATACGTGTAGCAGAAACAACACACTATAATTAACAACCTGCTAATTTTGGCGGGTTGTTGCTAGTTTTACATATAAGGGGAAACAATACAATGTTATTGTCTAACTTTCAACCACAGTTGCACCCCCTTAGCTGTGGTCGAAAGTTAATGCACTCTCTCGAAAATAGACCAAAGTGCGAAAATGACGGTGTGCAAAGTGTGACAGATCGACCGACCGAAGTACCTTACGGCGGGAATTGTGGTATTGGATGTGGAGGCCGAGATGCAAAGAATGAACCAGAGCTGGGGCACTGCACGAAGGTTGGCCGCCGATCGAGCAAAGTGGAAGCAGTTTGTTGCTGTCCTACAAGACGCCACCAGACGTGATGGCCACTGACTGCTTTGACAGTCGGCGGCTAAGGATCAAAGAAGACGATGTATGTATGCCTGATCACCAATGTGGAACTGATGACAAGACCACAGCAAATGCCGCTGGGACAAGAGATGAGAAGCAAACGCAGGCGATAGTTAGGAAACCTGTTGTTTTGGAATCCACAGGGAATGACAGGCAGACCATTAAAACTTATGAAGAAGAGACCTGTAGACAGAAATAACAATCACGAGACAAACAGAGACAGACATTGAGCCGATGTCATACAAAAGGAGGGCGTGGCATGCGTTTGTTGATGGCCTATTATCCTTGGCGGGTGAAGGATAATGAATGAATGCAACAACGACATCTGGTGTGACTTTGGTATGTCAGACTCGATGGTTTAATGGCGCATTGTTAACTAGAATACAACAGCATCAAACTATAAATGCAAATGATGATGATTACCACCAACCGTTCATGTCATCAACATTACCCTTTTTTTTTGGTTAAATTAATGAAGAAAAATATCCCGTTCAACCTCTGATGGGTTATAATTAGGATATATAGTGTTTTCAATTCCAAATAATATGAACAACTGCCGATATGAGAAAGTGGCATCACATTTGTCAAATCAATGTAAATAGGGACAATCACAATTATGCTTATACGTTAAATAAATTTAAAAATAAAACAAAAAACGAATAAAATCAAGCAGAAACTCTGAACAAGAATAATATTAAAGTGGAGGGGTGTAAAGGCCTGGCGGTTCCATTTATATAACTGACTTTAACAGATATTTAATAGACTTTCATCTGTTAAAAGTCATATGCATTGTAAGAACAGAATCGGACCTTTACATTCCCAGCCACTATATATTAACCTTTGTTCGTGTTAAATATTGTTTGACTATATTATGCAGTTCCCTAGGTCTGTCTATTCTTAACACCTTTTCTATATTTATAGGTAAGTTGGATGCTTGCAAATAATCTTCTTCTTCCTCGTTCGTTGGTTGCGTTGTGTCTGTTTACGCCGGAGCTGTGATATCTGCACCTTTCGGTCGACACATCCGACTTCAGCACGGCATTTTTGGGGACCGGGTTTGCCTTCCCTCTGCGATCCTTACTCTCTCAGCCAGACTGCAGTGATGCAATCTGTTTCCAGGACCACCACGTGGAGGTGGAGTAGGGTCTTGGTCAGCTCTGGTTCGCTGACCCTGATGCAAGCAGTCAAGCTATGGGTCGCTGACTGCATTCTCTATTGCTGCATCTTTGGGTCCCGCAAATAATCTAATATTGGTATTCTCATTTGTTCATACCTCTTACATTTTAACAAGAAATGTTCTATATTATTGTCTTGAAGACATCCTGCACAGTAAGGTTCTTCTATTCTGAAATCTTCAACTCTCCAAGGACAATAGACCTTCAACAAATATATGCCAAGTCTTCCTGTCACGTGCCATCAGCTCAAGGTCTTTTTCATTTCTGTCTCCAGTTCTCTTCTCCATATGTTCCTTGGTCTACCTTTATCTCTCATACCCTAGGGATTCCCGATCAAAGACACCTGTAATGCTATCAACAGGTTTCCTCAAGGTGTGTCCTATCCATCTCCAGTCTTCTCGTTTCGTGTTCCATTGGCACTTGTCTGGTTCTTGTCATCAGTTCCACATTGGTGACCTTATCATACTACTTAAATCCTTCTATTCTACGAAAACACCTGTCTATGAAAGTCTGTAGCATCATGGTTGTAGTTTTTGCTGTTCTCCATGTTTCAGAGCCATGAAATAGGACTGACTTGACATGTGAACTGAAGATTCTGATTTTTGTGTTGGTCTTGACGTATGGATGCGAGTCATGAGCAATGACTACAACCCACAAAAGCCAGATCCAAATCTCAGATATGAGGTATCTGAGGAAGGTGGTTGAAGTAACAAGAAGAGACATGGCCCGCAACCAGACGATACATAAAGGACCAAAAACCCAACCCCTGCAGACCCAAGTAGAACAGTCCCAACAAAGATGGTTTGGCCATGTCTGCAGAATGGGAGAAGATCGGCTACCACGACAAGCATGGGAAACTAACAGCCAGGAATCCAGCCCTCCGGGGCCACCCAGAGTCCATTAGGAGGACAACATTAGACAATCTTTGAAGGACCGAGGACTAGAATGAAACCAGGCCAGGAGGAAGACAGCCAATAGCATAGTATGGCGCTCTCTCTTCCAAAACTCTACACCTGACGGTAGAAGAGGAACAACCAAGTAAGTGTTGGACTTGCTTTACTTTTATTTCTATATATTTTCCCAGTACAATGAAAAACTCTTCTAGCATTTTGTATTCTTATTTTGATATTTTAGTCTTCCCCCCAACTTTGTTTATATTGCTGCCCTCGTATATACATGATTCTGTCTTGTAATGGTGTTTCTTTCAGTACAATAATGTTATTGTTTACTGCATGTATTCTCATTATCTTTGTATTTTCAGACCCGCTTCCTGTGACCTCTCATCAAGTTTGTTTTTTTTCTTCACTTCGTCGTGCATTTGATTAGTTATGGGACTGGCGTGCCAGGTCGTCGGGAAAAAACTATATCGTTAAATTGTTTAGTCAGAGTCCACTGAATTCCATTTCTGTTGACTGAAGTCGATGTCTCCATAAACCAGTCCATAGCGAATAGTTAGAGAAATGGTGACAAGAAGCATCTCTGTAGAACTATCATGGTCCTTCATCACGAAATGTGCAAATAATTATACCCGTGGAATTAATACAGGCCTGTAACCCTTTATCAGAAATTCTCGGGAACAGCTTTGTTTCGGAAACCGGATTTTTTAGGTTTTCAAATGTCGCACAAATCGTGGTCCAAATTCGTCCAAAATAACCCAAAGCCCAATATGCATTTAACAATTTTGCTTAAAGTTGCCGAAAATAGTCAAAAATCACACTGAATGTGATCGAAAAGTAGTCAAAAGAAACTTTCGATTATCAGAATATTTCGGTTTTCGGGTAAAAGATTATAGATCTGTACCACGATATTTATATTTGTCTTGACTGATAACAACACACAATATAATTTTCTTCATTTTAACCTTCAGCTCTCTGGGAACAGCAGGACTTCAACAATAATGATGGAAAACGAGCTGTTGCTTCAACAATAATGATGGAGAACCAGCTGTTGCTTCAACAATAATGATGGAAAACCAGCTGTTGCTTCAACAATAATGATGGAGAACGAGCTGTTGCTTCAACAATAATGATGGAAAACCAGCTGTTGCTTCAACAATAATGATGGAAAACGAGCTGTTGCTTCAACAATAATGATGGAGAACCAGCTGTTGCTTCAACAATAATGATGGAAAACCAGCTGTTGCTTCAACAATAATGATGGAGAACGAGCTGTTGCTTCAACAATAATGATGGAAAACCAGCTGTTGCTTCAACAATAATGATGGAGAACGAGCTGTTGCTTCAACAATAATGATGGAGAACCAACTGTTGCTTCAACAATAATGATGGAGAACCAGCTGTTGCTTCAACAATAATGATGGAGAACCAGCTGTTGCTTCAACAAATACATATCTTATTTATATTCTTCTTTCCATGCCTTCTTTATTCCTTTCCTGCCCATCCCCTTGTTACCTTCACCGTGTGCTTTTTAGCCTCCCTTTACCTCTCAAATCCTGAGATTCCAAAACATGGACTACCTAGTAATGCTATCACCAGGTTTTCTCACTATGTATCCTAACCAATGCTACCATTTTCTTTTCGCTTCTTGTTCTACTAGCACTTTTGTCTGGTTTCTATAGTTTCACATTTCTGTTGCCACGTGTCCAGTCCGTGACGGCCATATGTGCTTTCTATGTTGCTCATATGTTGGGCATTTAGAAACAGATGTTCAGCAGTCATTTTATCAGTGCCACATTTTCACTCATCGGTAGTTCCTATCTTAAGCTTGTTGAATAGATGGTATCTCAATCTGTCGTGACCCGTGCGGAGTCTGAAGATTATCACTTGTTCTCGTCTGCTGAGCTGGTAATATGCATCTTTTTGTGTGTATCCTAGATGCTACGTATCCCATTTGTTTCTGTGTCTGATTCTGATAAATCTCTTTGACTGAAAGTTATGCTTGAATCAGGTTGAGGTAGCTTTGCACCTTCCTTGCCAATCTGTCAGTCTCTTCATTGCCAGGAACGTTACATTGTGATGGGATCCATTGTATCACATCCCTTTTTAATCGTTGACATAGTTTGTGCAACACTTTTCTTAGGTCAAAGAGGTCTGCATTATTCTGGCCTCTGAACGTTACAATTATGGTACTGACAGCGCATCTGTAAAGAAAGCAACTTGTCTCTCTGTGATATACTCTACCATTAGAACCTCTGCTGCAGTTTTCAAGGCTTCTGCCTCTGAAGTTAATTGAGAATTGTCCTGTTGTCACTGACATCTTTTTTTTTAGTGTACCGGGGCTTAAACACAGAAGCACAACTTCACCTCCATCTTCTGTTGCTGATCCATGGGTCCAGGTGTTGCTTGAGTAATGTTTCTCTATGTACTTTGTCATTATGGCTTTTCTGTCTGTTGCAGTCTAGCTCTTCTTTCTCTCAATGCCAGGAATGTTTTCTATTGGGTTTCTTCCGAGAAGAAAAAAGGATACACGTCACTGTAAATTACTATTTTACTAGAGGGTACAGCAGAAAGTACAGTCAAAATAATGGTGGTAGTGTTGATAATGGTGCTGGTAATTGTGATACAGGTAGAAGTAGCAGAAATCAGAAGTAGCAGGAGTAGAAATCACAAGTAGCAGTAGAGTAGAATTAAGGACATTAGCAGTGGCAGTATTATCAATGGTAATGGCAGCAGTGGTAGTTGTTGATTAACTAGGGCTGCTGAGCTCGTCACTCTTTAGCAGTCAATGCCAAGCTGAAGAATTTGCATGTGTTCTGCAACTGTTGAGTGGTGCTGTATAGAGTGTTTGTGATTGTTGGGGAGCCCGGCAATAGCTGTCGTCTCTCTGTGGAGAGTCCTGGGCAAGTGAGCAGCACATGCTTGTGACGATACGGTTGTGCGATCTCACATCTACTCCAGAGTATCACTTTTTTCTTCATTTATCCTCTTCTTCTCACTCATCGCTATTATTTGGCATATATTTATGCCCTTTCATTCATTATTTTACTCTCTATGCTGAATCTAGTAGGGGAAAGTCTCTAACACTCCACTCCCCTACGGAAGTATCTGCTATGGGACTGTCTTTATCTTGTTTACCACTCCTCAGACTTATTTACGTTCCGCCAGGTGAACTGGGGTATTATCGTAACAATACCTAGTCATTATCACTAGTCAGGGAGCGAATTCTTATCATGAAAAGCCAGCTCGCACCTTTTGAGTGACTTTGACGTAACTCATTTCTGGGACCAGCGACAATCAGGCAATTAACACCTGAGTTGTGGTCTGTATGTCTGAGGAAACCATATGGTTTGTCTGAGTGGCCGGCGATCCTTTTGTTTGACTGTCTGGAGAATGCACAATCACAGACGATATGAGATAATCGTTTCACGGGGCCTATCCGTGTGTTTGATTATCCTGATAATCTGTCTGGAGAGACAATATTGGCGATAGGTAGCATCAGGACATCAAATGAGTTCACAGATGATGTTTTTGAGTTGTGCACAAGATGCCACCGAAATATTACCGCATGATTAGACAGAGGTCACGTGTGGAATATTAAAATTAATATTTTTAAACACTCGAGGGGATATTTTTAATGAAACAACCCAACCCAGTGCTAGAGAGATTTGATTGGTTTGATTTGACAGCCGGAATGTACAATGAATTATATTGGAACCTTCGGCGGAAACACAATCTGTGATTTGAAATGAGAATGAGAGATATAATCTAGCGAACTCAGAGACACAGAACAGACAGCTTCGCAACTTTATACGAGCAACTCCCAGCAAGCCAGAAAAAGAAGAGTCGGACCTAGAATTCCATTATTAACAGTGACAGATCGAGTATTGGGCAACTTCGGCTTTCACAAGTAAACCCGCATTTTAATACAAGACTGTAAACTTAAAAGGGACCAGGACTTTAAATAACAAGACTGGAAACCTAGGAATTTGATCACAAGTCATAGGGGAATTAAACAAAAGTTTTCCCAGGCCAGTGATTTCGCAGAACATCCACCGTCAGAGGAATTAACTCTAATTTCCCAGACCAGGTCTTAGAGGAATTAAACAAAAGTTTTCCCAGGCCAGTGATTTCACAGATCACCCTCTGTTAGAGGAATTTACTCTCCAAATTTCCAGACCAAAGTGATTTGAAGCTTCTAATACAGAGCGTTTCGTCCATTCAAAACTGTGCAAGGAGATTGTGTATAACCCCAAATTGTGGGTAATTTGTGAACATTTCTTTTACAAATGTGAATTTAACATGTTTTTTCTTGCTATTTGGTTATATATGAGAAATGGCAACCTCACCATACACAAAAAATAATATATTCGTAAACCACTACATCAAGCGCTGGTGATTTCTTCTGACTAGTCATGCGGAAAACCTGACAGCAGAGGTGACCCCAGACTCCGACTGGAGCAGTGATGAGTGATGATTACATCACATGTGCCTCAAGTGTAGCATATCATTTTGTGAGATATATGTAACTTGTTAATGTTAGTTCAGGCACAAATCTTTATTCACGATGTCCAGACACAATTTCCCAGTTAATCCCCAGATGAATAGTGGTGATTTCTATTCATATTTCCTGAGTTACACTGTGTATACTCAAGAATTTAATTCTTCTGACAGATTAACATTGGTGGGTGGACAACGAGAAGATGCGCCTGTTAAGCTTCCAACTCAGTGTACTTAGCAGAGGCATTTTGTTCTTTCTATTTTGTCCAAAAGTTCGTGGAACGAAGCTAGTTGTGAGTGAAATGCAGGGAATCCACACCAACCGCCTAAATCGGACAAGTTGTGTGAAGAAGTGCCCTCATCACCAAGCTGTGACGAAAATCACAGCTTCAGGACTCACCTAAAAGTTAAGTGCTTATAAAAAGGCACCAGCAAAAAGGACCTAATTTTTCTGAACTTTATCCTCACCCTAAATCTCTGTGAAGAAAAAATTTGATTCCAATATAGAAGTCACCCGCATTTTATTTTATTTAAACTGTTAATACTAATTTATTATTAAATTTGTTACCTGTTTTTTTTAAAACCAAACAATCAAAGTCGATTCTGTCTTTTTTTATGTATGAAAGCAAACTTATGAGCCAGAACAACATATATATATATATATATATATAATATATATAATATATATATATATATATAATATATAATATAATATATATATATATATATATATATATATATATATATATATATTTACCTCTAAACAAAGCTATACCATTATAAGAGGAATTCGCTGAATTAACTCAGCTGGGGGCTTGAACTGGGCTAAAAAAACCATAGCTTAAATCCTTCACAAAAGGCGACGGACAGATATAAGTTAACCATTGCTCAGTGCTATGCCGCATGGTTCTTGACTTCTGAATTATCTTGTGAATACTCCCTTTGGATAGAAGCGTCATTGCACTTCTGTCGACATCTCTGCCATGAGTAATCTTGTGCGAAGGTAAACACCTTTGACGACCCATTTAGTTACTCTTGAGTTTTAGCCATTGTTGGACCACTACTGCAAAGCAGGGGAGGCATTCCGTGACAATGCTGAACTGTCTCATATGGATGGGTACAGTTGCAGCAATTAGGCTCAGCAGCGGTAGTAAAGTGGTGGTTGAGGTAGTACGAGGGACGGTCAAAAAGTAATGCCTCGTAATTTTTAATTTCATTCAATATGCAAGAAAACAGATAAAATTCACATTGAAATGTAGCCCCAAGTCTGAACTTCAAAAATTTATTTCTCAATGTAGTCTCCGTTATTTGTTACAGTTTTTGTCCATCTTCTCACAAGGGCATGTATCACCGCACGGTACACATTCGTGTCCTTTTCCCTAAACCACTGGCGTACGGCGCGTTTAAGGGTCTCGATGTCCTCAAAGTGATGTCCGCGAAGATCTTCTTTCAGTGGTCCAAACAGATGGAAGTCAGAAGATGCAAGATCGGGACTGTAAGGGGGATGTGGTAATAATGTCCAGCCAAATATTGCAATCGCATCAATGGTGCGTTTAGCGGTGTGTGGCGTGGCATTATCGTGCAACAGTAGTGCAGTTCTCTGATCTTTTAATGGGTAAAGTCGCCGAAGACGACCTCTAAGCTTCTTCAAAGTTTCAATGTAAACGGTCTGCATTCACCGTGTTTCCCTGTTCCAAGAAGTCCAGAAGAATCACACACCCTTCTCATCCCCAAAACACGGAGGCCATAAAACTTTCCCTACAGATGGTGAACTTTTGAACTTCTTTCTTGTCAGCGATGTTGTTGTGATGCCCCATTCCATTGACTGCCCTCTTGGATTCTGGTTAAAAAAAATGAAACCCAAGTCTCATCACCTGTTCACAATATTTTTGATAAAAAAAACTCTTCTCCTTCAATTTCGTAACGGTGCAGGAGGTTGATGGCTATGGTTTTTTCCTTGTTTCTTTATGTCTGTCTGTCAACATTCTGGGTACCCACACCGTGCACTAACTTTTGAATAACCCAGGTCTTTAATGATGTTTCTGGACAACTGCTTTACTAATCGACAACATGGAAGACAGTTCCTCCAGTGTTACCCGCCGGGCACCACAAATGATGCCATCAACTCCAAACATGTTGTGTGGAGTCACTGCGGTAGACGGACGGCCACTCCGCTTTGCGTCAGCCATTGAGGATTGACCTACTTCAGCTTCGTCACAACGATGTACCCAACGTCGGACAGTGCTAACATCCACTGTTGAATCTCCATAAACATTCTTCAACCGTTCGTGGATGCGAACTGGGGTCTCGCCTTCACCATTGAGGAATTCTATGACGTAACGTTGTTTTAACCGAACGTCTTTGGCAGCCATTTTTAAACTGTTACAGTGGTGCCACCTGTTACTGAAACAGGTTGGTAATGCTATACAGTGCAGAAGAGTGTTTGAGGAATCCTGCTAAATTTACAAATTGCACACAAATGCAGTATTTACATACATAAAAAATAGGAGGCATTACTTTTTGACATTCCCTCGTAGCATTAGCAGTTATGATGGTGGTAGTAGTAAAGTGGAAGGGTAGAAGCAAATATCATCATCATCTTTGTCACTCTTTATGGAGCATGGAGCCACCACTGCACATAGCCCCCTCCAGGAAGCCTAAGCCAAAGCATACACTTGTACAGTGGTGGTGTCTGCAGCAACTTGTATTACATGATAAGGTTGCCAGTCCCAGTCACAACCTCATATTAATCACTTTTTACAACATCCCCAAGGGTGAAGTATTCCTATTCTTCCTTTGATACCTCCCCCCCCCCCCCCCCCCCGGGAACTATCTGGGGCGAAGTAAATAAGATAGTGTGTTTATAATTCAAGAATGCCAATAATACTAAACAAAGGACCACCAAAAAATAACTACAGAAAAAAATCAACTATATAAAGTACTAGCAAAACAGAAGATTATCACAAATAAATTTATTTCATCTATAGAATTATCATGTTGGTACATATAATGTTGCATGTAGTAGTAATGACAACGCAAACCTGAGGACACTCATGATGAAAACATTCAGTCTGACCAGAAATTCACTTGTGCTATTTCAAATGTGAAATCTATTCTGATAAAAGCATAAACCTGTTCTACGAGGATAGAATGGCAGTTTTTTTTTTTAAATAATGGCCTTTAAACTGAAATTGTTATGTTTTAAATTGCGTCCATCCTCTATGTGCAAGATAGTCTCTTTTAGGTGTTAATATTAATGCCATTTAAAAAATAAAAGTGTTGATATTATCTAATCCAATTACACCAAAATGTCATTGTCAAAGCAAATCTCTTGTAGATACCTTGTCAAATCTCACGTCTAAAATAATTTCACATATGCTTTCGATCTATGTCCAAAAACACTTTCACATATGTTACTGCTCTTGTGTATAAAACGATTTCAACCTTGACTAAAAAAATTTCACATATGCTTTTAATCTTATGACTAAGAAATTTCACATTTGCTTTCAATCATGGCTATAACAATCCACATATGCTTTCTATCTCCTGTGTAAAAAAATGTCACATATGCTTTTTGATCATTTTAAAACCATTTCACATGTTTTCAATCTCATATCTAACACAACTTCCCATATTCTTTAATATCTCAGCCCATATCTGTTATATTTTAATATCTAACTCAGTCCGTAAGATTTTAATTAACAATGCCAATTCAGATTAGAACCATTTATACCAATCTGTTTTAAAAAATATATATTTCAGGTTATGAATGTCAAAATTTAAAAAATTGAATTTTTTGCATAATGTTTTTGTAGCAAATGAGCTCAACTAGATCATTTCAACAACAATTAAGTGAACATTTAGACCAGATGAGAATTTCTTTCATGAAACATTTGAAAACTTTTACAGTAGCAAAAACTGTAACTAGCATACACTTTACACCACACCCAAGCTCAATTTTTGTTTTTTCAACATAACTTTCTCTTGCTTCAAGTCTGGTTCATCACTGCATATAGCCACTGAAAAGTAAAAAAAAAAACACTCAGATATTATCCTCACATAGTCTCATCAAAGAAATACAAAATAATAAATGTAAACAGATAAAGGTACAGTTGACATTCAAAAATCCGGCCATCGATAATCCGGTTCCTTCAGATTTCCGGCATGGATTTCGGAGCACATTTTTAAATTTACCGCGTTGGCGCGCCACTGTTTTCTGGAGCAGTTTATGTTTTGATGCAGCTGTTGGGTCTTGCTTGCACGTGTTAACAGGCATTCCTGCTCATTTTATCATTTATTTGCTGCTGTTTAGCCCCATTATGGATTCAGCAAATAAAAGAAGTGGTGTAAAACGTAAACATCGTGCATTGTCAATCGCAGATAAAGTGTACAGGTAGACATTTTCTGTTAAATATATACAGAATATATAACCATAAAAAATCCGGCATTTTCAAAAATCCGGCACTCCTCAGGTCCGGAGGTTGCCGGATTTTTGAATGTCTACTGTACTTTTTTTTCAGCTAATGGTAAAATAGGAGCCTTCATCTCCAAAAATAAAACGGATTTACCAATCTTCAGTCATTCATGACGGACACCTATAGTTAGTTACGGTAGAATGAACATTTTTTTTTACAAAAACACAAATAGTAATACGTCTTACAAAGAGAAAGGACAAGAAAAACGTATGTTGCGGCCACAAAGCCTTCGTCAGGGAGAGACAAACAAGAGACAGGAGGGAAAGAAAGTTAGTTACCAGGGGTCTCTAAGGAGACAAAGGGAGACTAAGACTACAGCTTTCTCTGGCACGTCGCAAAAGGTGGCTGAGCTGCAGTAGCACAATGGTTAGTGCACTGTCTTCCTAGCTCAGTGGTCCATGGTTCGATCCCCAGTTGAGGTGGGATTTTTTAGACAGCAAACAGCTCCGGGGTCGACCCAGCCTATTGAATTGGGTACCAGAGCAACTCTGGGAAGGTTAAGGCGGCTGGCGTGATGTTGACCACATCACCCCTAGTGTGTCGATGGTCAAGAAAATATGGGCCTAACACCATATTCCCAATATGCCTCAATGGGATCCTGTTTACAACACTTTAGGTGGTTTATAAAAACAAAAAAGGTAATACATTATTCTAGGACAAAAGACAAATCCCAGCGGTGTGACCACAAGACCTTCATCAGGTAAAAGGAAGAAAGTGAGAGCTAAGTGTTCTCACATGAGAAAATTAAAAATGGATACAACCCGTAAGACCCGCAGGTGAGCTTTGGCTGCCCGTCTCTCATGTACAGCATAAGCAGTAGATAAAAGAGAGAAAGGACAAAGACTGCGCAAACCTTTAGGTCCACAGACTATGGATATTGCAGGACACAGAAGCATCATCATTTATTCTTTAGATCCCTGTGACATATACGCCTTTAATCAAGTCATGCCAAGCTCTTCCGCCATGTGCCATCCATTTAGATTCTTTCCTTGTTTTCTTTATCCTTTTTAATTGTCTCTCCTATTCCCGTCTTCACTGGTTTGCAGGTTTCCATTCATTTTTTTTTTTTTACCCTGGGGATTTCAGAAATAGTACTGCCTTGTAATACTATCTGCAGGCTTCCTCCTTGAGTGCCCAATCCAACATCAATGTCTTTTTTCTTATTTCTAGTACCACTGGTACTTGTCTTGTCCTTTCAATCAGTTCCGTATTGGTAACTGTGTCACACCATTTTAATCCTTCTATTCCCCGCCAACACTTATTTATAAAAGTATGTAACTTCTTGGTTGTCTTTTTTACTCATCTTCATGTGCACACAATTGGGTACCAGAGCAACTCGGCATGATGCTGACCACATCACCTCTAGTGTGCCGATGGTCAAGAAAATATGGGCCTAACACCATATTCCCAATATGCTTCAATGGGCGTGTAACAGGATCCTTTACCTATGCTCCTTAGGGAGCTGAAGGGTAATGAATGAATGAGATCAATCTTCATACAGATACCACAAGTGGATTTCCTGGTTAAACTTTACTAATGTTATAGACTCCATAAGACAACAAGATACCATTGCTGGTGGAAGCTCTATTTACACTGCTGACCCTACAAAATAAAGCTGCATAAAAATCTACTTACGGTAATTTAATCTTCATAAAGACTCTACAAGTAAAGAAGGCAATGACAACTGCCCCAGCTCCCACACAGATCAGCAAGATCCGATTCAGCTTCGGCATCAGTGGTTTGTTGGTCTGGTCCAGTATGACAAAGCCCAGACCACCCAAGGTAAAGAGAAAACTGGAAGCCAGACCTTCCATTATGTACTGACCATTCACCCTATAGGGCATAAAGGCCACCTGAAGAGATAAACGAACATAGATAAGTGCTTTGTTAAATGGAAATGATAAACAAAATTATAGACATGAGTTTGTTAAACCCAAGAGATAAATAATAAAAAAACAGATATGCTTTATTAAATAGAAGCGATAAATAAAATTACAGACATTCTGATAAAGTCAAGAAATAAATAAACATACAGATGAACTTCATTACATGGAACTGGCAAATAAACTTACAGATGTACTTTATAAAATGGAAGTGATGAATAAAACAACATACATGTTGATAAACCCAGAGGATAAATAATAATACAGAAATCTGTCAAATACAGAAGAGAAAGACATTGAAACAGACAATTTGTTAAACAAAAGCAACAGTAAATTTTTCTTCACTGGGATTTCTTTCTTGTTCAGTATTTTTATTTGCTGATTCATTAATATTTTGTTGTGTCCTTTGTCATTTTCTTTAAGCCTTTCAGTACTGCTGATTTTAGTTTTTAATTTGTTTATAAATATTTGCTCCATGTGTTTGCAGTTCCTGTTGTCATTTTCTCAGCTTTTTCTTACTTTTCAATTCCCCAAGGAGAACTGGCATTCAACAAGCCTTGGCCAAGCCCTCTCGTCACGTCCCATAAGATCCAGGCCTTCAACAAGCCTTGGCCAAGCCCTCTCATCACGTCCTATCAGATCCAGGCCTCCAAAAAGCCTTGGCCAAGCCCTCTTGTCACATGCCATCAGATCCAGGCCTTCAACAAGCCTTGGCCAAGCCCTCTCATCACGTGCCATCAGATCAAGGCCTTCAACAAGCCTTGGCCAAGCCCTCTCATCACATCCTATCAGATCCAGGCCTTCAACAAGCCTTGGCCAAGCCCTCTCGTCACGTGCCATCAGATCCAGGCCTTCAACAAGCCTTGGCCAAGCCCTCTTGTCACATGCCATCAGATCCAGGCCTTCAACAAGCCTTGGCCAAGCCCTCTCGTCACACGCCATCAGATCCAGGCCTTCAACAAGCCTTGGCCAAGCCTTCTCGTCATGTCCAAACAGATCCAGGTCTTCAACAAACCTAGGCCAAGCCCTCTCATCACGTGCCAACAGATCCAGGTCTTCAACAACAAACCTAGGCCAAGCCCTCTCATCACGTCCCAACAGATCCAGGTCTTCAACAAACCTAGGCCAAGCCCTCTCATCACATGCCAACAGATCCAGGTCTTCAACAACAAACCTAGGCCAAGCCCTCTCATCACGTCCCAACAGATCCAGGTCTTCAACAAACCTTGGCCAAGCCCTCTCACCACGTGCCAACAGATCCAGGTCTTCAACAACAAACCTTGGCCAAGCCTTCTCGTCATGTCCAAACAGATCCATGCCTTCAACAAGCCTTGGCCAAGCCATCTCGTCACGTCCCATCAGATCCAGGCCTTCAACAAGCCTTGGCCAAGCCATCTCGTCACATCCCAACAGGAACAGGTCTCCAATGTCTTCCTCATCATTTTCATTTCTGTCTCCAGTTCTCTTCTCCATGTTTGTCTGTATACGTCTGCTTCTCTTACCATAGGGATTCCAGAACAAGGACTGCCTTATAAAGCTATCAACAGGTTTCCTCAATGAGTGTCATGTCCATGCTCCTCACTCTTGTTTCACTTGCACTTGTGTTGTTCTTGTCATCAGTGATCTTGTACCATTTCAATGCTTCTATTCTATCATTTTCCTATAATTCTCATCTCTGTTTCCTGTTTATAACTATGGTTGACAAAGGGTAACACTGAAATGTTCCATGTTTCTAGTGTATCTTTCATTTGTAAAACTGCTCCAATAGCATATTTCTTTTTTTTAAGACTTTCTATTATCAGTTTTACAGCTACCCCCTCCACTATTTACAAATAATAATAGATAGACATGTTCAACAGCAGAGATAAGACTAATGAAGGAATGTAAAATTCAATGGAAGAAAAAAAAACATAATACAATGTGCTGAATGGAAGATATAAACAAAAATAAATGCCGCTAAAAGGAAGCCATACATAATAATAGTGGTACGCGTTATATGTAGGAGACAAAACATAAAACAAATTTTGAAACAAGTATGAACAGTGCAAATTTATATTTCCAAAATCATGCAGATATTTTGAACACCCAGAACAGTGAAAATGTTAAAAGCATGAATTGGTAGTCCCTATTCTTAAAGACCAACAAATACATGGTGAAGAGAACTGGAGATAGAGACAAAAGGAATACAGAAGGAATGGAAAGATCATGAATGGATGGCACAGGGCAGGAAGGCCTGACATGTTTTGTTGAAGACATACGCTCCAGGGCAACTAAAAGGTACTGATAATACCGAAGAGTGAAAAAGAAGTTCAAATCTACGGTGAACTGAATGAACTGGTGGAAAATATTATTGATCATTGTACAATAATCGGTAATAATGACATACAGGTTTAGAATTTCCCCTCTCATCAGTCGTGGATCCTATGCTTGGTGGTTCTACAATAACGTCGTAGATAATTCCTGTCAGACGAAAGAAGACAGAAAAGGTATGCAGCAACCACTCTCTTCTTTATGTATGAAACACAAACATGCAAAGTGCTGTTCTACAGTAAATTTTTTAATACACATAAAAGGCATCACTACCCCCATCTTATGTAGAATCAAACCCTTTTCTTTCAACATTCACCTCTTATGAGATCAAGAATAGGACTAATGCTCCCTCAGGCATGTCCTACAAGGCAAATAATACGAGGTTGTGCTTAGGACTAGCAACCTCATTGCAAGAACATGGGAATGTTTTGTACAGGCTTCCTGCAAGGGGGTCAGCTGTAGTGTTAACTCCATGCTCCTAGGGAGTATAAAAGGACAAAGATGAATACAGTAAAATGTTGGGGGTCTCTGAAGAGACGACGCAACAAGACTTCTGTACCCTCAGGCGTGTTGTAGAAGGCAACTATTACGAAGGTGTCCATGGGGCTGGTAATCTCATCATGTCAAATAAATTGCTACGATCGCAGCTAGAGCATGTAAATGCTTGGTGCAGGCATCCAGCTACAGTGGATCACTTGTTGTGATGAACTGTACTGTGGATGGTTGGGTGCGATGGGAGTAGTTGGTGTCGCAGGTCAGTTAGTCTTGGGCACTGTAACAGTAGGTGTTCAACTGATTCCTCATGGTGGTGGCAGTGCCTACAGTTTGGTTCACGTAGTGGGTCTATTCTATTTAAATCTTAAATATACTACAGAAGAGAAGAAATTATGTGATAAAATGCAGCATTGAATCTGAATGTTGCTTTTAAAGAATTACAAAAATAATAATAAATGAAAACAGGCAGGCACTTGTATGAACATAGGGAGTTTCTGATCTTTACCCTGCTGAATCACAGAATATGTGGACACAGCCCAAAGGGCTATTGAAGCATCAGCCAAACTTTGATGGGTCCATAATACATGGTGAGAAATCAGGATGGGACTTCTTCACTAGAGTAAAGGGTAGAATCGTCGCTGAACATAGTGGGGCTTACACGATAACAACCATGAGAATGGAGGCAGCTACAACAGCCTTGAGATGGCTGTCTGAAACTTCATTAACAAGACCAGTTATTGTGTCAGACTCTCAGTCCATGCTTCGGAAGGTCCAAGGTGGATTGCTACGGCACGAATGGAAAACCTCTATAGAAGCCTTGAATCTTCAGAAACTGGTGTTGATTTACTGTTCTGGTCATGCAGGGGTACACAACAATGAAAGAGCTGACAGACTATCTTCAAGAGCACCCACTGAAGGTGCATTGTATATGGATAAGAGAGACAAACTGAGGGCAATTAATGATCGCCTTTTAGAAAATGAAACTGTAATCGATGAAGGCTAAGACTGCTGGAATTTGGCATCAAATGTAATACCAGCAGGGATGGACATATGAGAGGATGCATCCGGTGTGTATACAACGGGCAGCAGGAACAATTAGCATGCATACCCTTCGACATTTGCTGACGGAGACTGAGCACCTATGGGTTTGCCCGGAGTGCAATGACATCAATTCTGATCAACAATAGCAATCAACAACAGAACGATCCAATCAGCCAAGCTCCAGATTCATAGCTATCACAATTCGTTTTCTTTTTTGTGCCAATATTTATTTTTAAAAAAGCTTGACAGAGTGTAAGGGTTAGGATTAGCCATTATTGAGACCATAAGTTAAAAACAAACAGAACAGAATATAAAGTAACAGCCATTTTCTATGCCTCCAGATCCTTTTTTAAGTGCATACCAAATTGTGTGACTAAGTCGGCCAATGAATCTATGGCTATTTTGGGCAAAATGCAGCGTGTGTTCCCCTATTCTGTAATTCAATCCCTTGCTCTCTCTCAAACTTTTTTGATAATAATTACTGATACCAAATTAAAATTACACGGGTAGGCCTAGTTATGGCCAGTTTAAATCAGATGAAACATGCAATACCACGATATGTGCCGTACTACAGCCAAAAGGCTATCGGTAAGCAATTAAATAAGGATCCGGAGATGCAGTAATAAGTGGTAAGTTGGTTTTTTTTTTAAGTATGCCCTCAATGTGTGTTGCATGTAATGATTTTTTTAAAAGCTTCAAGTACGGTTAGTGTTAAGGTTAATGTTAGAAGATATTTTTTTGGTTGCAAAGTAAACTTAGTAGAAAAGTGCTGTCATGTTGCTACTGATGTGCTTGTCGGAAGTTATTATTTGTAAAAAAGCAAAAAAAATGGTTTGGGTTAAGGTCAGAGGCTATTTTTTAATTTGGAAAAGCTCAAAAAAAGGGCTTGCGTTAGGAGGAAGGTATTAATTAGAGATTTTTTTTTTAATTCATCGAAGCTACAGTCGGCATACCGGGTTGTGTCTGCTATTCTATAATTCTACCATATTTTTTCCATAACTGTATCATTAGAATAAATGTAGCTGTAATCCTAAATGTAACCAGCTAACCCTGTGGTTCTCGCAATTTGTAATTGCAGACCAAAAAAAAAAAAAAAAAAGAGTACCCATACACAAAACACTGACTTCATATCGATAGTCATTTCGCAAAATTTGGTGCATATCTCTATTGTGTGATTTAATCGTACGAGTTCTGGGGAAGTTGAAATGAAGAACTATCTACGACGTTATTGTAGACCCGGTGGTCCTTGAAGTCGCTCACATCGTTAGGGTTTGGATTAGTTTTCCTACTACTGCGTCTCTGAATTCTAATTTAAGGCCGTATCGATTTGGGCGACTTAACTGGTCGGATCATTACACTTTTGGGCGAAATCGGTAACACGTCCCATTCTTTATCATTTCAACCTCTTGGGGTTAAGTTTAGAATTTGTGTTTTCTGAATAGGCTACAAAAGATATTTGGAATGATCTTTTTACCTCCTGTTACAAGAAAATAGGACGTCAAGACGATTGCGAAAACAACCATTGCTGAAGGCTGCCGGACCCATGAAGGCTTTTTCAGCTTCAAATTTGGGCATTCCAGCACAGAAAACGGTACACCGAAGATTGCTTCCATGTTGATGTGGCATTAAAACATGAACCGGAAGTAAAACCTCCGTCAAAAACAGGTCGATCTGATCTACTTCGCTCTTATTTAGTGTCAACGTTTTACTTATTCTTGTCATTTCTTCGTCCTACACGTTCTTCTTCGTCTTCTTCTTTATACGCTTTCAGACGTCAGCTTTAATATGTTTAAAGAAAGCAGTGGTCAGCTTGAGGTTGTTGGCATGTCCGTAGAGTTTGTCCAGGAATGGTACTGGTGATGGCGCTATGTGCTTTCTCTTTTCCTCATTTGTTTTTGCACTTTTGAAGCAGACGTTACAGTGGTTATTTTATCAGTATTAGATACTAGATTATTTACAGGCGTGCAATTCATCCATAACTGTGGAACAGGTGTGGAGAATAGATAGCCCTGGAAAATTGCACAATATAGTAAAACACTATATAACAAGAACTAAAACTACTATATAAGGATCAATGATGGTTTGAGGATTAGGGGTAGTCTGATGGTGCTCGTGTCGATGATGGCAGATAATTGGTGGATTTGGTGTAATCTCAGACACCCCGGGCTTTCTCAATCCTTTTCACCTTGTTAACGGCAGTTACGGGTGACTTTACTTTGTTTTTTTTTCCGTTCATTTTTTATTTGTTTGTTTTTTTATTTTTGTTGTTTGTTTGTTTCTTGGTAAGCGGAGGTCACACACGCCTACACAATTTTGGTTTTGATTTACCCTATATGGACTGATTTTAGGGGGGAAGAAGTTACTATACTGTCTTAAATTTATTACACTATATATCCTAATTATAACCCATCGAGGGTTGAACGGGATATTTTGTTTGATTAAAAAAAAAAACGTTTAACAGTGTCCCAGTTACATTCATCGGTACAGTATGTAGCAAAATATGCGAGAATAAACGCTCAATTCAGTAAGATTTGGGCATAAAACGATAATAAATACATTTGCCCGCATGTGTCTGACGGTTGGCCTCTTCGATGCCAGCAGGCTGCTTTTTGTACAGTGCTAAGCCTATAGAACGATTTCACGGAAAAAGTCTGACACGCTTTAGTTTCGTTTTCGAGAAACACTACTAATAGTTAATTTTTGCCCAATCTGCTGCATACACTTTGTAGTCTAGCCTTACAATTAACTATTGGCGGAAGCATGCCGCAATATAGCTATCTGAAGTAACGCTTTCTGTAAACTATAAAGCAAAATTAGTAGTAATCCTTACATTGTTTGGTAGTATTACACGATACAATACTAATTAGTAACGCAAAATTCTTAACCCGCCCCGTCTACACCCCGCTTCGATGACACAGTCTGCAACGCATATATACACACTGCGAAAAAGCCAGCCAAGGCATCACCACGCAGACAATTTTATTTCCTCCTAGTGGTAGCATTTCTGACGTAACTAAAACAAGTTAGTTATTTGAAAAATACATGCTCGCAAGACTGAAGGAGAGGAAAGATGGCGGACTTGTGCAAAATTTTATTTGACGATTGACATGACAAAAATTGGAAAGTTTAAACCATTATGAAGTTTCCCATAAGAATTATATGGTAGTATGACGTAGAGTTAGCTGAGTAAGAATGTACTTTAAATAATATGATTGCCCCATGATTAGAGAAGTTATTGAAGAAATACTAATATCTAAAGACACTCGACCAGACAAACTGGCGTTCCTGCTTATGTTTTTTTTGGTAACGTTAGGGGGACGCGAGCTTGGGAGAGGCAGGGAGGTACATTCAAATTCGCTTGGGGAAAAAGAGTATGACTGACAAGGGGAGCGGTAGGAAAAATGTAATCCTAAACGTAATATCTTTTTGTATTGGGCATGACAAAAGCAGACTGGCCAATCGACCACCAGACGAAGAAATTATTTGAAATTATTTTGGTTTTTCATTCAAACTGCTTTTGAATTCAAGTAGTAGAACGTTTCGATTGGCTAGTGCTGGTAAATATTAGCAAAAGGCATTGACTATTCATTGCCAGTTGAACTAAAATTTGTATACAGATACGCTGAAAAACAGCTGTGTTAATTTTAAACTTAAATAAAGAATAAATTCACAGTCTGTGCAGTTCGGAGGAAGCTGAGGCCATTTCTTCTCAAAATCAGCGTCATTTGTTTATATATTTCTTGATTGTGGTAAGGATATTTTATGAAATTTACTATGTTTGGTCCAACTACAACGTTAGATACTGCTATTGGGGAAAAAGTGAAGGACATGTCGGAAGCAGACATTGTTGAGTCCACACATTAAACGATATCTGACTGATGTATGTTGTTATAATTATGTTGACATATTATTGTATTAAAATAGATTAGTAAGCCTCTGTGTTCAATGAACACTGTTTACATGCCTGAAGCAAATATAATTGAAAAGAAAAGAAGATAATATCATATCAAAGGAAATGTGGTTACTCCACATTATTGTATGGAGGAAAAGTATGTGAACGTACAGTGGCGTATCTACTATAAGGACTTGAGGTGTGGTCACAACAAGGTGGGAGTCCTGTACGATTCGGGGCGAGTGCATTTGTAAGGCACGCGAGGCTGACCCCATACCCACGTAGGAAATTAAGTGTTAGAATAATTGATCAGAGATAAAAGGCCAGGGTGTCCTTTTGTTGCAGAGGGTCTATGTTCCTGTTGCCGGCTGGTGACAGGAAACCTGCTGAGTACTTATAAACGCCAACCAGTCTCCAACCAGACTTATATGCTGTCGAATATTCAGTTGGAGCTTTGGCAAGTGGTGAAAGTGAACTTTCTGCAACTACACATTGAAATATTTTACAACAAGGACTTCCAGGTGATCAGTTAGACATCTGGGGCATCTCTGACAGTTTCTTGTGTTTCAAAATATTACACATGAACGTTTATGGGGGTAGGATGAATTACAGCCCTCATATACAGTGACTCTCCCGTTAGATAAATAAAGTGAACTCTGTAATATTTCATACAGGAAAGACATTATATCAAATACTTAATAACATTTTTAGTTATTGGGCACTTTGTCCCACCATTTTAATTGTTCTTTTCTGTAAACTATCTTGTCCTTATTTTCAAAGACCTGTCCACAAGCTATGAATGGACAGGCAAAATAAATTGTAAAAAATATGTTCAAAGAAAAACTTAACTGATAGAGTTATTATATTCTTTATAGAAACTTAAAGTGTTTGACTGTTGTGTACCATCATTTCATTTCTCCCCTAGACACTAGGCACACCATACACCATACACTAGAGCCACAAGAGTGACCGTGTGAGACCTAGGGAGGAGCTGTAGGTTCTCTGCACATAATTCATCATCATCATCTATAGAGTCAGAGGCCTACATTTGCTTGACCTCACACGGTTATAGCAGACACCTTTTCATTCTTTTGGGATACCATCATAACCTCCTGTGGCGAGAGGTTTTATTTGGCTGTATGATCAGTATAGTACTGAAAATTACAGAAATAGAATTTCTGCAGAAAATGGTGAAGTCCCAGTGTCTGAGAGGACTACTGGTATCACAAATTAGTTACGGCTGTGAATGTTCTGATCTCGAAACAATAGTAGAGAGGAGACCGACATAAAGTGCCACCTCCGCTGTGTAACTAACTGTGATATTAAAAAACAAGGAAACAGATTTTACTTAACAAAGATAAAATTGACAAGTCGTTCAAATACAATTTCCTTATTATTTATTTAGTATATACACTATCTACTCTTAACTGAGGAAGGAACAAGCAGGATTTAGAAAGAATAGAAGATGTGTAGATCATATATTCACTCTCAGGAACATTATAGAGCAGTGCTCAGAATGGCAAAGACAGCTTTACATTAATTTCGTTGATTTTGAAAAGGCTTTTGACAGCATACATAGGGACAGTTTATGGAAAATACTGAGGGCTTATGGAATTCCAAGCTGCATAGTGTCAATCAAAAAAAGCCTCTATGCCAACTTTACGTGTAGTGTTGGGCAGAGCAACCTAACCTTTGAGGTGAAGACAGGAGTACGACAGGGATGCCCCTTGTCAACCACTCTATTTTTAACAGTCATAGACTGGGTGATGCGCCAGACAACAGAGGGCAGTCCAAGAAGAATAAGATGGACAACATTTTCTACACTGGAAGATCTGGAATATGCAGATGACATTGCACTACTAGCACATTCACATCAACACATCCAGGAAAAAACGGATAGACTTAACAAGTTTAGCCAGCAGGTGGGCTTGAACATCAATTTAAAGAAGTCTGAGGTCATGACGCTCAATGTGAGCAACCCTGAGCCCATATCAGTAAGGAATCAGCAATTGGTACAGACAGATATCTTCACATACATAGGAAGCATAGTAACACCAGACATCAACATCAGAATGAATAAGGCAAGAACAGCCTTCTTTAGCCTAAACAACATCTGGAAGTCCTCCCAATACAGCACAAGCACAAAATTAAGATTATATCAGAGCTGTGTGCTTTCTGTGCTTCTCTATGGTGCGGAATGCTGGAGAGTTACAGAGAAGGAAATGTCGAAATTGTCCTCCTTTCACACAACATGCCTAAGAAAAATTCACCGAATCTTTTGGCCGAATACCATCACTAACCAAGATCTGCTTACTCGTAGCAAGCAAGAGGACATGCACACCATCATAGCTGGCAGACGCTGGAGCTGGGTTGGTCATGTCCTCAGAAGAGACCCCGATGCCATCACAAGAACAGCTATGCTTTGGACCCCTGAAGGAAAACGAAAGAGAGGCCGACCAAAAACAACCTGGCGGAGGACTGTGGAGGCTGAGATGCAGGGAATGAACCAGAGTTGGGGCACTGTACGAAGGATGGCCACCGACCGAGCAAAGTGGAATCAATTTGTTGTTGCCCTACAAGACGCCACTAGGCGTGTTGGTCACTGACTGCTTTGACGGTCGGCGGCTAAGGATCAAAGAAGAAGAAGAAGAACTATCTACTCTTGTGCTGAAGGGTGAATGTTGAAAAATGGAATGTAATGGATTTGTAAGTTTACAAATGATTCACATATATATGTATGTATAGATATATATATATATATATATATATATATATATATATATATATATATATATATATATATATATATATATATATATATATATATATATATATATATATATAAATATATATATATATATATATATATATATATATATATATATATATATATATATATATATATATATATATATATATATTCTTCTTCTTCTTCCGTCCTTAGCCAAAGACCGACCAAGCAGTCAGAGGCCATCACGCCTTGTGGCGTCTTAAGGGCAACAACAAATAGATCCATCTGCCGTTGTTTCCGTAATCGGTGTGACAAGCCAACGGGTGATCAGCCCATTGGGCATATATATATATATATATATATATATATATATATATATATATATATATATATATATATATATATATATATATATATATATATATATATATATATATATATATATATATAACACAAGTTTTCCAATTATAGGAAACAAATTTATATCAGCTGTGCTGTTATTCAATTATAGTACATGTATCAGCTGTGCTGTTAATTATGGATATAACACTTATCAGCTATGCTGTTATTTACGTATAATTTATCCACTATGATCTTATTATTGTCTCTTGCTACGCTAATTCACGTTTTCTTCATTGACTTAGATTTTGCTCACAATGCCGACAGAAATGGTACTAATGTGTACTCATCTCTTAGAAGTGCTGTCCTTCTTGGTTTGGTTGACACAAAACACCAGCTGTTGATCGTTTCGTTAGCCCACCCAAGACTGAGGGGGACTAAAGATGTAGAGTCTTGACAACCTCTATGCTCCTGCGGAGTTCCAGGCAGCTGGATTGACGACCCACGATCTCAGTTTTTTTATGACACGTATAAACCCTCTAAGATTCAAACCGGCCAGATTTTGACTCGACTTTAGCAAAGCAGGCTGCAGGTCATTGCACTCCAGGTAAGCTATAAATCAAGGTGACAAAAGCCCTCTTCAGTCGGTCGGTATCTCTGGCGCCGTGTCGGTGATGTGTGATTATGCATAAAATCCGCCCGATGATATAGGTAGGTGAATTCTTAAGCAAGGCTTTCGGTTGGTTCCTGGCGGAGCAAAATGATTGGTTTCCTCCGGTTTGGTACCTGGTCTCATACAGCCTAATTTTATTCAGTTTTATATCGCCATCTTGCGTGAACAAGATGGCCGTTAATTTATTCTGTCTCAGAGACTGGTGAACGTTGCTCGTTGATTGGTTGAAGCAAATCTGTATCTCGACATAGTGATTAACAAAGTAGTGGGTTACACTCGTTTCACGACATGTGGGCATTGAGTTTCACAAACTGTGAGGTAGGGGCTGGGATCATCAAATGGTTGAGAACCACTGGTTCACCTAGTGCCCATAGAGCAGTATTTTAATTCTGGGGTCACTGTCAACAATGGTTTGAGAACCACCGGGTAATGGTTTCCTTTGCTGCTTTAACTTGGTGGGGTGTCATTGCTGCCAAGGTCTGAGAACCAATGATTTACATTCTTGCTTACTCGAGCAGTAAATCATTTGGAGGGTAGTCATGGTCTCAAGGCTTGAGAACTGCTGACTTACATTTTGTCAGTCAAGTGGTAAATTCATTAAATAGCTAAATAATTGCAAGCATTCTTAAAGTCCTGGTTCCTGTAACAAATAACATTCATATACTGATAATAAAATAGTTCTTCAATCATACATAAAATAGTTAAGAACCTTCCATAATGAAAAACACATTAATGTCCCTTATGTGACAAAGTGAGAAGAAGTGATTGAGAACACTGTTATCAAGTTTGTAGTCTTGACAGAGAACACAGAAGCCTCATAAGAAATAGAAAATAGAAGGACCACTAATACACTTCTATTTTGCTTGGATCAATATGCAAATCTCAAAGTAACAACAATAATATACATCAATTATTTTAACCCTGTATTATTTCTGCCAGGCTGTGAGATAAAGATCAGGAGTTAATTAGGTCTAGGACCTCAGCAAACTCATACATTAGTTTGATGGATCTGTAAAGATGCAAATAACCATTATTGTCACTGAAAATGGAAATGCATTTAAACTTTAACAAAAAGTTACTGCAATAGCAATCTGTTGATAAACATATGATTACTCATGTAATAAAATCAGCAGTATTAGATCTACTCACTTTGCTCAACTGAATTCACTACCAGAGTTTTGCAACCTTACAAAGTAGCCTCCTTGAGGCCCATATATGCTTCTACTCCGAGCGATGGTTACCAGAAGAATGACGGCTTAAAATTCCCTCCAAATTCCAGGAGGCTGTTCTGGGCAGGGGTGGGCTGTGTGCAAATTCTGTTCTGGTCCCAGGGGTATTAAGTTACTGATAAGGTTGATAATGTTGGATTTTTATTCCCGTTAATGATATCCACCAAAAGATAGATATAAGTGGATGGAAGCAGACATCATCATCATCATCAGTTGATAAGATCTCTATGGTGTTGTTTGCTCCACTGTAGTGTATGGAATGTCAACTTGACCTACGCAGTGGTGTGTAGACATGGATTGAGTGTACAATGTGCGAATGATGATAAGGGTTCGTGTTGTTGACAAATGTTCTTTTCTCACACTCATGTATGACTGGAAGTCATCGACACCAACGACTGTGTACCTTTTCTAAAGTTTAATTGGACGTACACACTCGACAGCACAGATAGTGACAAATCACAGGTTGGCATAATACATCATAGTACAGTGGATAAATGGTCTTGCAATGTTATGTTACATGGGCACTCATGTAGATTAATATTATAATGGACTGTCAGTAGCCAAGCCCTCAGCATCGCCCATACATATAAATCATCTGACTTCACTGACTGAGCACGTCAGCTTATAAACAATATTTCAGATGGCTTCTAAACCTAATCTCGTTTAGCGACGATTCTCCCACATAATGTTCAGCACATATTTTTTTCATATAATAATATTGAACCGCTAATAACGGGTTCTCATGTGTAGCAGTGATCTCTGGACTAAACAAGCGATAATACGGGCATCCCCTTTCTCTTCTTGAAAGTCGCTACATGTTTTGGTTCCAAGATGGCTTCACTCGTGAACTGTCACTCACGTTTGGATGCAGATAATGAATCTGTCCTAAAGTTAGTCATTCATAAAACATTGCATTGCTCTGTAGATTTGATCATGAACAATTGACTGCATTCTACAGAATATAGTGCTGCTAGGAATCGAAGTCGTTTTCATCGAGTCAAATATATTCTCTTAGACATTCAAATCGTAACTATCGAAAATGGTGGCTTCGATCGAGAGTTCATAAGAGTGTCTTTGATTACCTTGGTATAGAAAATATGAAACTGCCATTCCTTGGCAATATGAATAAACACTGGGGTAAAGCATACACGATAGGTTTAGACGACTATCACTTTCCCCACAAATACTGAGATCACTTTTTCCCGGCGACAGGCCGACATAGGAAAACACACAGTCCCTATCAGGACGAAGCCAAATCACACACACTCTAGCGACACATCCGCCGAATAGCCTTTGACCTCTCTAGAGACAACAGAACATATAGTTCGACTTAGATATGTAAAGATATACAGATATAAGACAGACTCGTCCTACTCAGACAAACAATACACATAAATTCAGGCCATAGATATTCTGAAGCAAGAACAATCTATTATTACCCAAACAACGAATAAATCGCAGTAAAATGGATTTATCCGCGGAGTTTGATCGAAGAGATGGCACAACTTTCAAGGGAAGTAACTCAATAATGACTTTCCCTTAAGCACAAAAAAATTACCTATGTATAATATTGTAAGATATCAAAGACTGCACGTAACAGTCTTACCACACCTCCCGGGAAAAAAAAAATGGAACATTTTTTTTTTTTTTTGAAATACATCTAGGAGCAACGTACAATAGGCTCACAACGCATGAATAATGCGCAGATGAAAATATCAGGAATACCTATAACGCCTAATATGAGGCTAAGTCGACTTATGGAGCGACTGGTGAGAATGTGTCTCATAAACTGAGAGAAATTATTTCTCTACAAGTATATTTTTCCAGGAAGGTGTCATCAAAGTATAATACAATTCTGGCAATTACACAATGCCTAAAAAATTCATATCATCATTTCGTATTAGATATCTTAAATTTATGATTTATGAAGAAAAAATCATCAAAGCACAGCGGTGAATAAACATCCATGAACCGCTATGTAGTGATACAATCATTATATTATTAAATTACAAATGTGTATCTATCATGATATAGAAAAGGAACTACTATAGAACTAGACATATCAAGAAGTCTAAGCCCTAATAGTTATGTGGAATCATGTGGGCATCTTGACAGAATGTCTGCCATCACATTATCTGATCCACGAATAGCTCGCACAGAGAAATGAAAAGGTTGAAGAGCAATTGCATATCGAGTAGACCTCGAGCTCTTCAAATTCTTACTCTGTATAGCAGTAAGAGCTTTTTGGTCGGTTTCTACTATGAAATGTGCGCCTAGAAGGAATCTCTGTAGTTTGAGGATCGACCAAACCATAGCTAATAGCTCACGGTCTAAAACCGAATAATTCCTTTCTGCCGCATTAAGTTTTCTGGAAATATACATTACAGGATGCAGAGTTCCAGAGTACTCTTGCATTAGTGCCGCTCCAATCCCAGTGGATGAAGCGTCACTACGAAGAACGAATGTCTTATCTTTAGTGGGTAGCACTAAAATAGGTGGTGTTGAAAACAATGTTTTAATCTTATCCAGAGAGCATTGGCATTCCTGAGACCAGTGGACCACATTAGGCGAACCTTTCTTTAGAAGTGTTGAGAGAGGTGCCATGATAGAGGATAGATTCTGAATGAATCTGCCATAAAATTGAATAAGACCTAACAGACTTCTCACCTGTTTTTTTAGTCTTAGGGATTGAGATGTTAAGTATCTTACTAGTATTATGGTCCTCTGTCTTTAGGAAACCATGACCAACTCGGTGGCCTAGGAAAGAAATTTCGCTAAAACCAATATAGGCTTTAGAGGGTTTCGCTGTCAGGTTGTGCTCACGCAAAGTAGACAGCAATTCATCTAACCCTGAATAGTGATCTTCCCAAGTATCGCTGAAAAGACAGATGTCGTCTAGATATGCAATGACATCTGACCGATAAGATAGGATTCGGCGCATCATGCGTACGAACGTAGCTGGTGCGTTCATAAGACCGAAAGGCATAAAATTCCATTGGAACAAACCTCTAGGTGTTGAAAAAGCCGTGAGAGGTTTGGCGCGTTCAGATAAAGGAACTTGCCAATATCCTTTAGACAAATCAAGTTTAGTGAAAAAATGAGATTTGGAGAGTCGAGTAAGTAGCTCTTCCAGTAAAGGCATAGGTTCGGCATCGAACTTCGTTACTTGATTCAATTTTCGATAGTCAACGCAAAGACGTATGTTATTGTCTTTTTTACGCACAATAACCATCGGCGAAGAATATGCAGAGGTGGATGGTTCGATTATTTTCAAATCTATCATCTCATCCAACTCTTTCTCGACCTGTGCTTGAAAATGTATAGGTATAGGATAAGGTCTAACCCTAATAGGAGTATGGTCAGTTAGAACAATGTCATGTTGAATGACATTCGTTTGTCCAGGGATGTCAGTGAGTACATCCTGAAATGTTTGCAACATAGTTGAAACTTGTCGCTGTTCTCCTAGAGACAAATCAGGAGAGACAGTAACGTTCTTCCATGATTCACTGGAATGAAGTGGGATCATTGGAAGAGGAAGATTTACATCTGAAAAACTTGTTTCCTCATCCTGTATCACGGACAGTGATGAGTAATGACCATGTTGTACTGGAGAATTGTCCGTTGCTTGGAAAATGGGTTGCAAATAATCCGGACGTTCATGGAATTCAGTAAGCATATTGATGTGGAAGGTTTTATGCTTCCCATCAATATCGACAATATAGTCGACATCGGAAATTTTCGATATTATATCGTACGGACCTTTCCAAGAAATAAGTAATCTGTTTTCCCTACAAGGTAGTAATACAAATGCTTTGTCACCAGGACAAAGTTGTCGTAAGCATCTCTTCTTATTGGCAAATTGCCTTGCCTTCTGTTTCGCAAATTCAGAAGAAGAAGTTGCTAATTTGCATGCTTCGATAATTTTTTGTCTCAACGCGATGACATATTCGTAGGATGACTTTGTGTCATCGTCAATATTGTCAGATGTTATGAGATCGTGAAGCAACGACATAGGGCCACGCGGACGCGCGCCAAAGACGAGTTCAAAGGGAGAAAATCCCGTATGTTCATTGGGTACCTCTCTGTAAGCGAAGAGGGCCGCAGGTAAAACTCTGTCCCAGTCTTGAGGATGATCCTCAGTTATCTTCCCCAGTAAGTTTTTAAGTGTTCTATTAAGGCGTTCGACCATACCATTAGACATTGGATGGTAGATACTACTTAAAGATCTATCTATCTGCAGGGTAGACATTACTTGAGACATGGTATCTGATATTAGTTGGGTGCCATGGTCTGACAATATCTCTCCGGGGAACCCCAGACGAGAAAATATAAGCCAAAGAGCATCTGCAATATCAGCAGTAGTAATGCTCTTCAGAGGAATAGCCTCTGGCCACGTGTGCACATATCAACACACGTCAAGATAAACTGATGTCCTCTGGCAGACTTGATCTTAAATGGACCAATAATGTCTATGGCCATTTTTTGAAACGGCCGAATAGGAATGTCCGCCGCCTGAATGGGTGCAGCATGCCGTGGACCTTTGGATTTAACTTCCTGACATACTTTACAAGATCGACAATAAATACGTATGTCCTTGTTTACCAATGGCCAAAAGAAAGCCGCAAGGACTCTTGACTTAGTACGGGAAAAACCCATGTGTCCAGCACACTGAGAGTCGTGAGCGTGCTGCAAAATTTTAACTCTCAAATTCTTGGGAACCAGGATTTGAGAATGACTTGACGTAATGGAGTCTTGAACCATACGTACAAGTACGCCATTCTTCTTTGTAATCCACGATTTACGACTTGTGTCCTTATTCGGATCACCTTTAGTTGCAAGAATGAAGAATTTCTTCAGAGTGGGATCATCTTCTTGCTGTTTTATAAACGAGTCACGAGAAATTACCAAGGGATTATCTTGGTTATGCACTTCATTATCTTCAATAGATGAAGTTTGAGGCACATTAAGAGCCTGAGCTCTAGTGACTACAGCGTTAGCAATCTGCATGTTTTGCCTTTCCCACGTGGAAATTTGTTGCGGAGTGCATTCCTTGACTCCATGAATGCGACCGATGATGAGGTCAGCGATCGGATTCGGAAGAAGACATGCGTGTACATCTCCCGTAAAGAAAGGAGTAGCAATCCTAATGATAGCAGTAGAGTATTTCTCTAATGTGCCGCCAAATGTTACACATTTGACTACTTGTCCAGTGGCACGGGAAGGATCTACGAGTGACTGCCTAACACCAATTGTGGTGCATCCAGAATCAAATAGCACAGAGACTGGATTGTTATTCACTAAACCCTTATGTAAGACAAGAGAACCTCTTCCATCATGCGCGACTGATGCCGGAAGAGCAGGAAGAGGATGGCCACAGCTTAAAGTAGACACTGTGGTTGGCTCAAATAACGTTTTGCATTGGGGGCACTGAGATGCTCTCCCAAAATCAAAAGCGGCACATGCCATATTACTAGCATCATTATTATCTTTACTCTGTTTATAGGCTTCATGGGACTCTTGTTGTACAGAGTTTGCCTGAAAATGTGGTTTATGTCTTTTGTTTTGAGATCTACCTCGGTTATTATCACCTCTGTAGTTATTGTTACCTCTATTGTAACCCCTATTTGGGTTTGAGTCATAGTTCCCTTGGTTACCATTATCATATTCATTATAATGAGTATCTCTGTAATTATGATCTTGTTGACTCCAAGACGGATAACCCTGATAGTTTCTATAATTACTTCCTCTACGGAAATTCCTATAATTATGACCACCCCTGTGTCGAGAGCTATCAGGTCGTCTCCAGTTCTTTGAAGAAGAACCCTGAAATGATTGGTTACCTTGGTTTTGATAACTATTATGGTTACCTTTTTTATCAAATCTGTTTTGAGGTCCCTGAAATCTGTGTGAATAATTGGGATTGTATGGTGTTGCTGAAGCAACTGGCATACTCTCCTTAATCTTAGTGTTGCCAAAAGTCACGTCGGGGTGTGCAGTGACATATTGGGAACAATATTCTTCCATTTCTTTTAGAGATTTGGGTTTACGCTCATGTATAAATTCAAGGAAAGGTTTGTTCACACATGACATAATCTTATCTCTGAGCAACAAATCCATAAGTCCTTCATACGTTTTTTTCTGTTTTGGAAAGCTCAATCCAACGATCAACTGTGAGACGTGCCTTTGCAGTGAATTCTGAGAATTCTACACCCGTCTCAGGTACCATCGTCTTAAATAAAAGGCGATAGCCTTCCTCACTTAGCTGATATTTTTTTATCAAAGCCGCCCTAATGACATCATAATTATCCTTATCTGCTTCTCCTACAAGGCATAATCTAGTCAAAGATTCACCTTTCAAGTTTTCTGATAATTGATTAGCGTATTGTGATTTATCCACATTATGTGTACGACAAGAACGTTCAAATCTATCCAGCCAGAATGTAATATCGTCACTGGACTGATTGAACGGTGGAACCTTAACCTTGTAAGTAGAAGGTTTACCATTACCACTAGATGCCTGATTAACATTACTCATACTTGTCAATCTCAATTTCTCCAACTCAAATTCATGTTCTCTTATTGCTTTTTTCTCTTCAGCATCTAATCTTTTTTGTTCAGCCTCCCTGTCTAATCTTTTTTGTTCAGCTTCCCTGTCTAATCTTTTTTTGTTCAGCTTCACTGTCTAATCTTTTTTTGTTCAGCCGCAGCTTCTCTTTCTAATTTTTTTTGTTCAGCTTCAAATCTCCTTTCCTCCACCTGCATCTGTAATTTCTTTTGTTCAGCAGCAGCCTCAGCTTCTCTTTCTAATCTTTTCTCTTCCGCCATAGCTTTTCTTTCTTCTGCAGCTAATCTTTTCTCTTCTGCCATAGCTCTTCTCTCTTCTGCAGCTAATGCTTTGTCATATTGAGCAACTGCCCATTGTTCTAATTGTTGACCAGTTTTATCAAGGGCTTTCCCTTGTATAATGAAGTATTCTAATGTAGACATGGTGTCTAACAATAATACTAATCACCTGAAATAATAATAATACCACAAGTTCTCAATGACTTGATTAATCAGTATACTATCCCAATATCTGTGGGTCACAAGCCTTTAATAAGGTCTTGTATAATAGTAATAATAATCAGGTACTGGTTTATACCATAATCCAAGTGCAGTGCACAGGCAATTGTGTCTTATGAAATATACCTATATAAAACATATGTCAACCAACAGAATACATAAAGTACAAATAGGACTGACAATACAAGAACGTTTGCAGAAATCAAAATAAATCAAATAGGGAAATCAATGAAAATAATCACTGAATCTGCAAAGAATAACAACACCAATGACGTCACAATATATGAATACAAATTGTGAATAGAACTGAAAGATAGAAAAGAGTAGACCAACAAATTACAAACAACTCAAAACAAAACTAAAGAACAAAGAAATATTACAAAAATAACAATAATTACAGTCTTCACAGCTAACACAAAAGCAACAGTTGTCGCAGCAAATTTTCAATCAAGAAAATTGCACCTATAGAAAACGCCCACAACGGACCCTCTATGACGTGGGATATTCTGTTGTGAGGACGCCGCCCAACCTTAAACACAACCCGCTGACATAGAAACTAACATACTATACAAACAAATAACATGTAAACATAATTTATATATATAAATTATGTGTATGATAGTATGTGTTGCAAAATAGGCTCAGTTTTACAGTAATGGCAAAGTTATTTTTATGAACATAAACAAACTGCCACTTTATTCAATTAAACATTCTGGCCTTAAATATTAAAGTTCATATATGGAAAACAAGAAGATCCATCGATGAAAATAGGACTTCTTAGTACACAAATACTGTCTTCCTGTTAACATTGACAAGAATTGATCCAACTGTTCTGTGAAACTCTGTAATGTCTAATGTAAAACTGTCAACAACGCTGGCCTACATACTGCATTCACTTGACAGGTCACGTGACGAAGTGTTGACAAAGAGCAAACCAATACTGCAAGTGTGTCGTATCAGCCACAGGAAACGGTCTGGTATCGGTAATCTGTTGACTTCTGAACTTCTGCGAGGTCAAACCCAGAAAGCTGGTCCACCAGTTGATAAGGTTGATAATGTTGGATTTTTTTATTCCCGTTAATGATATCCACCAAAAGATAGATATAAGTGGATGGAAGCAGACATCATCATCATCATCAGTTGATAAGATCTCTATGGTGTTGTTTGCTCCACTGTAGTGTATGGAATGTCAACTTGACCTACGCAGTGGTGTGTAGACATGGATTGAGTGTACAATGTGCGAATGATGATAAGGGTTCGTGTTGTTGACAAATGTTCTTTTCTCACACTCATGTATGACTGGAAGTCATCGACACCAACGACTGTGTACCTTTTCTAAAGTTTAATTGGACGTACACACTCGACAGCACAGATAGTGACAAATCACAGGTTGGCATAATACATCATAGTACAGTGGATAAATGGTCTTGCAATGTTATGTTACATGGGCACTCATGTAGATTAATATTATAATGGACTGTCAGTAGCCAAGCCCTCAGCATCGCCCATACATATAAATCATCTGACTTCACTGACTGAGCACGTCAGCTTATAAACAATATTTCAGATGGCTTCTAAACCTAATCTCGTTTAGCGACGATTCTCCCACATAATGTTCAGCACATATTTTTTTCATATAATAATATTGAACCGCTAATAACGGGTTCTCATGTGTAGCAGTGATCTCTGGACTAAACAAGCGATAATACGGGCATCCCCTTTCTCTTCTTGAAAGTCGCTACATGTTTTGGTTCCAAGATGGCTTCACTCGTGAACTGTCACTCACGTTTGGATGCAGATAATGAATCTGTCCTAAAGTTAGTCATTCATAAAACATTGCATTGCTCTGTAGATTTGATCATGAACAATTGACTGCATTCTACAGAATATAGTGCTGCTAGGAATCGAAGTCGTTTTCATCGAGTCAAATATATTCTCTTAGACATTCAAATCGTAACTATCGAAAATGGTGGCTTCGATCGAGAGTTCATAAGAGTGTCTTTGATTACCTTGGTAGAGAAAATATGAAACTGCCATTCCTTGGCAATATGAATAAACACTGGGGTAAAGCATACACGATAGGTTTAGACGACTATCACTTTCCCCACAAATACTGAGATCACTTTTTCCCGGCGACAGGCCGACATAGGAAAACACACACAGTCCCTATCAGGACGAAGCCAAATCACACCACACTCTAGCGACACATCCGCCGAATAGCCTTTGACCTCTCTAGAGACAACAGAACATATAGTTCGACTTAGATATGTAAAGATATACAGATATAAGACAGACTCGTCCTACTCAGACAAACAATACACATAAATTCAGGCCATAGATATTCTGAAGCAAGAACAATCTATTATTACCCAAACAACGAATAAATCGCAGAAAAATGGATTTATCCGCGGAGTTTGATCGAAGAGATGGCACAACTTTCAAGGGAAGTAACTCAATAATGACTTTCCCTTAAGCACAAAAAAATTACCTATGTATAATATTGTAACAGGGTTTCTGCCCCTTTTTGAAAGTTAGGCCAACGGCCAACTAAGTTCGAGCCGACTCTTCTCTTATGTCGGACACTACATTCATGTATCGTGTCCTCCATTCCTTCAATCCAAATATTTCCTCTTTTTCCTCTGTCGAACGGTATGCCTGTAATCCACACATGGCTATCCGTTTCCTCTTCAATAAGTAGTTGAGGTGGGTTGAGCAAGCTTGCTCGCAAAAATATCCCTCTCTTCTTTTCCTCCTTATAGATCCCCCATTGAAGCTTGCCTTCTGGCAAAGAGCTTGCCCTAAAGCCTACCCTCTGCTTACAATTGGATCTATAGCAAATAGTTTTGCGTGATGAGGTTGCCAGCCTCATACACAACCTTATTTTAGTCATATTGCTTGACCTGCCTAAGGACACATACCTATCTCCCAGGTATGAGAGCGTGTATGATCTTTTATCCCTGTTTCTCCAGTGACAGAGAAAGATAAGTCTATCATTTTTTCCTGCCCACCAGGTACCAAGGAAATTTGGACCCGCTTCACTTTCTGATCCCAGAGAGTGGGTGAGGTTATTGGAACTGACTGAAGACTAAGTGCTTGAGGGTCATGTTCCTCTTTAGCCGTTTCTCCCGTGTTAAAGGAAGATATTCCTGAAACATGTTTCATCCCACCAGGTACCAAGGAAATTTGGACCCGCTTCACTTTCTGATCCCAGAGAGTGGGTGAGGTTATCGGAACTGAGTGAAGTCTTAGTGCTTGAGGGTCCTGTTCATCTACAGCCGCTTCTCCTATGTTAAAGGAAGATATTTCTGAAACATGTTTCATCCCACCAGGTACCAAGAAACTCTGGCCCGGCTTCACTTTCTGCACGCAGATAGTGGGTGAGACTATCAAAACTTGTTCAGAATTAAGTGCACTGGGGTGGTCAATCCCTTTGCACTCTTCCAACTTTTCAGTGAAAATGTTGGAAGATGAGTTAGGCATTGGAGTCTCCATAGCCTGTTCAGTCATGCCATCTCTGGATCGTAAATTAATATGAAATTAATATGAAACAAATATAAAGGTATGTTATCAGGCACTCGCAGGAAATAAAGAAGTAGAACACCAGACAACAGAAAAACAACAGACATGAGTGGCTTACCCAGGATTTGAACACTGGAGCTTCCGTGCGACAACCCCGCCTAGCCATGCAAGCGAATCACACTATCCGCTCTGCCATCTACGCATCATCAAAAAATGATGTTTCAATGGCAGGTCAATAGTGCGAACCACAATACACGACACCAGAAGTCCTCCATGGGCAGTTCAGCCTATTAATGACGCAATCACTTCTGTTGTATTTCTATCAAGCAGTATAGGCCGAATCCAACAAGACCCTTAGGACCTTAATACTGTGTCCAGTAAATGATAGTAGACTAGAACAGTGAGAACAGGATAGTGGGTAGGTTTGGTATTGTACAAACATTTATTACAAATAAGGGAGGGAAACCTGAGGCCTGTAAACAGTAAATTAATATGAAATTAATATGAAACAAATATAAAGGTATGTTATCAGGCACTCGCAGGAAATAAAGAAGTAGAACACCAGACAACAGAAAAACAACAGACATGAGTGGCTTACCCAGGATTTGAACACTGGACCTTCCGTGCGACAACCCTGCCTAGCCATGCAAGCGAATCACACTATCCGCTCTGCCATCTACGCATCATCAAAAAATGATGTTTCAATGGCAGGTCAATAGTGCGAACCACAATACACGACACCAGAAGTCCTCCATGGGCAGTTCAGCCTATTAATGACGCAATCACTTCTGTTGTATTTCTATCAAGCAGTGTAGGCCGAATCCAACAAGACCCTTAGGACCTTAATACTGTGTCCAGTAAATGATAGTAGACTAGAACAGTGAGAACAGTGTTCAAATCCTGGGTAAGCCACTCATGTCTGTTGTTTTTCTGTTGTCTGGTGTTCTACTTCTTTATTTCCTGCGAGTGCCTGATAACATACCTTTATATTTGTTTCATATTAATTTCATATTAATTTACTGTTTACAGGCCTCAGGTTTCCCTCCCTTATTTGTAATAAATGTTTGTACAATACCAAACCTACCCACTATCCTGTTCTCACTGTTCTAGTCTACTATCATTTACTGGACACAGTATTAAGGTCCTAAGGGTCTTGTTGGATTCGGCCTATACTGCTTGATAGAAATACAACAGAAGTGATTGCGTCATTAATAGGCTGAACTGCCCATGGAGGACTTCTGGTGTCGTGTATTGTGGTTCGCACTATTGACCTGCCATTGAAACATCATTTTTTGATGATGCGTAGATGGCGGAGCGGTTAGTGTGATTCGCTTGCATGGCTAGGCGGGGTTGTCGCACGGAAGGTCCAGTGTTCAAATCCTGGGTAAGCCACTCATGTCTGTTGTTTTTCTGTTGTCTGGTGTTCTACTTCTTTATTTCCTGCGAGTGCCTGATAACATACCTTTATATTTGTTTCATATTAATTTCATATTAATTTACTGTTTACAGGCCTCAGGTTTCCCTCCCTTATTTGTAATAAACATCTCTGGATCGTGCTGAGTCTCCTAAGATGATATATTTCCCTCCTTGAGGTATCGGGTAAATTCGTTTATCTAATATTGCGGCCTTTACTTTGCCGTTTACAAAGTTCGACCTAACTTCTACATAAGCTAAAGGCAAAATCATCCTTCTGTTGTTTATCATGGGTGCTGTTACCTCAACATCCTCTTCGGTGACTTGATCAAGGTCGATGACAGAGGCTGAGACAAGGGCATCGCACCCAAGACCTTGATAATACAAACAGGTGATTTCTTCTCCATTTACTGTGGCAGTCTCCACATTTTGAGAATCCCTGTATCCACTCCGGGCCTTCGTCAAGTTCCCATCCATGGTAGGGACCTTAGCTTTGTATGAAGTCTGTGGGTTTGGGTCTCGGCGCCTGCAGTCTAACTGATGTAGGGTGGCCGACATGTGATGCTCAAGAACATCCCTTCCCTTCCCATAGGGTTGCGTAATCCTTTTCTGTTGAGTGATCCTATTTGGTTGAGCGATCCTATTTACCAGGTTTTTGGTGCGGTTGTTTTCGATATGCCTGTTGTGAGTTTTTGCTGAGGATGAGGAAGGTCTCTTCAGATTATCAGCACTCTTGTGCTTAATCTTGTTTTCAGGATGGTCTAGATGTCTCTCTTTAGATATCTGTACATCTGCTCTGTCTGAGCCTGAATTCTGAGACATAGACTTGGCTTCATGTGGTGCAGTCATATTTACCACTGAAGATGGCGATGCAACTGGCAAAGGAGGGGCATGATGAGTATCCCTAGATTCCAGTTTATCCCTGGATTCCATTTTTGTAGGTTGAAACTGAGTTTCCAGTTCTTCCTTGCACTGGAGGGATTTTTCTTGTCTTTGTCTCTCATGTTCCACATCCTCTTCCTTGCACTTTGCTCTCCCTTCCTTCCTTTTCGCTTCTCTCATACTGTATTTTTCCATCCTTTGTGAAACATAAGTATCCAGTTCTTCTCCGGAGAGTTCACACTCAATGGCTAACTCTGTCCAGAATGTTCTCCACTCATTCAACTCTACAGATTCTCCCATTATATCCGTAGTGGTTCGTTGAGCGAGTATGAGATCTCTAACTCACAAACAATAATTAAGGCAAAAATACTTTCTATAGTCTTAACTATACTAAAGTATTACTAAACCATATATTATATCAAACCAGCCTTATATAACCATCAAATTAAAATTTAGTTAACAATAGGTAACTAATTACCAGCAGTACCACCAAGAAGAGCTCTCATAACACAACTTAAAATCTGTTTTTCTTGCAAAAATTTATATGTATTTTAGTCTAGGGTAATTTATATGTCCCCTCTTTAATCTAATCCTAGACTTGCACACCAATAAGTGACAATTACCTACAGCAGTAGTGGTCTAGGAAAGATAAAGAGTTTTCATATCTCAGACAAGTGTCTAAATATTAAATAAGAGTTTATTCCGGACACGAGCGTCCCAGTTGTGGCGAGAGGTTTTATTTGGCTGTATGATCAGTATAGTACTGAAAATTACAGAAATAGAATTTCTGCAGAAAATGGTGAAGTCCCAGTGTCTGAGAGGACTACTGGTATCACAAATTAGTTACGGCTGTGAATGTTCTGATCTCGAAACAATAGTAGAGAGGAGACCGACATAAAGTGCCACCTCCGCTGTGTAACTAACTGTGATATTAAAAAACAAGGAAACAGATTTTACTTAACAAAGATAAAATTGACAAGTCGTTCAAATACAATTTCCTTATTATTTATTTAGTATATACACTATCTACTCTTGTGCTGAAGGGTGAATGTTGAAAAATGGAATGTAATGGATTTGTAAGTTTACAAATGATTCACATATATATATGTATATATATATATATATATATATATATATATATATATATATATATATATATATATATATATATATATATATATATATATATATATATATATATATATATGTATATATATATATGTATATATATATATATATATATATGTATATATATATATATATATATATATATATATATATATATATATATATATAATATATATATATATATATATATATATATATATATATATATATATATATATATATATATATATATATATATATATATATATATATATATATATATATATATATAACAAGTTTTCCAATTATAGGAAACAAATTTATATCAGCTGTGCTGTTATTCAATTATAGTACATGTATCAGCTGTGCTGTAAATTATGGATATAACACTTATCAGCTATGCTGTTATTTACGTATAATTTATCCACTATGATCTTATTATTGTCTCTTGCTACGCTAATTCACGTTTTCTTCATTGACTTAGATTTTGCTCACAATGCCGACAGAAATGGTACTAATGTGTACTCATCTCTTAGAAGTGCTATCCTTCTTGGTTTGGTTGACACAAAACACCAGCTGTTTATCGTTTCGTTAGCCCACCCAAGACTGAGGGGGACTAAAGATGTAGAGTCTTGACAACCTCTATGCTCCTGCGGAGTTCCAGGCAGCTGGATTGACGACCCACGATCTCAGTTTTTTTATGACACGTATAAACCCCCTAAGATTCAAACCGGCCAGATTTTGACTCGACTTTAGCAAAGCAGGTTTCAGGTCATTGCACTCCAGGTAAGCTATAAATCAAGGTGACAAAAGCCCTCTTCAGTCGGTCGGTATCTCTGGCGCCGTGTCGGTGATGTGTGATTATGCATAAAATCCGCCCGATGATATAGGTAGGTGAATTCTTAAGCAAGGCTTTCGGTTGGTTCCTGGCGGAGCAAAATGATTGGTTTCCTCCGGTTTGGTACCTGGTCTCATACAGCCTAATTTTATTCAGTTTTATATCGCCATCTTGCGTGAAAAAGATGGCCGTTAATTTATTCTGTCTCAGAGACTGGTGAACGTTGCTCGTTGATTGGTTGAAGCAAATCTGTATCTCGACATAGTGATTAACAAAGTAGTGGGTTACACTCGTTTCACGACACCTCCCCAGCAAAATCAACTTTGCTACACAGTAGTTACTGGCTTTAGCTTGTTGAATTGATTGTATACAAATATGTTGTGGAATGTGCGGAGTCCTCTTCTTCTTCAAAAACTTTCAGATGTCAATTTGAATAAGTTTTTAGATAACGGTTGTCAGTCTGAGGTTGTTGGTATTTCTACTAGAGTTTTTTTTTCAGGAATGGTACCTGTGATAGTGGTTAGTGCACTGGCTTCCTAGCGCAGTGGTCTATGGTTCGATCCCCAGATGAGGTGGGAATTTTTTAGGCCACAAACGGCTCCTGGGTCGACCCAGCCCCAAATGGGTACCAGAGCAACTCTGGGAAGGTTAAGGCGGCCGGCATGATGCTGACCACATCACCCCTAGTGTGCCGACGGTCAAGATAATATGGGCCTAACACCATATTCCCAATATGCCTCAATGGGCGTTTAACGGGTTCCTTTTACCTGTGATGGTCATAAGTGCTTACTTTTACAGCAGATGTTCAGCTGTAATTTAATCGGTGCCACAGTTACAATTATCAGCAATTTCTATCGTCATTTTGTTAAATCGATGGTATCTCAATCTGTTGTGGCCTATAACGAGCCTGAAGATTACCACTTGCTCACTTCTGCCGAGCTGGTAATATATTTCGTTCTTGTTTTGTTTTTGCGCGCGCATGGGGTGTGTGTGTGGCCTGAGTGCCCTGCATCCCATTATTTTCTGCATCTGCTCCTGATAAAACGCACGGCCTCTTCATAAGTGATCCTTGTAACCGGTTGAGGTTTATCCCCACTTTGCTTGACAGTCTGTCAGATATTCTTTGTATCATATTCTTTTGAGTCGCGAACGTAGTTTGCAAAATACTGCTCTGGGGCCATTTAGGTCTACATTGTTCTGCCTTATCAGCGCTGCAACTGCTGACCGCGCAACTGTGAAGAAAGCGTCGCTAGCAGATTTGATTATATGTTTCCGAGCCAGTGCACACAAAACGGCCTGCGTGCTTCCGCGCTGCGTTTCTACAGGGTGTCTTCAGGGTCTATCTGATACGGTAAATTAATATTAGACAAACATCTGATACGGCTATTATGTCTTACGCAAGTGTAAGAAAAGCCCCGTTGAGGTTCCCGGGGGTCTCTGAAAAGACAAGGAAAGAACAGAACTAACTCCATCAGGTATGTCGTACAAGGCGAGTAATAAAATTGTGTGCACGGGGTTAGCAACGTCATTGTGTAAAACACATTATCACACAAACCATCACTGTAAAAGCATGTTAATGTTTGGCTTCTTGCAAGAGGATCGTCTGTAGTGGTGGTTCCATGCTTCGAGGGGAGCGCAAAGGAAAATGATGATTAATGATGAAGTGTAAGCAAAGTTTATAAGAGTCATGGGATTGTCTCCCCTGCTCTGCAACGGTGGTACAAAAATGGCCAAACGCAGTGTATAAAAATGAGGATCTTTAAAGGTATCAACCTTCGCTCAACATTACTCTTGGCACAGATATTGTAGAAGAATGATGTTTCTAGTTCAGGGAGCCTCACGTGAATTTTAAGAAAGAAAGCATAACAATTGAGATCATCTAAGCTGTCATGAGTTTTTTTTTTATCTTTCCGACCCTTTCTATGAGGAAAAAGGAAATTTGCTCGTATTTCCTGAGCCCCCCAACTGAAATGATTCAGTAAACTATTACTTTAATAGCTCAGTATGGTTATGTATTTAAAATAAATGAGTAATACGGGTGCAATAATGATTAAATCAACTATCAACTTGTATTTACAGATAACAAATTTATTAATCAATTATAGTTAAAAAAGAGTTGTTTATGAAAAAAATGAAGCAATGATGTTTTCATCACTGATGGTGACTAACGTGGTTATCGTTAAAAAATGAAAAAAATGTGGATGCGTAAGCCGATTTTTGCTTAAGATCTACAACATTTTAAGATTACTTCACTGCTAATTCAACTCGTTAAGAAGACTGTTCAGACAAGCCAGGATAAAGAATAGAAACAGGATTCTAATTTAAAGGACCGGACAACATATTTGAGCATCTTCTGGACTTAGACAGTAAGAAAACTCTACCTTTACTAATACGGAAAGCCTGGAATCCTACAAACCTGATTACGAAGTCATAGTTGGATTTTATTATAAAGTAATACACCAGACCACGTGTATGAGGCATCTTAACCAAGTTGCCGAAACTAATTCCCTGAACCAGAAGTCTGTATTGCCCAAAGAATATAGGGTGAGTTGTACATTTTATAATTCTATATTTTGCAATATTAACATGTGAAAATTGCTAGTCGATGTCAAGTTCTTATGAGGCTTGCAACCTCAGCATATAGAATGATGGGTTCATGAACGACCACTGCAAGAGCTGGTGACTGCTTCATGCGGGTTTCTCATAGAGAACCAAAAGCAGAGGTAGTCTAAAGATCCGTATGAAGCAGGAAGTGGATGATGACAGAAATAAAGTACATTATTTACTTACTTACTTATTAGTCGTTCCCCCTACCGTGAGTGTAGAGGTTTGGAAGAGAGAGCGCCAGACTATTCTATCGGCATCTTCCTCTACCGATCAGTGTAATTGTGGCACTGATAAAATGACTGCTGAACATCTGCTTCAACGTTGCCCAACACAGAAAGCGCATATGGCTGACACCAGTGACATTCGTGGGAAAGCTCTATGAAGATATAAATAGCCTCAAACTGACTACTGCTTTCTTTGGAAACATTCAAGTTGACGTCTGAGAGTGTACGAAGAGGAAGAAGAAGTCAGAACGACTAACGAACTCTAGCGCATATTATTATCGTTGCTATTGACATGGGCCCCCGAGCTTTGCAGGCCCATTCCGTTACCCTGTCTTTCGTTGTCTTGTTGTAGTCTTCCCCAGAAGTTCATGGACAGAAAATAAACCCAAGTGGGAAAAAATTAAAACTTTTCACAGACATAAAGCACACAACATAAGGAACAATATCAATACAGACTGCTTTAGTCTTGAAAAATTAAAAATAAAACTTTCCGATAACCAATGCTTGCCTCTGCCAAAGCTACCTTAATCGCCTTCGTGTACAAGAATCATATATGTAATTATCATTGATTTTTCTTTGTGCTCCTTACGTAGCACAGAGCACCACTGTCAAGACCACTTTTCCCTTACAGGAAACCGGCACCAAGCAGTCATATGATCTTGCAGCGGTGATTTCTGTGGTTATTTGTTTGCCAGTCTTATTCACAACTTCATATTAGTTGCTGTGTACGAGAAGGGTCCATTAGTCCTTGTTTTCTTTGTATCTTCAGAAACCCCACAGAACTACACAGTCTTTTGTGCAATAGGCTCTTTAATTTTCGCTGATTACAAACTTCCAGAAAAGAAGGTCACGTGTATAGTGATTGTCGAACTTGATTCATCATCAGTTTTTCCTATTCGTTCTTTTGTTTGAGCATGGGATCACTCCTGCGCAACTTCCTTTGCAAAAAGCCTGCATCAAAGCCTTCATGGGCTATTGTAGTGGCAGTTTCCGAAGTCATTTGTTTTACATAATGAAGTTGCCATCCCTATGCACAACCTCATATTAGTCACCCATTGCAACGAGCTTGATGGAGTAGTAAGCCAATTATTTCATCGCCACCCCAAAGATCCTCAGAAGATTGACATAACGTTTTTTGTACACGTGGCATACTTTAATACACTGTGTAAAGTATATATCCCTTTTCAAATTGTGAGTTGACAGCAAAATTTGAGACTAAACATCTCGAAGATACATTAAAATTCATTGTGTTTTCCTTTTCTTTTTCTTCTTTGAACCTTAGCCATCAACTGTTTAAGCAGTCAGTGGTCATCACGCAACAAACTGCTTCCACTTTGCTTGGTCGGCGGTTCGTGCAGTGCACCAGCTCTGGTTCATTCTTTGCATCTCGGCCTCCACAGTTCTTAGCCAAGTTGTTTTTGGTCGGCCTCTTTTTCGCTTTTAATGAGCCAAAAACTCCACCAGGCCTGATCTGCCTCGGGCTCTCAGAATTTACTAGAAAATTTTCTTTCATAAATTAAAGTCAGCATCAGCGTATATACCGCACGAAACTATCCACGATTTTGTCATAACGCATAATTTAAGTAAAGTATAGGTACATATATTTAATATGACAAATGAGCAACAGAATATTATTCTTCCTCGTTCGCCCTCAGACTTCCACATTAACAACTCAAACAAAGGTAGTAGTCAGATCATGGTCCCTGACATCATAAGAAACAATAGAGAATGGCTTTAGGCCAGATGTAGTGGAGCAGGGGTTCTAAACCTTTTTTGCTCATGGCACCCCTTCTGAGCCTCATTTATTTCTGTACCCCCCCCCCCCCCTTCCCCCTAGAAATATGATATGGCCCATGTTGAGAACCACTGTAGTAGAGGATATCTTGGGAGGGGGAGGGAGTGGAGGAGGGAGGGAAGCTTCAGATGTTAGCATAGAAAGAAACAAACAGGTAGAGATACTAACATCTAAAACAATCTACGCCTGGGCAGAACAGTGATAATAATCATAATGGAAAGAATAATAATAGACGATAGACAACAGATTGGGGTCTAGTTTAAAAGGGCGACAATCCTTATCAGGAACATGTCAATGGTCAGAAAATTAAAAATTCTCGGCAGTAACAAAATACTGCTTAGATTACAACAGGGAAAAGTATATACAGTAGAACCACTGTATTCGGATGATCCTGTATTCGGAAAATCCTGTATTCGGAAAAAATTTGGAGAAAAAATGTGCCGATATTCGCAAATGTCGCTATATTCGGAAAGACGCCGGTAATCTGCAGTTGAGCGTCGATCAGTACGCATGCTTTTTGAGCTCTTGTGATTCGATTGTTATTTGTTGTGTGTGTAACTTTGTGTTATTTTAATTTTATTATTGAAAATAAGTGATCATGGCTCCAAATAAGAAGAGTGAAGAAAAAAAAACCTAAAAGGAAAGCTGGAAGAACCACCATTGAATTAAAAAAGGAACTTGTTTCAAAATACGAAAATGGAAAACGTCTTGTTGACCTAGCCAAGTAATATGGCATGTCGACATCTACCGTATTTTCTATTATAAAAAATAAAGGCCAAAAAAAAAAAAAGTGCAAATGTGGCAACAGGTGTCAAAGTTCTTGCAAAACAAAAGGACACAGCCAATTGAAGACATGGAAAAACTTTTGTTAGTGTGGATTCATGAAAAACAGTTGGCTGGTGATGTGTTTCAAAATTAATAATCTGTGAAAAAGCAAGGTAGTTATACAGTGACCTTATTAGTGACAAACCTGGAACCAGAGATGAATTTAAAGCAAGTAGGGGCTGGTTTGAGAAATTTAGAAAAAGAAGTGGGATTCATAGTGTAGTAAGGCATGGAGAGGCTGCCAGTTCTGACCATGAAGCAGCTGAAAATTTTTTTGTTGAATTAAAAAAACTATGTAGGCAGTGAGAAATATGTCCCTCAACAAGTTTTCAATTGTGATGAGACCAGCCTATTTTGGAAGAAAATGCCTAAGAGAACGTATATCATCAAAGAAGAGAAAGCATTACTAGGGCACAAGCCTATGAAAAACCGGATAACTCTCTTATTTTGCTCTAATGCTAGTGGGGACTGCAAACTAAAACCATTGCTTGTGTACACTTCTAAAAATCCCAGAGTATTTAAGCAGCATAATGTGATAACAAGTAAACTAAATGTGATGTGGAGGTCTAATACTAATGCTTGGTTAACGAGGCAGTTTTTTACTGAGTGGATTCATGAGGTGTTTGACCCAAGTGTGAAAGCCTATCTAGAGACAAACAATTTACCATTAAAGGCTGTGTTGCTCATGGACAATGCCCCTGCACCCCCCCCCCCCCTTCCCAGGCTTGGAAGAAGATTTGATTGGGGAATACAGCTTCATTAAAACCAAATTTTTACCACCTAAAACCACCCCTCTAATCGAACCCATGAATCAGCAGGTCATTGCTAACTTTAAAAAACTGTACACAAAATTCCTGTTTCAAAGATGTTTGATGTGACCAATGCCTCAACTCTTACCCTCAAAGATTATTGGAAACACCACTTCAATATCCTCCATTGTTTGAGGATAATAGATAAAGCATGGGACGAAGTTTCTTTGAGGACACTGAACTCTGCCTGGAAGAAATTGTGGCCAGATTGTGTGGAAGGCAGAGACTTCGAGGGTTTAGAGCCCGAGGGTGTGGTGGATGAAATTGTGCAAATAGGCACTCAATTGGTGTTGGAGATGAACAATGAAGACGTAGAAGAGTTGTTGGAGGATCACAGGCAGGAGCTCACCACAGAATACCTGCAAGCCTTGTACAAGGAGCAGCAAGCCGAAACTGTAGGTGAGATACTTTCATCTTCAGATGATGATGACTGTGATGAAGTGGACTGAGATTCTGTCTTTCAAATGGCCCATGTCTTTTCCTCCTTGCAATTTGTTCACTTTTCTGGGAGGGATTACAGGTAATCCTTCTCCATGTTTCTTCTCTGTCGATTATTTACGTTTTTTCAGAGTGAGCTCACGATGGAGTTTTATCTCATCTGCTTTATGTTTCTTCTTTATGGAAGTTTAGAGTTGGGGTGTAGAGAATTGGTGCAGTGTTATTCTAGAAGAAAGATTATAGAGCCTAGATCAGAGTTGCACCTGTTTTGGTCCTTTTAAAGATATGGCATGCGGCTAGACGCATTTTTGGGATTTTATATATGTATATATTTCGGCCATTTTTGCTTCATTAGACAGTAGAGGGCAGAGCTTAATCCCGTTTCTTTGTCTAGCAGTAACCGGTTGCATCAGAATTGTTTACAGTTTTGATTGGCCGAGAGCTAACGGCATTTGAACATCATTGGGTTAGAAACAAAGCCACGCATATGACGTCACGAGGTCAGCGTGCTGTTATATGATTATAAATAGGCTCGTATTTCATATTCTCGTTCTCTCGTAATGAAATTGCCAGCCCCGTGCCAGAGTCAAAGTCGATTTGCCTTCAGTGGGAAAATTCGAGTTTTGCAGGTATCGCGGCTCTGAGAGAGAGAGAGCAAAAGTTTCCAATAATTTTTCCCCAGCAAAAGTTGGCAATCTCACACAGAGAAGGGGTTGAGATTTTTGCCAGAGGCGGACGAAGTATAGAGAACCCGTTTTTCCCAGGCAGGGGAAGACATTTCTCGAGTGGAATAGGATTTGTTGGATAAATCCTGAGCGCTGAGCTCGTTCTGTTACACACGCAGATTTGGCATGCTGCCAGCGTTGTTGTAATTTATTTCGCTTCGTCCCGGCCATAATAACGCCGAAGGCCTGAACCCAGAGGAAGGTGCGGGCAGGTAACTCCAGAGTGTTTAAACCTAGTCATCAACTTACAGAATTGTGGAGAGAGATAGGGTGAATATACTCTCTACAGAAGTCAGCGCAGATAGGCAGAACTGATACAGTTTTGTTCCAAGTATAGCAGATAGACAGAACTGAGCGCAAAGTTTAATGAAAAGCATAGCAGAGGTCAGCTGCTGAAGTTTTAGACGAGTTAGTGTGTAGCAGTGTTCAGGAGATTTCAGGATAGGCTGTGTAGAAACGAAGTCTGTGCAGAGATTGTGTAGACATTTCGTAGTCGTTCCAGCTGACTGGGTACTTAGAGTCAACATTAGAAGTTAGAACAGCTAGTTTGGAGTGGAGGCTCGACATCTGAGACCCCACCAAGTGCAGTGTGGTTTATTTAATTTAATCTTACCTTCTTTCTCCATACAGGTGAACCTTGTAGGTGAAGGGTTGGGTTTGATGATACATCATTTGTACTTTTTTTTTCCTGAATTTGTTTTTCCAGGAGAGCTTACACTGCATTTTTTTGTTATGTATTTGACATGTATATGAGTTTTGTTTATAGGTGTAAATAAAACTTGTACATTATAGCTGGAATCAGTCATTTCAATTACGTACAGTAGCTATCTGTTGTCTGTATCGTGGTGTATGTGAATCTTAATTGAACCTTATCCCCTTAGGGTAGTTAGAGGTGGTCGAGGCCATAGCAATTTATACGTCCGGAGTGGCGAGGAAGAGCCGACTTCGGTTCTCAACCTCTGAGCCAATGGTCTCACCTTTCACATTTGCACTGTCATTTTCATCTGAATCTATCCTTTCAGTCTTTCTTCTCACTAGTGTCTTGTCACTATATGTAGACAGCATCTAGTCCTAAATCCATTTCGTGACAATGACAAGGGAGCAAAGGTCTCCACTAGGGAGATTAATTAATTGCTTTTTAATTGGGCTAAAACACAGTGGAGAAATGGCACCCTAATACTGCTGTAGTGAGTAGAAGCAACAATATGAACGATGACAATGTGATTACACACTTTAAAAAATTTTGAAAAGTAGAGAGAAACAGTCAACACTCGACAAGTTCTTTACCCCAGCAAAGAGGCAGAAAAGAGCCACAACATCTGAAGGGCAGTTACCTGATGTATTTATGGAAGGTGACTCACCTTCCAAACAATAATCTCCCTCCTCCACATCACTTCCTCCACACCATCATCACTCCTCAGTAAAGGTAAGGTTCATCCTAAATTTTCATTTTTATTTGTACAATATTTCATTAATAGTTCCAAAGGTTGTTATTGCCGGGAGTTGTAGTGAGGATAAGCTCTCACTGCAGATAAAATACTTCTATGGCACGCGCCTCAAACAGCCTCTGACAACCAAGTCCAGCTCCCGGCCTTCACGTGTGGCTCAATTTGAGCCCGGCGGAACTGTTTCCACTGACGGGAGAAGAGGCAAAGGCGAGCGACTGGCGCCTTAAAACCAGCAGCTTCGGGCAGATAGGGCTCGTGATCCTTGGTTGGTAGCTTATCTAAGAGAAGGAACTCTGAATTCAAACCACCTCTGCCTTGCGGGAATATCCATTTATGGAATTGGCTTCGGGAGTAAACCCTGAGGATAAATCCGGAGTCGGAGTCCCTAAGGCAGTCTAATGTCGATTCGACATTATTCTGGCAACTCCTGCGACGTGGCTGGTACCAAACTGTATCGGCTACTGCCGTTCCTTTGGATCTACCGGCTGTGTGGAGAGGGGGAACATGCTGCATGGGCAACAGCTTGATCTCCATATAACTGTGCCCAAGCTCGCGCCCTGGAGAGGACACTCCAGCTTCACCCTATAGGTGTCGGCAAAACACGGGAAGTAGCAGTTACCGGTTATAAGCATTTTGCCCAATTGGCGTAGGGCATGGCGCCAGGGGCTACTTCCGACAGTGGGAGAGGTTCTAGGATCTCACTGGACAGCTACCGCCCGCTTCAAGGCTGGGCAGCCCCCAGTCAATAAGGTGTTGTCACGCCACTGTCTGCTTTCCCCATTGGGTGCATGGGGATTAGGGTCAAACCCGAACTGTGGACAGAAAATTTTGCACCAAGAAAATCGCGAAAAAATAGAAACCACCAAACTCTCAGATTGGGATGCTGGAACGTCCGGACTATGTTGACTGGACTATCCGAAAACCTACAGGATGTAATACGATGTTTAAGGAAGACAGTCCATAATTAATGATGAGCTTAAAACGACTTCAGGTGGATATAGCTGCACTTCAGGAAACGCGCCTGGCGGGCTCTGGAACGGTGAGCGAGAAGGACTACACATTTTATTGGCAAGGGAAAGATCTTAATAAAGCTAGAGAACACGGAGTAGGTTTTGCGGTAAAAAAATCGCTAACTAAAATGGTTGAACCAGGCGAGAATGGATCAGAACGCCTGTTAACGCTCCGCCTGCAAACTAGCACAGGTCCCATCACCCTTGTCAGTGTGTATGCTCCTACTCTGTACTCTGCCTCAGAAGCTAAAGATGAGTTCTACGAGAATCTAACAGCAATTATCAAAAGCATACCTAGGCAAGAACAGCTTGTTCTCCTTGGTGACTTTAATGCTAGAGTGGGTGCCGATAATGTTTCATGGCCTTCATGTCTGGGCAGGTTTGGTATTGGCAAGATGAATGAAAATGGACAACGGCTCTTAGAGTTGTGCGTCCACCATGACCTCTGCGTGACCAACACCTACTTTCAGACAAAACCCCAACATAAGGTGTCATGGAGACACCCACGATCCAAGCACTGGCACCAACTTGACCTGATTCTCGTCAGAAGGCCACTCCTCAGGTCTGTGCTCTCCACGCGCTCGTACCATAGTGCAGACTGTGATACAGATCACTCCTTGGTTTGCTGCAAAAATCAGAGCACAACCAAGAAAACTCTATCGTGTCAGACATGAAGGGAAACCACGCATTGATACCAGCAAGATGTCAGACCCTTTCATGATCGCTCAATTCACTGCGACCTTCGAGAAAGTGCACAGTAGCCCTCAGCATGGTGATACTATTACAGAGAACTGGGAGCATCTACGGAACACCATTCAAAGTACTGCACTTGCCACCTTTGGTAAGAAAACAGCAAAGTCAAATGACTGGTTTGATGCTTCATCAGATGTGATGGCACCCGTCATTGAAGCTAAGCGCAGTGCTATGAATGAATACAAACGTTCACCGAGTGCCAGAACCCTACAGATCCTGAGGGCTACGAGAAGCAAAGTCCAACAAACTGCTCGACGTTGTGTACATGACTATTGGCTCCAGCTCAGCGAGAGCATCCAGACCACAGCGCAAACAGGAAACACTAGACAAATGCACAACGGTATAAAGAAAGCACTTTGTCCCCTGAAAATTAAGACGCACCGCTAAAAACCACCAGCAGGAAGAAACTAACCAATAAGGGTAAACAGAAGGAGAGGTGGGTCGAGCACAACTCTGAGCTTTACGCTAGAAGCAATACCGTTATGCCTGCAGCCCTTGATGGTGTCAACAGTCTGCCAACTATGGAGGAGCTGGATGCCGAACCAACATTAGAGGAACTCAGCAAGGCCATTGATAGCTTGGCCTCTGGCAAAGCACCAGGCAGTGATGGGATTCCTCCTGATTTAATCAAATGCTGTAAGAGCACGCTATTACATCCCCTGCATAGGATGCTGTGCCAGTGCTGGGAAGAGACAACTATTCCTCAAGACATGCGAGATGCCAAGATTGTAACACTGTATAAAAATAAAGGAGACAGAAGTGATTTGCAATAACTACAGAGGCATCTCTCTTCTTAGTATTGTTGGTAAGGTTTTTGCCAAAGTCATCTTAATGCGACTACACAAGTTAGCTGAGCGCATATATCCAGAGTCACAGTGTGGATTCCGAGCTGGCAGATCAACAACAGACATGATCTTCTCTCTCCGCCAGCTTCAGGAAAAATCAAGAGAGCAGAAAAGACCATTATATATCGCCTTTATAGACCTCACAAAAGCATTCGACCTGGTTAGTAGGGATGGACTCTTTAAAATCCTCCTGAAAATAGGCTGCCCTTCTAAAATGCTGGAAATTATAAAGTCATTCCATGACGGCATGAAGGGAACAGTCCAATATGCTGGAAGCACGTCACAGCCCTTTGATATACGAAGTGGCGTTAAACAAGGCTGTGTTCTGGCTCCGACCCTCTTCGGAATCTTCTTTGCCTTACTCTTGAAACATGCATTCAGAGATGCAACTAAAGGAATATGCCTTCACACTAGGTCAGATGGCCGTCTGGTTAATCTGTCAAGGCTGAAGGCAAAAACAAAAATCAGAAGGGTCACTATAAGAGACTTGTTGTTCGCTGATGATGCTGCAGTCGTCACTCAAAGCCAACAGGAGCTTCAGAGCTTGATGAATCGCTTCACTAAAGCATGCAAGGGACTTTGGCCTCACAATAAGTCTAAAGAAAACGAATGTGCTGAGTCAGGATGTGGGTGCTGCACCATTTATCACTATCGATAACTATGAATTGGCAGTGGTGCACCACTTCACATACCTAGGGTCTACCATCAATGACAAACTCTCACTGGATACAGAATCGACAGCCGCATTGGCAAAGCTGCAGCTACCTTTGCCCGCCTCACATCGCGTGTTTGGGGAAACTCTAAACTCACAATGAAGACCAAAGCTGCGGTATATAATGCCTGCGTCACCAGCACACTCCTATATGGCAGCGAGACCTGGACAACCTATGCTAAGCAAGAAAGAAGGCTCAATACCTTCCATTTGCGGTGTCTACGCCGCATCCTCGGCATCTCGTGGAAAGATAAAGTGACAAATGTCGAGGTGTTGTCACGTGCTGGCCTTCAAAGTATGTATACGCTTCTTAGACAGCGCAGACTTCGCTGGCTTGGCCATGTTCGCCGCCTGGAAGATGGTCGCATCCCAAAAGATATCTTCTACGGACAATTAGCAGATGGCAAGAGAACAGTTGGGCGACCACAGCTGAGGTTCAAAGATGTGTGCAAGAGAGATATGAGGGCACTGGACATGGATCCAGCAACATGGGAGGATGAAACTGCCGATCGCACTAAGTGGCGATGCTATTTACGGCGCCACCTCAGATTGGGCGAAGAGAGGCTCACACAAGAAGCAGAGGTGAGGAGAAAACGTCGAAAGGAGCACCAGGAAAATAAGCAGCTGAGGGCTGTCACCTCAGGGGCGCATTCCCATAGTCAGTTATGACTGAAGGGGCTATTATTATTTCATTATTAATGTTGTTACAGTGCTCATGTATGATTTTTTGCTTGTACATGTTATTTTACAAATTTAATTAACCAATATTCTGACTTAAAAATGGTTTGTCAAGAGTAACTTTCGGGGTCTGGAACGAATTAATCCAATTTACATTATTTCCTATGCAAAAAATCGACCCAATATTGAGAAAATTCAATATTCAGAACACTCTAAGGAACCAATTAATTCCGAATATAGAGGTTCTACTGTATTGTAATAGAAGAACTTTATGTTGTAGAGTGTCTACTACAAAATACTATAGAAAGCTTCCCTTTAAAAAATAAAAATTATGGAAAACAATGGATTCCACTATATTAGAATATTTACAGTCTTGGCATTCTCTATTCATGCCGGAGCCATGAACTTTGAACATTCCGAAGCATGGATTATGAGTCTGATACAATAACTGTCTTTGCTTTAAAGAAGTTTAAGACTGTCACCATAGGGCTTCAGCAGCTGTCTCTACCTCCATTTTCATGCTTCGTTATGTTTAGCGACGGGAGCCGCGCTGGTGTAATGGCTTCGGTGTTGTACTGGCGACCAGGTGTTCATGGTTCAAACCCGGGCGTCGGCGTTTGAAGAAATGTTTACGGCCGGAAATTTGACTGAATAGCCTGAACGGCTCCTGTGATAAACCCTCTGTGGATGGGAAGGAGCGAAGCCAATGACCGGGTTGGAAGGAAAGTCCTCAGGTTCCCCAGCCTCGCAATGACATGTCATTGGGCCGAAGGGCTGAAAGCCCAAGTGCCGCTGGTTTAAAAAAAAAAAAAAAAAAAAATGTTTAGCGACGATTCTGCCCTTAATCTAACAGAAAAGCTCCATCCAGATCTCTCACCACGGATTACAGACCCATCAGTGCACACAAAGGCATTGTAGGGATATACATGCCTAATAATCAATTTTGAAATCATCATTTCAATGTTGGAACAAAACAATTTGAGAAACATAAATACAACAAAAGCAAGCGTAAAGTTCGTTTGTTTATTAATCAATAATTGGCTATTAATGCAAATCTACGTGTCATGTTTGCGTGGGCTCACTAACGTGCATGCACTCAAAAAAAAAAAAAAAAACAAGAGCAAAATTAAAAAAAAAACACACACAACTTGATTTGACAAGTATTTACTTGTCTATTTTTAAATAATGCAACAAGTATGAATTATATATTCTATATAAGGCAAATAATAATAATACTAATAATTAGAATTTCAAATTAATCGGTTCAGAGTACTGAATAAGTTTCAATGACTTATAATGGAGCATGTTGCCAGCAAGCAAATAGCAGCAACTGAATACATTATGTACAATAATAGTTTAACAAAGCATTGTGGCGCCTCCAACTAGGTATAGGATACTCTAAAATAGAACTCTAAAAATACCTTTTTACGTCTGAGTCCACATTTCACAGTTGGTGAAGCTGGGGACTCGTGCACACAAACTGACAAGAACAAATTATTATAGGAATTCCCCCAAAGGCATGTAGCTTAAATTTTTTTGTTGTTGTTGTTGTTGTTGTTGTTGAAAAATCGTTAGTATTTTTTTTTTTAAAGTGAAACTTTATTTGCTTTCTTTTCAATTTACAAATCGTGTATATTTTACAAAGTGAAATACATGGAAAGTACATGGAAAAGTTTTCAATTTAAAATCATGAGCATTTTACACAAAGGAAACATGATAAAAAGGTTACATGGCAACATCAAAACTCCTCTGTTCTCGCAAGTACTTTTGTACACATGCAAACCCAAGTGATAGAATTTATATGTTTTAGACAAGGGATGTATAAATCCCGAGAAACAAATGTGAGAAGGAAAAGAAACAGGATGTGTAGTATTGGTGCACGTATGTCTAACCATATACATACACATTCTAAAAACCTATATTCATTACATTTCTTTAGATACTAATATTAATGAAAGCTTCTTAGTATGACATACATTGGGAGAAGAGCGATAAATAAAAGTCGCACGCGCGCACACACACGGTGAAATGAAAGGTAGGACTGTATTCTGAAGATAAGCCGGTACAAGCTGGTTTTCGGAAACAATGAAGCCTTGGATGCACAACAGGCAGACCAGGCAAAGAGGGAAGTTATTGAAACACCAAGTTTAAAGATTGTGGTCAGTATGTGTTGCACAGCGCGTTTATTTCAAGTGTGGACAGGTTTCAACCAGGATCAATAGTTGAGCACACTCCGCTGGGTAGCCCCGAGGGCCCAGCACACACTGTCACGAAGAGAAAGACGGGAGTTTAGGGAGTGTTTTTGAAGCGTTAACAGGGATGTTGAGATATTTTTTTGTTAACTGATCTTTATTCATCTGTCAAGTGCATTTCTCAAAGTGTCTCAAATAAAACATCACATTGTGTATATTGTAAATATAGTGTCGTACATGGGAGGTGACTGGAAATACATAGAAGAAATATGGTCTACTTCACCCTCGGCATGTCGTACTAATGGTGATTGCATTCTGAAGTAACTTCAGTGGACAGTCTGACTGACAGGGCAAAGGACACTTGAAAAATTTTGTCTGGGCGAGATATTGAAATGCCCCCGGGTTGAAAGTATAGTGGCCAATTGTGTGCTGCGTTACGCTTTTCTCCTTAGCAAGTTTCAACTAACAAGTTGAGCACACAGCCTTGAGCCATAAAGGCGGCTAAGCACACCGGCATTTCGAGAAAGATACAAGGGGTAGTTTGTAATCATGTTCCCTAAAGCATATCCAATTTGAAATTCCAAAACATGTTCAATTTACAACATACAATAAAATACATTCATAAACTGTAAATACAAGGTGAGGAAAGTAAATAATAAAGTTGAGCATTTCTGTACATTCATGTAAATTAGACTGTGTCCATTAATAATTTCAAGGTGAAATAGGGGGGGGGGGGGATCTCAAAGTTGAAAACATTTATATTCATGTAAAAAGTGATTGTATACGTTCCTAAACAATATAATTTAGACTTTAAAACCACAAATGGAAACCACGCACACACCCACACCAAAAGCGCAGGTGAAACCTGGAAACCCTGCATCCACTCCAACACACACGTACTGGTACTAAAAAATTGTGTTACACATTGATGCGTTTCCAGAAACAAAAACGGCATTACAAAGTTGCCAAATCTATTACTTTTCACAGATACCGTTTTCCCCCCTCATATTTTTTTTCCAATTGGTGGTTCTGTATAACAAATTTTAATGATTTGTGTTTTGTTTCCATGCCGCTTAAAACTGTGAGTAAAGGGGGACGTAAGAGACCTATCATGTTTCATGTTTCCTTGAAATTGTTTTTTTTTTCCTTGTGAATAATTTTTATTATCGTGTAGTAGGGAGTTTTCAAAAATGTGTGTAAAACATACATTGCAAATGTGCATTTCATGATGAACAACATATACAATTTAAAAATTTTATTTATCATATTTTTTTACAATAAAGTAATTTTTGTCTTTATTTTGTTAAATTTATTTCATATTTATAAAAAATGACAGAAAATACGCAATTAAGTTTTTAAGAAAGAGAGACAATTCTAAAATTGTCAGATCAGTTGGTAAGAGTTGTCACTCATGTATTCATGCTGATGGTGAACATTTTGAACATTTAAACTAAATTTATGTTATTGTGGGAAAGAAAATTGTTCGTCTCTAAGCTTTAAAATGTAATAAAGAAAATTAAAATTCTACATGTTGTTAAAAGTGTCCGATTGATAGTTGTTAGACCGCAGATCTCTCGCGAGAAAGCTACCGGGTTCGATTCACGGTATCAACACGCTCTAGTCTACCCTGCTGTAAATGGGTACAGTATCTGACTTCGCTCATGAGTTAGGGAAGGAAAAGGCAGCTAGAGAGGGACCTGGTCGATGCTGGACTTAGTATAGTGAAATATCTAACATTGTACTCCTCAAATGGAAGTATCTGTTTACTCTTTTTTCACTTCTTGATTTTTTTCATAAAATATGCATTTTTAAAGTGTGTATACATAATTATGAAACACTGTGTGCGGCGAGAATTTGACCATATATCACTGCTTTTGAGAGGTATGCAACACTGTCTTTTGTTTAGAAAGCTATGTTTTGCACGAGTATGAGTAGATGTACTTCTTCAAAAATAGTTGCGCCTTAATATACCCGAGGGACGCGACCAGTTCAACTGTGACTGGGCATATAATTAACAGGGCCCACCGGTCTACATACAGAGACGGAATGGGCGCTCTATTCTGAAGTTTGGTGGGCTTGAATATTGATGGTTTCAGATGTTTAACTTCTACATGAGCATAGGGTACCAGCAGCTGGGTACTGAGCTCTGCCTTCCTGGTATTGATTTTTAGGATTCGCCAAAACCGATCTCAACTCGAGAACTCGGTCAAGGCTATGATACCAGACCTTGGATTTAATGCTGGTTCCAGGTCCATCTCCGGTGGCGTGTGGAAGTTTGCCTTCTCCGCTGTGAAGATACAATAAATACAAGCTATAAGCTAGTCGCCTAAATTAGGGTCCGCTAGCTAATAATATATATATATATATATATATATATATATATATATATATTATAATATAGTATATATATATATATATATATGTATAAATATATATATAATATATTATAATATATTATATAATATTAGATATATAAAATTAGCTAGACGGACCCTGAATTTAGGCGACTAGCTTAATAGCTTGTATTTATTGTATCTTCACAGCGGAGAAGGCAAATTCCACACGCCACCGGAGATGGACCCTGGAACCAGCAATAATAAATTCCAAGGTCTGGTACGTTAATAGCCTTGAACCGAGTTTCTCGAGTTGAAATCGTTTTGGGCGAATCTAAAAAAAAAAAATAAAAAAATAATATAATAATATAAATATAATATATATATATATATATATATATATATATATATATATATATATATATATATATAAATATATATATATATAATATATATAAATATCATACACACACCAAACACATCGAGACAAGTAACTGTATACAATACAATCAACAACCCCACACTCCGCCGCTCTCACTACTCCCCTTATCCCCAAGGGTTTATCATTGAGAGCGGAAGCGTCAACCCCGGTTTTGGTTACTGGCTGAAAAGCACATACACCTTCAGGGGGCGCCGGGGGGGGGGGGGCCCCGTCCCATCATATGCCTATAGGTAGTCCACCCAATCGGATGGCCACTCAACACACGCTGGGGGACGAGACAGCGTGCTACGAACGCTCGCACAACAGAGGTTGCGTAGATCTAAGGCTTAATTGTAAACTTAAACAGCACAGCTCGCGAGTCTGGCAGACCAGCGTGTAAAAAATTCCGCCGTAAGCTCTATCCTTCCAACCCCACAACCAAATCGGGTTACACACAACACATAAAATCAATATTTACACGCATGGCCCCTAACCATACTAAACTTAACCGGGAACGTCAAAATGTCTCCCGTTATAATTTATACAATGAAATTTGTATAAGGTCTCAAATCCAATAATTACAATTATACAAGAACATATCTAAGGGGGGGGAATCTCCACCTCATATAAAGGAATTTTGTTTGTAGCAAAAAAAAAATGGGGTTACAGCTTGGTTAGAAAATTCAATAAAACCACCACACTCACTGTCCTTTTGATTAGGATTAAAAAAGGTCCCCCATCGATGATAGTCATACGGTACATAAGCGAAATAACATTAATACCACTTTCCTCCCGTTATGTAAATAGATTAGAACTATTA